>JAGFNQ010006358.1:800317-885067 GCA_024364735.1 Boesenbergia rotunda
ATTAATCTTTTATTTTTTTTTTAAACAAAGATAGACGTTAGTTTAAATAAGAATAATAACATAAACAATTAAAAAGCAAAAGACAGAGGCACAAACTAGTTATTTGGTTACAACCTAGGTGATTGTTAATCCAAAACAAATGTAGCATAATCTCCAGAATGCTTTTTGTGGGCGGAGAAAACTTTTACAAAATTAAGAACTCAGAGAAAGAAATGAAAGAACAGTAGAAGATTTCGTTTACTATTAGAATGATCAAATAAACTGAGTTCAGGGGTTTATTATAGCCCTTGTGAAAGTTTATCGAAGTGCTGACATGACGCTTCTCGAGCGCTCGAGTGAACGCGGGCACTTGATGTAACGCCCGCTTTTTTTTTCTTTCATAAGCGACGTTACGTTAATACATTAGGGCATGTAGATATCATAAGGCACGGATAACTTTAAGACTTACACATACATCCCTACTACCATTCCTAACATAATGACATGGGAACTTGCATATAACTTCGTACTTAGCATCATATCATACTTAGCATCATGTCATAGAGTTCCATAATCACCATTCAAGCACATAAGTAGTAAAGGTAAAGTTCTAGCATAAAACAAGTAAACATATTTTTCTTGGCCAAGTCACTACACACACATGCATTCTTGCCCTCCTGCTGCTTCCTTACAGTCCCTTTACGTGATCTGCGGTATAAGGAAATAAGACTATAAGCACACGGGCTTAGTAAGACTCTTTCCTACTCACTAAAATCATTCATCACTTAATCATAAGCACATGAAACATAAACATAGCTTTATGCTTAAACATAAATATAAATAAACTCACATGGCATGATACATGACATAACATGAGCATAATTAGAATTTACATGGCATGATACACGGCATAAACATGAACATAATTCAACTTAGCATGGCATAATACATGACATAGACATAAACATAATTCAATTTAGCATGGCATAATACATGACATAGACGTAAACATAATTCAACTTAGCATGGCATAATACATGACATAGAAACATAAACTAAACATTCTTACTTGACGTGATACATGGCATAAACATAAACTAAACAATCTTACTTGACGTGATACATGACATAAACATAAACATAAAGCATGAACTAACCGGTATGGCATAAACACAGGCATGCTTTCTATCATATCATATGGGCATCTTCTTATCATAGCCCTAAGCATAAATCTTTTACTATCATGCAAATTTCTTGAGATGAGACATAAGTATAAGACATTACTATCATGGCATAATGCAATACATGAATGCATGAGTCTAATGCATATACATAAGGATGCTTAACTTTTAAAACATACTTTTAAATACTTAAACATCATCATAACATCATTGGGGGTCCCCGGCTTGTATCACATACATACATCATAAGCGCGCATCCCTAAGTAAATACGAGGTAGCGAGCCCCGACCTACTAGGGTAAGGACAGCATAGTCGGTAGTCCAGAACCGGGGCATTCTTAAGGTCCCATCCCTGTTGCACAGCTTCGGTAGTGCCAGAACCGTGGACAGCATAGTCGGTAGTCCAGAACCGGGGCGTCTTAAGGTGCCCATCCCTTGGACCCATACTTGGTCCGGTACAAGCTCATTCATAAAGTAAAATACTTTACATGCTTTATCATTCATAAAACATGGCATACATCTTCATTCATAAACATTGCATGCATCTTCATTCATAATCATGGCATGCATCTTCATTCATAAACATGGCATGTGTAACGACCCGGTCCGTCTACCGGCCCATTTACCGGCCATTACCGGTCTCACGACCGTCGTACCGTCGTACCGTCAACCATCGACCGTGTCGTCATTCATAACATGGCATGCATCTTTATTCATAAAACATAGCATGCACTTTCATTCATAAACATAACATGCATCTTCATTATAATCATAACATGCATCTTCATTCATAGAACATGGCCTACTTACATAAACATCATTCTTATTCCTAGTGCTTGCATAATCATGCATATAAGGTAAGCATTGCATTATATTCATTGAACATGACATGCTTGCATAGACATTTATCCTAATCCATAGAACTTGCATGATCATGATGCATAAGGTAAACATTGCATTTCATACATAAGCATGGTATCTATCTCAAGCATGCATGGGTAGGACTTCCATAAACATACTACCTACCATTCAAGTACATGGCATAGGACATAAGACATTCATAAATAAACCTATTAAGCATGGCATCCAATCATAAACATACAAACATGAAACATGGTGCTTAGAGTTAGGTTATGGGTAACTTAATTTCTACCACATGCTTGAACCTTTATATATACTTCATAATACACCATAAACCATCATTCTCAAACCCTAATTCCCTCCAAACCCTAAATTCCTTGTTTGGCCGAAACCTATAGGGAAGGGTTCCATCATTCAATTAACATATAAGATAGCATAAGGTAAAGAAACAATCATACATTACTCATAAGACCATGGGGAGCCATTAGGGTTCATGATTAGGGTTATCCCTAACCTTTAGCCCTCCTTCCTTGGGTTGGCCGAAACCCTACAAGGCCATGGGGGCATGGAAAAATTCCATAAAAACCCCAATCAAACATTAAACACCAACCATACCCTACCATAGGGTCATTAGGACCCTTGCTTGAGGGTAGTCCTAACCTTTTTGCCCTAGACCCTTCTTGGCCGAAACTTACAAGGGTCACAAGACCTTGAGAAAATTCACCCAATTCACTTTAAACCCCCCTTTTGAATCATGGGGATACCCAAAGTACATACTTGAAAGGTTAGGCCCAATCCTAACCAAAGAGTCATGGTGAGAGTCCCAAACCCTAAGGGGTCTTTAGGGTACTCCAAAAATTCCCCAAAAATTATATTTATTCCATATTCATCATGATAACACATTAGAAAACATGATTTAGATTTTTAACATCATTATGGATCCAAAACCCATGGTGGTCGAATATAATAGGGGTCCAAGGCATAGTTTTCTCAACATCAAACTCAAAACCAACTTTATATTATGCTAAAAATCCCAAAGGAACTATTATACCACAGGTGAGGGAGTCTTACCTTGGTTGATCTTGATTATAAACCTTAGATTTGAGAGAAGGATGGAGATCTTGTTGCCTCTTGACCACCCCTAGCCTTTGTATCCTTGTAGAAGCCTTGGATCTTGGGGATGAAGCCTTAGGTGAATTTTTCCAAAGGGAAATCCCTCTTGGGGTGTTCGGCTAGAATGGAGAAGGAGGGAGGAAGAAACGTGACTTGATGGAAGAAGAGAAGTAACCCCCCATGCCTCTCTTTATAACTCATCAAGGAGGGTAAGTGAAGAGTCATGATGTCTCTTCATTTCCCCCTAAGCCTTAACCATAATCCACTTCATTTCCTCATAGCACTCCCTTGCTAGGTGAATTGGTTAGAGCATTCATGGTTGTACAAGAGGTCCAACGTTCAAATCCTTGGTGCATGCATTAATTTTCCATTTTATTTTTATTTTATTTTTCTTAATATTCGAAAATCCCCTAAAAATCCACCCATAATTATGTTAATATTTCCCATTAAAATCTCTTTATATTTCTATAAATTTTTACCTAAAATTCACCAATAATCATGGTACTAGAAAGCCCATATAAGGCCCATTAGTGCCCATTTCCTCAATTTAAATGGAAAAGGTATGGATTTCTAGGCTAAAATTCGTGTTAATATTTCTAGGTCCCTCGAAAAATTATCTAGACATGCTTAATATTTTAAAGAAATATTAAGAAAATTTTTCGGGTCGTTACAATTCCCCATACCTCGTGAAAGTTCGTCCTCAAACTTAGAATAGCTCCGGGTACTTGCGCCTCATCTCGTCCTCGCGTTCCCAGGTGGCATCTTCGAACCGTTGACTTTGCCATAGAACCTTGACTAAGGGTACTTCCTTATTCCTTAGCTTCTTGACTTCCCAATCCAAGATCTGGATAGGTCTGCTTTCATAGCTTAGGTCCTCCTGCACTTGTACTGTCTGTGGCTCGATCACTCTGTCCATATTTGGGATACACTTTTTAAGCGTTGACACATGGAACACATTATGAATGGCCGACATCTCTGGAGGCAGCTCCAGCTCATATGCCACCTTACCAACTCTTTTCAGGATCAGGTACGGCCTCACATAACGCGGACTTAGTTTTCCTTTCCTCCCAAATCTTGTCACCCCTTTCATAGGAGCCACTTTCAGGAACACCAAATCTCCAACATTAAATTCCAGTGGTCTACGCCGAACATCGGCATAACTCTTCTATCGGCTCTGAGCAGCTTCTATCCGTTGTCGAATATTCTGTATAGCCCGGGTGGTGCTGTCAATGACATCCGTTGTGAGCCCCATTTCCTTCTTTTCACCACCCTCATACCAACAGATCGGAGACCTACATCTCCTCCCATACAAGGCTTCATAAGGTGTCATTCCAATAGTAGCTTGGTAGCTATTGTTGTAAGCAAATTCCGCCATGCATAGATATCGACTCCAGCTCCCTTTGAAATCCAAGGCACAAGCTCGCAACATGTCTTCTAGTACTTGATTCACCCGTTCAGTTTGCCCATTAATCTGAGGGTGAAAGGCGATGCTAAATCGCAATATAGTGCCAAGAGACTTCTGAACACACTCCCAGAAATGCGAAGTAAAGCGACCATCCCTATATGAGATGATGGTCTTGGGAACTCCATGAAGCCTGATTACCTCCTTAACATATAATTAAGCCAGTTGCTCCATTGAATCAGTCATCTTGATTGCCAGAAAGTGAGGAGACTTTGTCAACCTGTCCACTATTACCCATATTGCATCATATCCGTTCGTAGTCCTAGGAAGTCCTGAAATAAAATCCATAGAGATGTCTTCCCATTTCCACTCCGGAATTGCGAGTGGCTGCAGAACTCCTCTGGGTCGCTGGTGTTCTGCTTTTACTTGTTGGCAAGTCATGCAAGTGCTAACATACTGAGCCACATCCCTCTTCATTCCGGACCACCAAAACTTCTCCTTCAAATCTTGATACATCTTGGTGGATCCTGGATGCATCGAATAAGGGGTTCCGTGAGCTTCTGCCAGTATCTCCTTTCGAAGCTCCGGATCACTAGGGATACATAGACGATCCCTAAGGTAGAGTACTCCCCCTTTTGCGATATGAAAATCATCGCCCCTTCCTTCTAGGATCTCCTGTTTTATTTTCTGAAGACTCAGATCACCATTTTATTTTTCCAATATGTCCTCAAATAGCGTGGGTGATATTGTCATGGTTAACTCCATGATATACTTGCACGCATACATCATCGCATACATCATAATCATAATCATATACTTATTGTGATTCTGGGTAAACCGACTCACATTATGCTTCCAAAACATTAGTCCTCAACCTGGGTTTATGAATTGTATTAGCCCATATTTGTCGTATGGTTACTATAGGGTAGATAAGATCTTATTTATTATATCACTAAAAATTTATTTATCACGTCTTATAAGTCTATATACAAAACTATCCTCACTCAGTGAGCTAGATGGGCTGCCATCATACCCATAATAAAGAACATCATAGCGATGACTACCACCCCCTCGCTCATCTCCACTTGGCCTGCCTCCCCTTGGCCTACCTCAGGATCCTCTACTGTTTCCATCGGGTCTTCTTCTTCAATCTCGAGAACCTCCTCGGCCACTCCAAGATTTTCCTCGAACATCCCGGGGTCTTCCTCAAACATCTCGAGCATCTCGGGATCCTCCTCGAATGGCTCGGGATCTTCCTCGTATATCTCAGGATCCTCCTCGGACGGCTCGAAATCCTCTTCGTACCTCTCGGGATCCTCCTCAAACGGCTCGAGATCTTCTTCGTACATCTCTGGATCCTCCTCAAACATCTCATGATCCTCCTCCGAGTCCCCCAGATCTTCCGGGAACTCATGGCGAAGAAGTTGCTTACATAATTCCGTGTATGAGAGACGACATCCGTGCTGCCCCCAGATCTGATGAGCAACTCTCGCCCGATTGGGCAATGAGCGAAGCAGAGCTCCGATCCTATGATCATCCATGACTGGAAACCCTTCCTGCTCCAGTTTCCAGAACAGCCGATCTAATAACCCCATGTTGCCTTGAATTCCACGGGTCGGACTGTACTCCACTTCCTCTATTCGTCCCATCAGCTCGTGGCACCTCTCAGTGTAGTTCTCATGCAACATCTGGAATTGGAAAAAAATGACATAGTTAGTACTAAACTGACCAAGTCAGTACAGAACCATTTTTTTTCAATTCGCAAATATATACAGAGAAAAACACACGCAAATCGGTTTCTTCTACCCTAGTGATTAAAATATATAGCCACTTTTCCTACCCTTAAAATATACAGCTTCGATAGTGCCAGAACCGTGGATAGCATAGTCGGTAGTCCAGAACCGGGGCGTTCTTAAGGTGCCCATCCCTTGGACCCATACTTCGGTCTGGTACAAGCCCATTCATAAAGTAAAATACTTTACATGCTTTATCATTCATAAAACATGACATACATCTTCATTCATAAACATTGCATGCATCTTCATTCATAATCATGGCATGCATCTTCATTCATAAACATGGCATGTGTAACGACCCGGTCTGTCTACCGGCCCATTTACCGGTCTCACGACCGTCGTACCGTCGTACCGTCAACCATCGACCGTGTCGTCATTCATAACATGGCATGCATCTTTATTCATAAAACATAGCATGCACTTTCATTCATAAACATAACATGCATCTTCATTATAATCATAACATGCATCTTCATTCATAAAACATGACCTACTTACATAAACATCATTCTTATTCCTAGTGCTTGCATAATCATGGCATATAAGGTAAGCATTGCATTATATTCATTGAACATGACATGCTTGCATAGACATTTATCCTAATCCATAGAACTTGCATGATCATGATGCATAAGGTAAACATTGCATTTCATACATAAGCATGGTATCTATCTCAAGCATGCATGGGTAGGACTTCCATAAACATACTACCTACCATTCAAGTACATGGCATAGGACATAAGACATTCATAAATAAACCCTATTAAGCATGGCATCCAATCATAAACATACAAACATGAAACATGGTGCTTAGAGTTAGGGTTATGGGTAACTTAATTTCTACCACATGCTTGAACCTTTATATATACATCATAATACACCATAAACCATCATTCTTCAAACCCTAATTCCCTCCAAACCCTAAATTCCTTGTTTGGCCGAAACCTATAGGGAAGGGTTCGATCATTCAATTAACATGTAAGATAGCATAAGGTAAAGAAACAATCATACATTACTCATAAGACCATGGGGAGCCATTAGGGCTCATGATTAGGGTTATCCCTAACCTTTAGCCCTCCTTCCTTGGGTTGGCCGAAACCCTACAAGGTCATGGGGGCATGGAAAAATTCTATAAAAACCCCAATCAAACATTAAACACCAATCATACCCTACCATAGGACCATTAGGACCCTTGCTTGAGGGTAGTCCTAACCTTTTTGCCCTAGACCCTTCTTGGCCGAAACTTACAAGGGTCACAAGACCTTGAGAAAATTCACCCAATTCACTTTAAACCCCCCTTTTGAATCATGGGGATACCCAAAGTACATACATGAAAGGTTAGGCCCAATCCTAACCAAAGAGTCATGGTGAGAGTCCCAAACCCTAAGGGGTCTTTAGGGTACTCCAAAAATTCCCCAAAAATTATATTTATTCCATATTCATCATGATAACACATTAGAAAACATGATTTAGATTTTTAACATCATTATGGATCCAAAACCCATGGTGGCCGAATATGATAGGGGTCCAAGGCATAGTTTTCTCAACATCAAACTCAAAACCAACTTTATATTATGCTAAAAATCCCAAAGGAACTATTATACCACAGGTGAGGGAGTCTTACCTTGGTTGATCTTGATTATAAACCTTAGATTTGAGAGAAGGATAGAGATCTTGTTGCCTCTTGACCACCCCTAGCCTTTGTATCCTTGTAGAAGCCTTGGATCTTGGGGATGAAGCCTTAGGTGAATTTTTCCAAGGGGAAATCCCTCTTGGGGTGTTCGGCTAGAATGGAGAAGGAGGGAGGAAGAAAGGTGACTTGATGGAAGAAGAGAAGTAACCCCCCATGCCTCTCTTTATAACTCATCAAGGAGGGTAAGTGAAGAGTCATGGTGTCTCTTCATTTCCCCCTAAGCCTTAACCATAATCCACTTCATTTCCTCATAGCACTCCCTTGCTAGGTGAATTGGTTAGAGCATTCATGGTTGTACAAGAGGTCCAACGTTCAAATCCTTGGTGCATGCATTAATTTTCCATTTTATTTTTATTTTATTTTTCCTAATATTCGAAAATCCCCTAAAAATCCCCCCATAATTATGTTAATATTTCCCATTAAAATCCCTTTATATTTCTATAAATTTTTACCTAAAATTCACCAATAATCATGGTACTAGAAAGCCCATATAAGGCCCATTAGTGCCCATTTCCTCAATTTAAATGGAAAAGGTATGGATTTCTAGGCTAAAATTCGTGTTAATATTTCTAGGTCCCTCAGAAAATTATCTAGTCATGCTTAATATTTTAAAGAAATATTAAGAAAAATTTCCGGGTCGTTACACTTGACACATGGTAAAGCCTTATCCATGTCACAACGGTCATTAAACGGCTAGTTCTCGATAAGGTTTGGACGCACTGGAGCCCGAGTCGGTTCGGGCATGGGCACCCGAGTTTGAGTGGTCAACACCTTGTTGACCAGCCTTCCCGCGGGTCTTTTGGGTGATCTCGGGCCTTCCGGAGTTGGACTTACCCAAACCCTTCTCCAACCTTCTCCTCGAGCGTGCTTCCTCCCGGCTTCTCGTCCATCGAATGTCACACGCGTCCTTCTCGCTCCACTGGCATACTCAGTGGCGTAGCCAGGATTTTTGATCAGGAGGGGCGATTTTCAAAAACTCTAAATATTAATGTAGATCGATTTCATCATTTAAAAACCTAAATTTCGAATTTAAGGAGCTGAAAATGAACTTAAATTCGAAAATTTTGATCACAACTCTTAGTTTTAGTTGAAAGAATGATATATCGATCCTCAAAGCTTTTTTATGATTTAAAGTCAAAAAATTATTTGTGATATCGCTTTCTCGTAATATTTAGCATTTCTACATATAAAATCTTCATTGCGATCTAAATAATCATCCTAACTAGCAACCTAATAAAATAAAATTTATACTTGACAACTTTTCTTTAATTAATTAAATATGAAAGAAGAAAGAAATAACTTACTCCTCTTAGTAGACCATTGCTTTTGAGAAAAATAAAGAAGAGAGAAAATAAGGAGAGGAAGAAATAAAAACATAACTTTTTTTGTGGTGTTAATAAAATCCTAAAAATATAAGAAGAGGTAGAAGATGTGAGGGTTGAGGACTGTTTTTATTGTTGGAAGAGCGCAGTAGTTAATACTGTATTTCTTGCTCATTGGAGAAGAGAAAGGAGAAGAAAAGAAAGCTCTGGTGCTTAAGAAGATGAGCGGAACAAATTATAAGTTTACTATCGTTGGAGAAGAGAAAGAGAAGAAGCAATTGTGGAAGAAGAGGAAGAGAAAAATAAAAAAGAGAAATAAACGAAGAGGTGACATACGATATGGCAGGGTTGTGACATGCGTAGGGAGAAAAGGGAGAGAAAAAATATAAATATTTTTCTCGAAAATATCCTAATTCATTTTAAATGGATCAAACTCATTTAAATATTAAACTTGATTCGGTCATAACTTGACCAAATTAATCCTGGTTTAAATCAAAGTAATCCTTATCTCCGTACCTGAATTTAGTTCAAACTGGATTAATTTTAATTTATCACCCTCACTTTATGTCATACGATTTAGTTCATCCGTTTATTATGATATTTTATTTTAAAATTCAATACTTAATATTTTAAATCTCGATATTTCCTCATAAAAGTGGTAGCAATGGATAGCTTAGGTCATGAGTTTTCTAAATATGTGATCAGTTTCAGTTTTTGACAGTGAATGGTGGTGATCGACTAAGAAAAATAATAAGTATATATATATACATATATTTAATAAAATTTGAGAGGGGGCGATCGCACCCCCTCTCCTTGTCACGCCCCGAGACCCAGGAGCCGCTGATCCAATAGAAAATCGGACAGCACCTCCCCTGTCCGGCGAACAATTTACACATACACACAGATAATATAACACAACCACGCAGTTTTAAAGGACCTCAGGCCTCAGATATATGCAGAACAACAGTTATATGATTTTAACTATCGAAAAACCAAATCCGAACTCATCTGAGCTGCCAGGGGGCAGGAACAAAACCCAAAATCGAACGAAGTCCAACATAGGACTCAAAAGTACAATACCATCAAATAAAACGTGCATACATGTTTAAAACATAATAGCGGAAGCATAGTAAATACTACAGGGTCCATAAATGAAACAACGGAAAGCCAAAACCAAAAAGAGCTCCGCTGGAGCTGGGGACTGGCGGCACGGGATCTCCTCGCAGACATCAACCTGAAATAAACATATATGGCAACGGGATGAGTCCATAGCTCAGCGAATACCCAACAGATATGCATAAAAGGTTATACTAACAATAAGAGTTCAGCTAATACAGTCTCATATCAACAGTAGGGAAAGACTAGTACTGAACATATCGAAGTAGATACATACTTGAATCCATCTATCCTGTACAGAGGGTAAGAAGTACCAAAGGAATACCAATAGACATATAAGCTCAGATAACAAGTCTCCAGAATATGCAATGTCAAACAAGTGCAAGAATCAAGTGCAGCAAACAATGCACGATGCAAAATATGCACATGGTGCAATGACATGTGTCACCCCTGACACCAGACAGATCAACGTACACCTGTCATAGGGACGTCTGAACGGGTAGGACTATGACAACTGTACGCACCCTGCTATCACTGCTCCTAGGTGACCGGGTGGACAGGATGCTGGTGGAGACTCCGCTCCGACCCCAAGCAATGGGGGAGTCAAGCTCTCATCTCCTCGTGGCTCAGTACGAGAAGGGATCCCTGGTTGCTACCACGCCCGCGCTCACCCTCCAAATAGTGGCCGAACGGAGCAATACAGGGCAAATGCGCACATCCTACGGTATCCACTAACCCATGAGTGGCCGTGTGCGCATATCATGTACCGGAAGACGATTAGGCTCAACCACAAGGGAGTCGCTGATCGTCGGCATGCAACAATGCAAGGATGGTGTATGATAGATACACATACCTCCCTCCCCAAGTCCCCAGTATACTAGGTCTCAGTCTGAAATCCTACAACAGGAAATACAGGTAACCTACAAGGTATACTGAACTGAAATACAGATCCCTCAAGGTCAAATGCAAGAGATACACTACGATATCTAAGCATACATATAGAGATGACAATACCAGAGACTGTATGGAACTAATAGCATAATAACTCAGGAATAAACAACAGGTATCCAGGACAGGCATAATAACAGGGATAACCAACAAGTATCCAGAACAGGCATAATAAACAGGGATAGCGTATGATCTTACTGCTATCTATAACAGTCTATGCATAACAAATGACAATATCAAAAGAGATAAGTCAAAGGGTACCCGCCTCCAAGAGTGAAGTCCGTATCAATCGAGACAGAACCACCCGTCAAAATAAGTAGCAATAAATCTGATCAAGCTCCTGTATCAAGGATGTAATTAATTAGCTATTACAAACAAATAGTAGCTAGCTAATTAAATTTCTAATCCGTATTAGGGTTTAACCCAGTTGTCCCCTTTTCATTTAATTATGTCTGATTAAATGGTACGGTTTCTAATTACTCCTCGTAATTAAATTAGGTCCAACCCTCAATTCGAATTCACCACACTAGATCATTAGGGTTAAGTTTAATACTCAACCCAATCCCACCACATGGTTCAATCTAGGATAAACCACGAGACCTACCACTGATCAACCCCTGTAACTACAGTACATACAATTCAAACCAGAGCAAAACTACGCCTTACACTACATCCAAAACCATAGCACAATTAGAACTACATCTAGCTTCCAATTCAAAATAGAATTGAGGCCAAAACTTAATCCATTTCTTACCTGAGCCAAACAGCTCTCCACGGCCAAAGCTCACAGTGAGCAGGAGAAAAACTCCACCAAGCAGTGGAGCTCACTCGACAGCTGCAACCCAAACACAACAATTTACTCAGCAATTCCTAGAACTAACTCATAGTATCATCAACTCCACTTCTATTCAACATTTCCAAAGCTGCCACCAACCTGGATTTCCAATCGGCACAGCAGGCTACCAACGTTTGATACTATTGGTTTCTGATAAGGGAAAACACCCGATTGGAGAAGAATGACCCTCAATCGGTGGCTCCTCCCTGCGTAGCTTCTTCCAGCTTCAACCGTCTGCCCTAACTCCGGCTGTAGCAGCTAAAATCTCCCGTTCAATCCCTTGGCTGCAATCACCCTCGGCGTCGAGTGTGGCCGGCCGAGAGAGAAGGGAAATCGTTGGCCTTGAGCTCGCCGATCTCGCGTAGAGGAGAAAGGCCGTCGTCGAGTGAGAGGGTGAAGGAACTCACGACCTCGGCTGTGGATCAAGAGAGGGCGACGCTAGGGTTCGCAAGGAGAGAATGGAAGGGAGGTCGCTGCTGCAATCGGCTGTCGGGTTCGGATTAGGGCAGCGAGACGAGAGAGTGAGGGTTATATAAGTGGACTTTTGCAATTTAAACCCACCAAGTTTAATTAATTACAATCTCACCCTTAGGTTTACAATTTCCTTGCACATTAGCCCTTGTAACTATCCATTTTATTACCTTTTGGTCCCTAAATTTATGTCCAAGGACTCGGAAGCCCCGGAACCTATCTGGTAATTCTCCAAAATTTTCCAGAATAGAATTAAATGTGTCGGATTTAACACTCCTTAAGGTAGCTACGCCCCTGGGTATACTCTTCCGTAGACCTCCGCGTCTCTCGGATGCATTGATCCCGTCTACTCCCTTCCCGTGACTTCGTTCTTGACCACTGCATCTTCTACTCGACTTCCTATGCTCCTAAGCTCCTGCACACTTAGACATAGGTATCAAATACCAAATGACCTAACTTTGACTCGGTTGATCATATTAAAACTTATCTAGGGTACTTATAAAAGAATGCTTCTTTCTAAGCTCTTGTTTCCATGAATTTAAGTAGTATCTCAAACACTTGGTTAACTATAAGTACATGCAAGAAAAGGATTTATAAGTAGAAACCATGTCCTAATGTTATTGCTGTGATCAACGAAGCTGATGATCAGATCATGATTTCATCTAAGCAACTAGAAACCAATGATGAATAGTATCAGAACACACACATAATAAATAATAAACAACATTATCCTACCACAAGTGGAACTAACAAACATAATCTATGACTTTCATTAGGTCAAACGTAGAACAAACAAATAGTATTATCCTACGACAATTATAACACCAATATTAGTTAAAAGTAGCTAACGATATAAATTAACAAACAAATTTGCATACAGAATTATAAATATTTTGTCACTTACATTACAACACCAATATTAATTAACACTAACTAACGAGATAAACTAATAACCCATCAGAATTATAGCTAAGAGAATCAAGTTTACCATCACTAATATCCAAATGAATATTGATATATTAATTATTCCCGGATTATGCCCATGAGAAACATTGTGTTCACTTTCAACTTTGTCAAATGAACTAGTATCGGTCGTCACTCATTTTTGACAACCGTGTTGCCCACATCAGTAATAGTATCTTCCAGGATTCTTGGTTGATCTAGAAACACACATCAATGTTCTTCATCCACAATCCCTACATGTTATAGGTTAAAATCTCGAATTATCAATACTGCTAAACCTAATAATAAAATTTTCATTACTTTGATTAAAAAAAATAGAGACTTAATAATTAAGAGATTGGCCACAAAACTTCAAAGTTAGGAGTATGAACTTGATGATGCATCACAAAAAATGAAGAGAAAAAAACTCAGTAAATGGTCAGCATTTAGAAGTATGAACTTGATAATATGATGCATCACAAAAAAATGAAAAAACTCAGTAATTGGTCAGCATTTGCAAGTATGAACTTGCCCTAACTCCTTCAGCCGTAGCCAACTCAATTGTGAAACATTTTCACTGCTTTTTATCACTATATGTATCATTTCTCTTACTCTAACTCGTACATATTTCCACGTCAAAAATTGTAGAATAGTGAATCACCAATATATCCACCCTATTTTGGTGTGGAAATTTTCCAAAATTTTTAATTTTTAAAAAATCTTATTATATTATATTTAATATATATTATTAAATAGTATAAAAAAAATTAATTTGTAATTATTATTTTTTTCTCATTACTTATAGTAATATCAATTATTTATTATAAATTTAAATTAAGTGGAAGTGGATATTTATAAAGATTTAATTTATTTAATATATTTTAATTGTAATTACAGTTATAAATTTAAATTAAGTGTCAGTAAACGTTATATTCCGTGTATAAACGAGGGACGAAAGGGCAACTTTCCAACGAACCAAAGTTTGGGCGAAAGATCTACGTCCGTCGTTACATCAGACAGTTGGTATACCCAGCTAACTCAGCCATGTTTAGGCCCCACGGACATTTTTTATAGGTCATTGGAGTAAATTGAAAAAGTATTCGTGATAAACGATCTAGAAATTCAACATTCTATAATTATGCATCTCATTTAATAAAAAATGTTTTATAAAATTTATCGTAGTTAGAGGTCGAACTACTTGTGTTTAAGAGATAATTAATCTTCCTTCCGTTGCATAATAGCATGGGGCGAGAAATTATTTATCTAAAAAGATGATTAACGAGGTTGGGTAATGTCGAATCTTGGACGACCGGCCCGGCTCCATGAAAATTTTCTACCGATCGCTAGGATAAATCAAAAAGTACTCGATGGATAGTTCAGAAGTCCAACGTCCTAAGATTTACGTCTTATTTGAAAAAAAAAAATTATAAAATATATCAGAAGATTGAACACTAGATATTTGAGTTGATAATTAATTCCGTTACACAATATCTTAAATGAGAAAGGAAGGATAACCAAGAAAACGTTCTAATTTTCTTAGAAAAATGAAAGCGTTATGATAACATTCTGTATAAATGGGGGCGAAAGGGCAACTTTTCAGAGTGAGGAACCAAAGATTGGGCCAAAGATCTACAGCCGTCGTTACATCAAACTGTTGGTTTACACAGCGATGTTTAGGCGTCTCTGCGCCGCCGTCCACCGTCGACTTCAGGTGACTGCCACTCTCGGCCATCATCGGACGGCCGCCGCCGCATCTCGTCCACACTTTGTGGGTTTTGTCAAACCCTATTCCGTCTCCTCCGTCGGCGCCGACGATCCCTCATCCCTGACCGCCTCCTTGCTCACGAGATCGTGCGGGATCTCCGACCATGCCGCCCTCTCCATCTCCAAGAAAATCCAGCCCGACGCCCTCGACAATGCGCTCTCGGTGCTCGCCGTCCTCAAGGACTACGGCTTCGAAGAAGCCCATCTCGTCCGCCTCGTCGACTGCTATCCTCCTGCCCTCTTGATGGACGTCGAGAAGACGTTGAAGCCCAAGCTGGAGTTCTATTGCGGGATCAGCCTCGTCGGAACCGCCCTCCCGGAGATCCTGTCAGTGAGACCCGTGCTGCTGAAGAGCAGCTTGGAGAAGCGATTGCTCCCCAACGCTGAGCTCCTCAAATCGATTTTGAAAACGAATGCGAACCTTGTGATTGCCCTAAAGACCGAACCTTGGTTGATCACCTTAGACATCAGAACCACCGTGCTTCCCAACGTCGATGCTCTGCGCGCAAACGGCGTGCCCGATGATTAGGTAATCGTACTGCTTTTGACCCGTTATGGCTGCGCTTTGCTAAAAGATACATCTCAATTGATTGAGACCTTTGACGAGATAAAGAAGATGGGTATCTGTCCGAAGAAAAACAAGTTCGCCCGTGCCCTCGGGGTGTTCGCTATATTACCCAAGAAGAAGTGGGAGGAGAGAGTGGAGAACTTGAGGGGATTGGGATGGTCGCAGGATCATGTCTTGAAGGCCTTCGCAAAGCAACCTCACATTGTGCGGTTACAAACTGAGAAGATAAGGAAGACCGTGATGTTTGTGGAAGAGAGGCTGGCATGGACACCGGAGCACACTGTGAAGTATGCAATCATTCTGACAATGAGCCTGGAAAAGAGGTTGATGCCCAGGTATGCCGTCCTGAGCATTCTCATGCACAAGGGATTAATCAAGACTGGCTTCACAGGGACACATTTTATGACGTCGAGCAAGAACTTCCAGATGGAATTTGTCACCAAGTATCAAGAGAAAGCTCCAGAAATAGTTGAAGCTTATCAAAGAAGTGAAATCGGATAGATCACTAGACAAATCTGCTAACAAGATAACTCTTCTGTAAGACAAGCCAATGGTAAGCAGCCAAGTTTTTCCTCTTACACCATCCCTTGAGGTGATCTGAATTGTTCAGTTGTTGCATGCATGTTTGCTAGATTTTGTTGTGTTAACTTAAACTCAGTTTATGGCATGTTTCTTGTTGCTTAGAGTTTGATTGAAATGAATACTATCAAGCTTTTGAAAATTGATTTTTGATTGATCTAATCGGCCCCAGAGACTCAAATTATGTGTTGTTGATTTTCCTTTGTGGGAGTGATATTAGTTAACAGTGCCTTTACTAATTATAATTGCTTTATCCTAAGTACATTTTCTTAAGGTGCTATTATGCTCTTGATATATAATAATCCCATGGGGGATAGGAGAAAAGATGATTAGTTATGCTTGAGACATGCGAGCTACATGAAGCTACAACCTTAAAGTTTACACGAAACAAATAGATTTAGATTTGGCATATTTCAAACGCGAGCCAAGTGGATTAGACGATTGAATTTGCAAACTTAGCAACAAAATGATATCGAACATGTCGAGTCATTAGACATAGAGTGACATAGTAGGGTAATGGTGAGAAGACCATCAAATTAAGGCACAAGCAATGTGCAAAGTGAAAAATGTTTTAGGTGGCATCCTAAGTGTTATTTTGGTGAAGTTTAAATTGAACATTAATGTGCGTCTCATGCATGAACAAAGTAGAAACTTTGATGTCAATTACCCTACTTTTACTTAATCCAATATTCTTAAAGTAGTTGCTTGAAGGTCAATTCCGCTTTCAGAAATCTACTAGTGTCTGGTACAAAAACAGAAACTCTGTTTTTTTTTTCTTTTCCTTTTATTCTCGTGACAGCCAGCAAAATTGAGAGGCTTTTCTTAAATTCCCTTCCCTTCCATAGATACGTAAACTTGTTGTCTCCCTTCATTTATCTTCTCAACCTGATTTGCATGATCAGATAGGCAACGATCTTGCGTCTTCCCTACAAATCCTCTGCTTTGGGACCTGTTCGATCCCTTCCACAGAGATTTCATTGCAAGAACAGAGCTCCAACTCCAGATCGAGATTTGACACAGCCACGGAGCCACGTTTAAGTTTGCTCGGGCTTTAGCCCGTTTTTGTTTTGTTTTTTGTTTTTTGGCAATTATTCATTCAATTAGTTCTAAATTTCTAAATTAAATTTCATGATTAGTTCGGGGATATTTGTTTAGATGTAATTTTTATCATCGACCGAAAAAATAGATGAACTAAATTGTCGTATATGAAGTGAAGGTGTTGTACTAAAATCGAATTGTATTTGATCTAAATCTATCGGGATGTTGATCAAAATTGATTTAAATAAATTTAATAGCTTATATCGATTTTAAAACGATTTTTTTCATTTTTTGACAATACCCAGGCCAACACCTCCACTAAATTATTTCTCCCTTTTGAAAATTACAATATTAAGAAATGCTCTTTTTCATTATTACCTTCTGTTTTTTTTTATAATGAATAGATGGTCTTCCTTTAGGTTGGGTAAATTTAGGGGATAAGTTTACATATTCAAAATTAATCTTGAAAATATTCAATCCAAACCCTAGATATTATTCTGAGGGCATCTCAAACTCATACACTAAAATAGCATGGTCAAGCTATTGAGTATCGATATCATCAGTGGTGAAGTCGTCACGTGTCTCCGTCCCACGATTTACTCTCGTTAACCGGTGGGGATTCTCGTTAAAGGCTGTGGGACAGAGCCGGTCAGCCAACCGGATTAGTCGAGCACAAACCTAGATATCTCTTGTAAATAAAAAAAAAACTAAAACATCAAATTTGATATAAAATATATAACATTTGACTCCAACCAATATACTAAATTCCCTTGTCATATTTGGTATAGTAATAGTGTATCATCAAAGATAATAATATTCCCATACCATATTTGGTGTGAAAATTTTTTAATTGTTTTTAATTGTTAAAAGATCTTATTATATTATATAATTAATAAAATCAAATATATTATATATTATTAAATATCATAAATAAAAATTAATTTGTAATTATTATTTTTTTCCCTCATTATTTATAGTAATATTAATTATTTATTATAAATTTAAATTAAGTATATTTAATAGCATATTTTAATTTTGTTATGGATATTTATAAAGATTTAATTTATTAAAAAATTATTTATAAATATTTAATATATTTTAATCATATTTATATTTATAAACTATATCACTAATTTCATAAAAAATAATAAAATATTAAAAATGAAAATGATAATTTTTTATATATTAGTTGGATGCAAAATTCTAAAAAATTAACCTATTAAATATAATTGAATTATTAATTATTAATATAATAATTATCATAAAAAGGTTAATAAACTAAAATGTAGATTAATAATTAAATTATGAATAAGAAAAAAAAATATAATATTCTAACAAAAATATTTTTTTTAGTGTGACATGATGTGAGTGGATTGGAGCTAAAATAGTATTTGGTACTAAAATTATACTATTTTACTATGAAAATATTACACTAAATCTAGTGTTTATGATTGAAGATAATCTAAGAGTAACTCCAATTCTATCATCAAAACATCAAATATGATGTAAAACTCACACCATATTACTCTAACCCATACAACATATTCCCACACCAAAAATATAAAAATGATACACAACATAAATTCACAACGTGAAACTCAACGTGAATAATATGATACTCTAATTATAGCAATCATCGAAGGATTCACCGTGCCCCCTAAGTGATAGTTTAGTTCGGGGCGACAGCCGGAGATCCGTCGTCGGTGTCCAGGCTACAAACGAACGTATACAAAAAAAATATCACATCATTCACATTGAATTTCACATTATAAATTCGCGCTCTCTATCACAACTCCCAAAAATAATATGGGAATAGTGCATCACCAAGATGTCCCCACTATTATTGCTGTGGAAATTTCACAAAAAATTTTTAAATTTTTTTAAAAAATCTTATTATATTATATAATTAATAAAATCAAATTTAATATATATTATTAAATATTATAAATAAAAATTAATTTATAATTATTATTATTTCTTCTTATTTATAAAAAATAGTAATTATTTATTATAAATTTAAATTATGTGTAAGTGGATATTTATAAAGATTTAATTTATTAAAAATTTTATTTTAAATTTATTTAATTTATTTTAATTATAATAAATTTAAATTAAGTGTTAGTAAACTTTGTCTTCTGTGTATTAACGAGGGACGAAAGGGTAAATTTTCAACGAACCAAAGTTTGGGCGAAAGATCCACTTGGTTTACAGAGCGATGTTTCGGCTTCTCTGCGCCGCCGTCCACCGTCAACTTCAGGCGACTGCCACTCTCGGCCATCGTTGGACCGCCGCCTCTCGTTCACACTTTTTATGTTTAAAAGTGAGTTTTGTCAAACCCTACACTGTCTCCTCCGTCGTCGCCGAAGATCCCTCATCCCTAATCGCCTCCTCCCTCACGAGATCGTGCGGGATCTCCGACCATGCCGCCCTCTCCATCTCCAAGAAAGTCCAGCTCGACGCGCTCGACAAAGCGCTCTCGGTGCTCGCCCTCCTCAAGGACTACGGCTTCGACGACGACCATCTCGTCCGCCTCGTCGACCGCCTTCCTCGTGTGCTCTCGATGGACGTCGAGAAAACCTTGAAACCAAAGCTGGAGTTCTATTCCGAGATCAGCCAAGTCGGAACCGCCTTACCGGAGATCCTGTCAGGGAGCGGGAGCCCCTGGCTGCTGACGTGCAGCGTGGAGAAGCGATTGCTCCCCAACGCTGAGCTCCTCAAATCGATTTTGAAAACGAATGAGAACCTCGTGGATGTCATAAAGTATACGCCTTACCTGATCACCTCCGACATCAGAACTACCGTGCTTCCCAAGGTCGCTGCCCTGCGCGCACACAGCGTGCCCGATGATGTAATCTTAGTGATGTTCACCCGTTGCGGCGATGCTTTGCTGGTAGATACAGCTCGATTCGATGAGGCCCTTGACGAGCTAAAGAAGATGGGCATCTGTCCGAAGAAAACCACTTTCGCCCATGCCCTCGGGGTGCTTGCTGCATTGCCCAAGAAGAAGTGGGAGGAGAGAATGGAGAACTTGACGGAATTGGGATGGTCGCAAAATCATATCTTGGAGGGCTTCGCAAAACATCCGTACATTGTGCGGGCATCGATTAAGAAGATAAGGAAGACCGCGAAGTTTGTGGAAGAGAAGCTGGGATGGACACCGGAGGACACAGTGAAGAATCCGAGTCTTCTTTCGATGAGCCTGGAGAAGAGGATGATGCCCAGGTATGCCGTCCTGAACCTTCTCATACATAAGGGATTAATCAAGACCGGCTTCACAGGGAGACATTTTTTGATTTCGAGCAAGAACTTCCATATGAAATTTGTGACCAAGTATCAAGACATTGCTCCAGAAATAGTCGAAGCTTATCAACGAAGTGACATCGGATAGATGACAAGAATGTGGTCTAGACAAATCTGCCAACAAGCGAACTCTTCTGTAAGACAAGCCAATTGTAAGCAGGCAAGGTTTTCTTCTCACGCCATTCCTCGAAATGATCTGAATTGTTCAGTTGTGGCACGCATCTTTGCTAGATTTAGTTTTGTTGCTGGGAGTATGATTCAGATGAATATTATTAAGATGTGTTTGGTTCTAAGTTATTATATATAACTTATTATACGATTACCACATAACTAAGGTTTTGAAAAATGGAACATAAGTACATAACATAAATTATCAAATAAAATCTTGTTTGTCTGGACATAATAGTATATAATCTAGTATAATATTTTACCGCCTTACTTTTTAATTTAATCTTAAATATTATGATATTGTATGCTTATTTAAATTAAAAATAAAAAAGTAAGATAATATTTTATGTTTATTCACACCCTCGATTTAAGTTTAAAAAATTATATCACACGTCAAGTATATTTATTTTAATTTTTAATAATTAAAATATCAAAAAAATATTATAATAATATATAAATAAATAAAATCAGATTATTTTTTTATTTTCATAAATTTATTTATATAATTTTATTTTTATTTCACGATTAAATTTATTTAGTTTATCTTAATTATAACCTATTTAATTAATTAAACTTTTAATTAAAATATCAAATTTACAAAAAAAAAAAAATGATTCATCAATGACCTCCGGTGACCGACAACCACCGTCACTGTCGATCGCCGACAACCGCCATCGGTCGTCAATTGTCGGCCTTCAGCCACCACCTGCGGTCGCCGATCGCAGGCCGTGTGAGTGGACAATAAGTTGTAATTTAGTTAATTATAAGTGTTAGAGTTTGCAAGTGCAAACTTAGTCCCACATCCATAAACACATGCTTAGATCTTAGGCTTATAAGGAATTAAGACATTTCCATTAGCATGAGGTCTTTTGGGGTGAGCCCAAGAGCAAAGCCATGAGGGCTTAGGCCCAAAGTGGATAATATCATGCTATTGTAGAGATATCCTTGATTTTTCAATTCCTGGTTGCATGCCTTTTTTACTGGCGTATTGGGCATGGATTATTACTCAGGAATCATCGATTATCTACAACAAATAAGATTTTTGTTGAAAAACTTTGATTGATAACCAAGGTTATTAAGGATAATCTCCTAACCAATCACACCCTTAAGTTTTTCGAAAATAGATTTGGAGAAGGAATTCAAGATCAAGTAAATAGGTTAAATCAAGTAACCCTAATGACATTCTTCAGAAGCCTCTCAGACTCCGGTGCAATCAAATCTGCCCAGAGCCAGTAATCGACAGAATGCTGCACAAAGATTACAAAAAGAATAAGTCTTCTCAAATTATCTAACATCTTGTTACAATAATTAATTTGAGAAGTCAGAGATGAATTGTAGTTTGCTTCTAGATGACAATATATCAAAAACATTGAATTACTATACTCCATCAGACAGAGATCTTGACTGCAGCACTAGGAACTACTTAGGAACAAAAACAGAAGGTCAAACCTATACCAAGTGGAGAGTAACCAATGAAAAAAAAAAAGAGAAAAAACTATAAAAACTTAGGTTGGCTTGACTCTGTTAGGCAGGTCTGCTCTGCTCGGCTCAACTCTGCTAGGCAAGTCAGCTATGCTCTGCCAAGAAAACTTGCAGGTCAGTTCAGCATTGCCAGGAAGATTGGCGGCTCGGACTCTACCAAGAAGATTGGCAGGTCGGGTCAGCTCTGCAAGGAAGAGATGGTCGTTGACTTCCCTTGATTTTGACCCAGCACAACATCTGTTTACTCGTGGCAGCTTTTCATACTCCCTGTATCACTGGTTTCACAGGGAATCAATTCCTGGTTTCGGATGAGAAGTTTGTGTCGCAATTTGTGACCGAGTATCAAGAGAAAGGTCCAGAAATAGTTGAAGCTATCAAAGGAGTGAAATCGGGTAGATGAAAACAATGTGTTCTTGACAAATCTGCTAACAAGCAAACTCGGCTGTAAGATAAGCCAATTGTTAGTAGGCAAGATTTTCCTCTGACACCATTCCTTGAGATGATCTGAATTGTTTTGCTAGATTTTGTTGTGTTAGCTTAAACGCGGTTTATGGCATCTTTCTTGTTGCTTAGAGTATGATTGAAATGAATACTACTATTAGGCTTTTGAAAATTGTTTTTTGATTAAAGGAATTAGTTACTGCCATAGAGATACTTGGCATGTTTATCCTTTTGAACTTGTAGTGTGAATCAAATGTGTTCAAGCTACTTGAATGCAGAAGGATGGAAACAATCATCCTCAGAGTGTTGAGCTGAAGCGCAAGTTGAGTTGCCATTTATGAGAAAGTGTGTGGTCATTTGGTCTATACAAGAGTGGTCAAGACATGAAGATTGAATCAGAGGTCATCGACTTGATTGCAATTTGAACAATGAATTCACAATTTCTCTTCAACTAAAAGCAATGGCTGATTTAAATGGTTCTTGTGAATTGTAGATAGGAGGATGTTTTGTTGGCGTTTATATCTCATGTGTGATATATTTCACACGATTTTCTTATTGAGTAACGATAAACTATTGGTAAAATTTGACTTGAGATGACTCCAGGTGCCTCAGTTCCTACTCGAGATGCCTTGGGTTCAAACTGAGACGCCTCGGATTCAAACTGAGGTGCCTCAGCTTTGCATTTGCGCAAAGCTGCTATTTTGCAGCTTAGGCGTCTCACTCAGCAACTAAGGTGTCTCTTGCTGGTCAAAGTCAACATTCACGCTGACTTTGACTTTTCCTTCTTTCTTTCGCTTGGGTGATTTTCAGCCGACTAGAGTTAGGTTCACCTGAATCCGACTCTGACTTTACGCCTTGAACGAGCTTCCTCCCTGGCTTCTCGTCCTTCAAACGTCGCGCACGTCCTTTTCGCTCCACTGATGTACTCTTCCGCAGTCTTCATGTCCCTCTGATGCATCGAGTCTATCGACTTCCTTCCTATGCCATCCATTTCGTCTGCTGCATCTTTCGTTCGACTTCCTACACTCCTAAGCTCCTGTACATTTAGCCACAGGGATCAAAACAAACTAGGACCCAACTTGACTTGGTTGATCATATCAAACCAGCTTGGGGTACTTACATATCTATCTAGCTAGAGATGATGATTTGATGCAAATGCGACTACTTTCTCTTCTAGGCTTCTAGGATGCACTATGCTCTTCTGATATTTAGCGATACCACTTGTTGTGGCACATTTATAGATTTTGGACGATAATCCCCTTCTTGATACCTTAATTCAACAATTAACTGGTGGTCGAAGAAGACACTTTCTTGGGTGGGAAAGACGCAACTCATCACCTAACGTTTTATGGATTGGAATGTTTTTGGTTCCCTATTTTACCATTACCATAGGAAATAGCCCAAGTCTACAACATCTGCAAGTCTTCTATGTGGACGTCTAAATACCCCCAATGTCTTAGACGGATATGTGCAGGCTTAAAGATGAAGGAGGATCGGACTTTCATGAGTTGGGTAGTGGAAATATTGCCCTACTAGCTATGGTACTTGGGCGGATATAGGCGAAGGAATATGCTCTTTAGATCAAATAAGTGCATCATACCTACTTGAAATAAATTAAATAAATTTCATGATTATCCTATTTATATGATTCTTAGGTCTGTATCTCGGTATGCGAAAATGACATCTTGAGATGAAACATCTAAAATATTCATTCATAATGAATTTTAACTCTTAATCCTCTTAGATGTTCCTCATGGTATTTGAGAAATTGTTTATCTAAAAAAAATTAATCAGGTTTGGTAATGTCGAATATAAGACACCCAATCCCACGAAAATTCATCTGCAGCAGGACATCCAGACCTAAACATTACACGGTTTCACTCTTTATTTGGAGAAATTTTTTTATAAAATTCATAGTAATTAAAATTGAATCACGAATAATTGAAAAATAATTAATCATATAAAGGAAGGAAATGTTCTAATTTTCTTAGAAAAATGAAAGCAACATGATAAAATTCTGTATAAAATGGTGCGAAAGGGCAACTTTTCAGAGTCAGATAACCAAAGTTTGTGGGCGAAAGATCTACAGCCGTCATTACATCAAACAGTTGGTTTACACAGCGATGTCTCGGCGTCTCTGCGCCGCCGTCCACCGTCGACTTCAGGTGGCTGCCACTCTCGGCCATCGTCGGACGGGCGCCGCCGCATCTCGTCAACACTTTCTGGGTTTTGTCAAGCCCTATTCCGTCTCCTCCGTTGGCGCCGACGATCCCTCATCCCTGACCGCCTCCTTGCTCACGAGATCGCGCGGGATCTCCGACCATGCCGCCCTCTCCATCTCCAAGAAAGTTCAGCGCAACGACTTCGACAGAGCACTCTCGGTGCTCTCTCTCCTCAAGGACTACGGCTTCGAAGAAACCCATCTCGTCCGCCTCGTCGACCGCTATCCTCTTGTCCTCTTGATGGACGTCGAGAAGACGTTGAAGCCCAAGCTGGAGTTCTATTGCGGGATCAGCCTCGTCGGAATCGCCCTCCCGGAGATCATGTCAGTGAGACCCGGGCTGCTGAAGAGCAGCTTGGAGAAGCGATTGCTCCCCAACGCTGAGCTCCTCAAATCGATTTTGAAAACGAATGCGAACCTTGTGATTGCCCTAAAGCACGAACCTTGGTTGATCACCTCAGACATCAGAACCACCGTGCTTCCCAACGTCGATGCTCTGCACGCAAACGACGTGCCCGATGAGGTAATCTTACTGCTTTTGACCCGTTATGGCTGCGCTTTGCTAAAAGATACATCTCAATTCATTGAGACCTTTGACGAGATAAAGAAGATGGGTATCTGTCCGAAGGAAACCACTTTCGTCCGTGCCCTCGGGGTGTTCGCTATATTACCCAAGAAGAAGTGGGAGGAGAGAGTTGAGAACTTGAGGGGATTGGGATGGTCACTGGATCATGTCTTGGAGGCCTTCGCAAAGCAACCTCACATTGTGCAGTTACAAACTGAGAAGATAAGGAAGATCGCGATGTTTGTGGCAGAGAAGCTGGCATGGACACCGGAGCACACTGTGAAGTATGCAATCGTTCTGACAATGAGCCTGGAGAAGAGGATGATGCCCAGGTATGTCGTCCTGGACATTCTCATGCACAAGGGATTGATCAAGCCTTGCTATCATTTCCTGGTTTCGGACAAGAAGTTCATGATGCAATTTGTGACCAAGTATCAAGACAAAGCTCCAGAAATAGTTGAAGCTTATCAAAGAGGTGAAATCTGATAAATGACAATACAAATCTGCTAACAAGCAAACTCTTCTGTAAGACAAGCCAATGGTAAGCTCAGTTCATGGCATGTTTTCCTCTCACACCATCCCTTGAGATGATCTGAATTGTTCCGTTGTTGCATGCATCTTTGCTAGATTTTGTCTTGTTAACTTAAACTCAGTTTATGGCATGTTAGTTGTTGCTTAGAGTATGATCGAGATGGATACTATTAAGCTTTTGAAAGTTGAGTTTTGATAAATGTCATTAGTTGATCATGTATTTTCCTTTTGTGTGAGTGATATTAGTTAATAGTTCCTTTACTAATTATAATTGCTTTATCCTAAGTACATTTTCTTAAGGTGCTATTATGCTCTTGGTATATAATAATCTCGTGGGGGATAGGAGAAAAGATGATTAGTTATGCTTGAGACATGTCAGCTACTACAACCTTAAAGTTTATGTGAAACAAATAGATTTTGATATGGCATATTTCAATTTCAAACGCGAGCCAAGTTGCTTAGACGATTGAATTGACCTTAACACTAAAATGCTATCGAACATGTCGAGTCGTTAGACATAGAGTGACATAGTAGGGTAATGGTAAGCAACGTGGGGCAAAGTGAAAAATGTTTTAGGTGACATCCTAAGTGTTATTTTGGTGTGGAAGTTTAAATTGAACATTGATGTGTGTCTCATGCATGAACAAAGTAGAAGCTTTGAGGTCAATTACCCTACTTTTACTTAATCCAATATTCTTAAAGTAGGTGCTTTAAGGTCAATTCCCCTTTCAGAAATCTACTAGTGTCTGGTACAAAAACGGAAACTCTGTTTTTTTTTTCTTTTCTTTCCTTTTATTTTCGTGACAGCCAGCAAAATTTAGAGGCTTTTCTTAAATTCCCTTCCCCTTCCATAAATACGTAAACTTCTTGTCTCCCTTCTTCATTCATCTTCTGAATCTGATTTGCATGATCAGATAGGGAACGATCTTGCGTCTTCCCTACATTCCCTCTGCTTTTGGACCTGTTCGATCCCTTCCACAGAGATTTCGTTGCAAGAACAGAGCTCCAACTCCATATCGAGATTTGCTCACGTGTAGGGACGGAGCCACGTTTAAGTTTGCTCGGGCTTTAGCCCGTTTTTGTTTTTTGTTTTTGTTTTTTTTTTTTTGACAATTATTCATTCAATTAGTTTAAATTTCTAAATTAAATTTCATGATTAGTTCGGGGATATTTGTTTAGATGTAATTTTTATCATTGACTGAAAAAATAGATGAACTAAATTGTTGAATATGAAGTAAAGGCGTTGTACTAAAATTGAATTGAATTCGAACTAAATCTATCAATTGACATGCCATGTTGATTGGAATTGATTTATAATTAATTTAAATAAATTATGATCGAACTTAATTTAATAGCTTAAATCGATTTTGAAAGGATTTTTTTTTTACAACACCCAGGCCAACACCTCCACTAAATTATATCTCTCTTTTTTATTTTCCAACAATCAAAGCAGCCGCCTCTCCCTTTCTCATATCCTCCCTCTCTGAGTGAGTAGTTGCAGCAACTATCAGAGCTAGCGGAGTTCTAAATTCCTAAATTAAATTTCACGATCATCACTAAATCATATGATGATTAATATGAGATCTTTTATCATAAATCAAACTAAAATTCACCATTTTGATACTCACGTTAAGTTTTATATATAGATAAAATAAAATTAAAAAAATATATCTTCTTAATTAAGACTTGAAAATTAAGTAAGTCATGAGACATAATTTTATCGTATAAAATTATGTCAATCCTAAAAATTAAGATTTAATCTCAACTTATATAATATAACTAGCAGTATAATTCGATTCAAAAGGTGAAACGCTCACCCTCAGCGCCCTCGCCAGCCCGCCTCAAGACCAACATAGAGGAGGTAAATCACGGTTATCACTAGTATGGTGAGGCACATGGGGTCGAGGGAATTTAATGCCAGCAGATTAGGATTTTATCCCCGTGTGTAATTGGCGACTCTCGACCCTAAAACCTCTGATTCAAGTAGTAGATGTCTTACCATCCGATCCAGTCCGTGGGGCCATAACTAGCAGTATAATATAATTGTGCGTACATACTCGTGAGATGGACGGTGATGATGCTTGTGAGACGGATGGCGATGAGAAACTTTAATTGTGCTCGGATTGTAATTTTGTAATTATTACAATAAGAATTTATTATTTTCATAAAATTGATTGATGGAATTAAATAATAGATAACATCGAATAATATATTAAAAGATAATCCTATCGTTTCAAAAAGAGGCCTAGAAAGTATTCCTTGTAAGTGTATTGGTAGATGTAATAAAGTATTCCTTGAACATGTCAAAAATGATAGATGTATTTCTTGAACATAATTATATCTTACGTCTTAGAAAGTCATGATATTTTAGATGTAATAAAATATTGATTTTAACTATAATGAGAAAATTGAAATTGAATGATCATGCTGGAATAACTTTAAGCAAATATTTTCAATCTTTTCTAGTTGAGGCTAAAGGTTATGAGAACTTGGCATTTGATAAGAGAAAGTGTAGATGAGGAATCTCGAATAAGAAATATTTTTTTGGCAGATACAAGATGTAGGGTTGTGTATGATTATTTTTCTGATATAGTGACTTTTGATATAACCTATTTGACTAATAGTAATGACATGTCATTTGCTCCATTTGTTGACATGAATCATCATGGTCAATCTATTTTGTTGGGATATGGATTATATTAGTGTCGGAAGTACTAGATCGAATCTGAATTTGATAAATGGCAAAGGGTTCAAAGTTAAGTTTGTGTTGTGATCTAACGTATTTGCTAAGTGTGTAAGAAAGTCCTAATTTGTAAGGTTGTAAAAATCGCTAGGCGGTAGCCGGGCGGAGAACCACCGCCTAGCGCCTAGGCGGCCTAGGCGGGGCCTAGGCTGCTTAGGCGGGGCCTAGGCGTTTTTACTGTTTATAAGGAGTCCAGTTAATGGTATTATGAATAAATGTATGCTTCTCCCTTGGACCCTTAGCTTAAGATATTTCTATCATTTCGCCTACTAAAAATATAATAAAATAGGTATATACCAACCAATTAAAAATAGACTATAGTGGATTAGTAACAAAATGATAGTAATATTTCCTCTGAACTTAATCAGATAATTCAAAATGACAAGAAGCTTAAAGTGTTTAAACTGACCGTGTGAAAATGCTTAACATCTTCCTCAAAGATATAAGCTTGCTGATATGATCTTGCTCATTATAAATATCAAGGTGAAATTGATGGCTGTTCATCAAGTAGTTTGGAAGAACACCAGTCCATGCACCAATGCTCACGTCAAAAAGTACATCCCCAGGCCAACTAAGTTTACCTTTAATTTTTCAACAATTGATATTGTAAAACTCCCTACCTATCCAACGCAGCTATTTAATCAAATAAATATCCAAGAACAACTAATATGCATATGCCTATTCAATGCATATCCCACCTTTTCTATATTTTTTATATCAAATTTTCTTTAAAAAATTAAAAAAAAATGGCCTGGGCGCCTAGGCCCCGCCTATGCGGCCTCCCGCCACAACCCTGCCGATTTGCACAAATTCGAAGCGGCTGGGGGCCGATTGGCGCCTAGGCGCCCGCCTAGCCCGATTTTTACAACATTGAAGTCCTAGTCAAGGACTGGGCACGAAGTCCTAGTCGAGGGTTGGGCATCGAAGACTAGACCTAGGGTTGGGCACGAAGACCTGGTCGAGGACTAGGCACGAAGACTTGATCCGGAAGATCGGGCTGAAGACTTAGTCGAGCAAGGACTACGAACAGAAGTAGGGACGGGCCGAGATACGAACGTCTCGAGATCCGGGAGATTCAGAGGTCGAGTAAAAGTCCAACCGGAGGTGCCGGTTGGTAAAAGATAACTTCTGCAAAGTGGAGTAGGTGAGGACGTGCTCCCCGGAAAAGGGAACAGTAGGCGTTGGCCCAACCTAGGATTTAATTTGAAATCCAAAGTCAAGATCAGATAGCTCTGGTTGTCAAATATTCATGCATTCTATATATATTATTGTTTTCCTAGACTAACCCTGATTGCAAGCTGAGAATAGCAGCTGGCTGCATTGGGGGCGCCTGAGAGGTCTCAGGCGCCCCAATTGGAGTTTGCTCAGCGTTGGAGAAGCTGAGTTGGTGGTTGCTGATTGGACACGCCACGCCAGCACTCAGGCGCCTTAGAGCACTCAGGCGCCCGAGAGTGTATAAAATTTGGCCGAGTCACTGGATGACGACGTAGCCAAATTGGCGACGTGGAGGCGCCCCCTTGCACACTCAGGCGCTCGAGTGGCAATATAAAAGGGGTTTCACCCCCTCAGTTTAGTACATCAATTCAAGCATTCAGAATCACTACGATTAAGTTTTCGTGCTCAAGTTCTCCGCGCCAAAGTAGTCCGAGATCGACGACACGTTGCTTCTACGACGAAACGACTTCTTCTTCCTTAAGCAAGTGTTGTCGGTATAAAGTTTTATTTTTATTTGTACTTAAATCTTCATACTCTGTAACCCATTTTGCAGATAATAGAATTGCCCAACGAAAATGGTCAAAGACCGTGCTTCTTGGAGTAAGAGCCGTCATAGACTCCGAACCAAGTAAAACAAAGCTTGTTAGCGTTATTGTTTCTTGTCATTTTGATTATTCCGCTGCGATTACTCACGTTTTTAATCCAAAAATTTTGTATCGATATTCACCCCCGCTCCTCTATCGATCACATCGATCTTACAAGTGGTATCAAAGCGGGTTGCTCAATTTTGGTAAATCCACCAGTTGAGCGATTTTTCAAATCTTTCGTTATTTTTCTATCAGAAAAGGTATTTTTGCCTTTTTTTTGATATTTCTTTTTGGTTCTTTTTTCGATCGTAGATTTTTTTCGTTTCTCTAAGTTGATGCAATACCACTCAAGGTTTATATATATATATATATATTTATACCGCACTACTAATTCAAGACCAAGTCTTGGAACAAGATTTCTGTTTCTGTTTCTTTCAGGACTCTTTTTCGCCCAACAAGAAGGAGAAAGCTCTAATCAGAGATTGTCGGGGACTAATCCATAGATGGATTGAGGGATCATCCACCTCAAGGACACGTCGTAGAGTAGGAGCAAAGAATCTCCGAATTATGTAAACGATAAGTGTTAGCAATTGTATTCGTAACTTCATTGTTTTATTTTGTTTCCGTTTGCGAAAAGCAAACACTTGTAGAAAGAATCAACGGAAGTTCGACAACGAGCTATTCACCCCCCCTCCTAGCCATACGATCATTCCCAACACTTATCGTCGTTGTCTTTAGGAGTTACAAAATCGTTTCATTATTAAGAGTAATTCAAAGTCGGTTTTAAAAAATATTTACATTCACTTTTTCCATATTGCGAATTCCTCCTCAAATTTTGACGGATAGATGACTGGTCCGATCATTTTGTCATTACTTCATATGGCGATTAGTCCTTTTGGAGTGTCCTCGCTCTGATACCACTTGTTGGGATCGTACAGGTCGACAAGAGGAGGATGAATTGCCTCTTAAAGATAAAAATTAATCTTTTATTTTTTTTTAAACAAAGATAGACGTTAGTTTAAATAAGAATAATAACATAAACAATTAATAAGCAAAAGACAGAGGCACAAACTAGTTATTTGGTTACAACCTAGGTGATTGTTAATCCAAAACAAATGTAGCATAATCTCCAGAATGCTTTTTGTGGGCGGAGAAAACTTTTACAAAATTAAGAACTCAGAGAAAGAAATGAAAGAACAGTAGAAGATTTCGTTTACTATTAGAATGATCAAATAAACTGAGTTCAGGGGTTTATTTATAGCCCTTGTGAAAGTTTATCGAAGTGCTGACATGACGCTTCTCGAGCGCTCGAGTGAACGCGGGCACTTGATGTAACGCCCGCTTTTTTTTTCTTTTCATAAAGCGACGTTACGTTAACATACTTAGAGCATGTAGACATCATAAGGCAGCGGGATAACTTTAAGACTTACACATACATGCCCTACTACCATTCCTAACATAATGACATGGGAACTTGGCATATTAACTTCGTACTTAGCATCATATCATACTTAGCATCATGTCATAGAGTTCCATAAGTCACCATTCAAGCACATAAGTAGTAAAGGTAAAGTTCTAGCATAAAACAAGTAAACATATTGTTTTCTTGGCCAAGTCACTACCACACACATGCATTCTTGCCCTCCTGCTGCTTCCTTACAGTCCCTTTGCGTGATCTGCGATATAAGGAAATAAAACTATAAGCACACGGGCTTAGTAAGACTCTTTCATACTCACTAAAACCATTCATCACTTAATCATAAGCACATGAAACATAAACATAGCTTTATGCTTAAACATAAATATAAATAAACTCACATGGCATGATACATGACATAACATGAGCATAATTAGAATTTACATGGCATGATACACGGCATAAACATGAACATAATTCAACTTAGCATGGCATAATACATGACATAAACATAAACATAATTCAATTTAGCATGGCATAATACATGACATAGACGTAAACATAATTCAACTTAGCATGGCATAATACATGACATAGAAACATAAACTAAACATTCTTACTTGACGTGATACATGGCATAAACATAAACATAAACTAAACAATCTTACTTGACGTGATACATGACATAAACATAAACATAAAGCATGAACTAACCGGTATGGCATAAACACAGGCATGCTTTCTATCATATCATATGGGCATCTTCTTATCATAGCCCTAAGCATAAATCTTTTACTATCATGCATATTTCTTGACATGAGACATAAGTATAAGACATTACTATCATGGCATAATGCAATACATGAATGCATGAGTCTAATGCATATACATAAGGATGCTTAACTTTTAAAACATACTTTTAAATACTTAAACATCATCATAACATCATTGGGGGTCCCCGGCTTGTACCACATACATACATCATAAGCGCACATCCCTAAGTAAATACGAGGTAGCGAGCCCCGACCTACAAGGGTAAGGACAGCATAGTCGGTAGTCCCAGAACCGGGGCATTCTTAAGGTGCTCATCCCTGTTGCACAGCTTCGGTAGTGCCAGAACCGTGGACAGCATAGTCGGTAGTCCAGAACCGGGGCGTTCTTAAGGTGCCCATCCCTTGGACCCATACTTCGGTCCGGTACAAGCTCATTCATAAAGTAAAATACTTTACATGCTTTATCATTCATAAAACATGGCATACATCTTCATTCATAAACATTGCATGCATCTTCATTCATAATCATGGCATGCATCTTCATTCATAAACATGGCATGTGTAACGACCCGGTCCGTCTACCGGCCCATTTACCGGCCCATATACCGGTCTCACGACCGTCGTACCGTCGTACCGTCAACCATCGACCGTGTCGTCATTCATAACATGGCATGCATCTTTATTCATAAAACATAGCACGCACTTTCATTCATAAACATAACATGCATCTTCATTATAATCATAACATGCATCTTCATTCATAGAACATGGCATACTTACATAAACATCATTCTTATTCCTAGTGCTTGCATAATCATGGCATATAAGGTAAGCATTGCATTATATTCATTGAACATGACATGCTTGCATAGACATTTATCCTAATCCATAGAACTTGCATGATCATGATGCATAAGGTAAACATTGCATTTCATACATAAGCATAGTATCTATCTCAAGCATGCATGGGTAGGACTTCCATAAACATACTACCTACCATTCAAGTACATGGCATAGGACATAAGACATTCATAAATAAACCCTATTAAGCATGGCATCCAATCATAAACATACAAACATGAAACATGGTGCTTAGAGTTAGGGTTATGGGTAACTTAATTTCTACCACATGCTTGAACCTTTATATATACTTCATAATACACCATAAACCATCATTCTTCAAACCCTAATTCCCTCCAAACCCTAAATTCCTTGTTTGGCCGAAACCTATAGGGAAGAGTTCCATCATTCAATTAACATATAAGATAGCATAAGGTAAAGAAACAATCATACATTACTCATAAGACCATAGGGAGCCATTAGGGCTCATGATTAGGGTTATCCCTAACCTTTAGCCCTCCTTCCTTGGGTTGGCCGAAACCCTACAAGGCCATGGGGGCATGGAAAAATTTCATAAAAACCCCAATCAAACATTAAACACCAACCATACCCTACCATAGGGCCATTAGGACCCTTGTTTGAGGGTAGTCCTAACCTTTCTGCCCTAGACCCTTCTTGGCCGAAACTTACAAGGGTCACAAGACCTTGAGAAAATTCACCCAATTCACTTTAAACCCCCCTTTTGAATCATGGGGATACCCAAAGTACATACTTGAAAGGTTAGGCCCAATCCTAACCAAAGAGTCATGGTGAGAGTCCCAAACCCTAAGGGGTCTTTAGGGTACTCCAAAAATTCCCCAAAAATTATATTTATTCCATATTCATCATGATAACATATTAGAAAACATGATTTAGATTTTTAACATCATTATGGATCCAAAACCCATGGTGGTCGAATATGATAGGGGTCCAAGGCATAGTTTTCTCAACATCAAACTCAAAACCAACTTTATATTATGCTAAAAATCCCAAAGGAACTATTATACCACAGGTGAGGGAGTCTTACCTTGGTTGATCTTGATTATAAACCTTAGATTTGAGAGAAGGATGGAGATCTTGTTGCCTCTTGACCACCCCTAGCCTTTGTATCCTTGTAGAAGCCTTGGATCTTGGGGATGAAGCCTTAGGTGAATTTTTCCAAGGGGAAATCCCTCTTGGGGTGTTCGGCTAGAATGGAGAAGGAGGGAGGAAGAAAGGTGACTTGATGGAAGAAGAGAAGTAACCCCCTATGCCTCTCTTTATAACTCATCAAGGAGGGTGAGTGAAGAGTCATGATGTCTCTTCATTTCCCCCTAAGCCTTAACCATAATCCACTTCATTTCCTCATACCACTCCCTTGCTAAGTGAATTGGTTAGAGCATTCATGGTTGTACAAGAGGTCTAAGGTTCAAATCCTTGGTGCATGCATTAATTTTACATTTTATTTTTATTTTATTTTTCCTAATATTCGAATATCTCCTAAAAATCCCCCCATAATTATGTTAATATTTCCCATTAAAATCCCTTTATATTTCTATAAATTTTTACCTAAAATTCACCAATAATCATGGTACTAGAAAGCCCATATAAGGCCCATTAGTGCCCATTTCCTCAATTTAAATGGAAAAGGTATGGATTTCTAGGCTAAAATTCGTGTTAATATTTCTAGGTCCCTCGGAAAATTATCTAGACATGCTTAATATTTTAAAGAAATATTAAGAAAATTTTCCGGGTCGTTACAATTCCCCATACCTCATGAAAGTTCGTCCTCGAACTTAGAATAGCTCCGGGTACTTTCGCCTCATCTCGTCCTCGCGTTCCCAGGTGGCTTCTTCGAACCGTTGACTTTGCCATAGAACCTTGACTAAGGGTACTTCCTTATTCCTTAGCTTCTTGACTTCCCAATCCAAGATCTGGATAGGTCTGCTTTCATAGCTTAGGTCCTCCTGCACTTGTACTGTCTGTGGCTCGATCACTCTGTCCATATTTAGGATACACTTTTTAAGCGTTGACACATGGAACACATTATGAATGGCCGACATCTCTGGAGGCAGCTCCAGCTCATATGCCACCTTACCAACTCTTTTCAGGATCAGGTACGACCCCACATAACGCGGACTTAGTTTTCCTTTCCTCCCAAATCTTGTCACCCCTTTCACAGGAGCCACTTTCAGGAACACCAAATCTCCAACATTAAATTCCAGTGGTCTACGCCGAACATCGGCATAACTCTTCTGCCGGCTCTGAGCAGCTTCTATCCGTTGTCGAATATTCTGTATAGCCCGGGTGGTGCTGTCAATGACATCCGTTGTGAGCCCCATTTCCTTCTTTTCACCACCCTCATACCAACAGATCGGAGACCTACATCTCCTCCCATACAAGGCTTCATAAGGTGCCATTCCAATAGTAGCTTGGTAGCTATTGTTGTAAGCAAATTCCGCCATGCATAGATATCGACTCCAGCTCCCTTTGAAATCCAAGGCACAAGCTCGCAACATGTCTTCTAGTACTTGATTCACCCGTTCAATTTGCCCATTAGTCTGAGGGTGAAAGGCGATGCTAAATCGCAATATAGTGCCAAGAGACTTCTGAACACACTCCCAGAAATGCGAAGTAAAGCGACCATCCCTATCTGAGATGATGGTCTTGGGAACTCCATGAAGCCTGATTACCTCCTTAACATATAATTGAGCCAGTTGCTCCATTGAATCAGTCATCTTGATTGCCAGAAAGTGAGGAGACTTTGTCAACCTGTCCACTATTACCCATATTGCATCATATCCGTTCGTAGTCCTAGGAAGTCCTGAAATAAAATCCATAGAGATGTCTTCCCATTTCCACTCCGGAATTGCGAGTGGCTGCAGAACTCCTCCGAGTCGCTGGTGTTCTGCTTTTACTTGCTGGCAAGTCATGCAAGTGCTAACATACTGAGCCACATCCCTCTTCATTCCGGACCACCAAAACTTCTCCTTCAAATCTTGATACATCTTGGTGGATCCTGGATGCATCGAATAAGGGGTTCCGTGAGCTTCTGCCAGTATCTCCTTTCGAAGCTCCGGATCACTAGGGATACATAGACGATCCCTAAGGTAGAGTACTCCCCCTTTTGCGATATGAAAATCATCGCCCCTTCCTTCTAGGATCTCCTGTTTTATTTTCTGAAGACTCAGATCACCATTTTGTTTTTCCAATATGTCCTCAAATAGCGTGGGTGATATTGTCATGGTTAACTCCATGATATACTTGCACGCATACATCATCGCATACATCATAATCATAATCATATACTTATTGTGATTCTGGGTAAACCGACTCACATTATGCTTCCAAAACATTAGTCCTCAACCTGGGTTTATGAATTGTATTAGCCCATATTTGTCGTATGGTTACTATAGGGTAGATAAGATCTTATTTATTATATCACTAAAAATTTATTTATCACGTCTTATAAGTCTATATACAAAACTATCCTCACTCAGTGAGCTAGATGGGCTGCCATCATACCCATAATAAAGAACATCATAGCGATGACTACCACCCCCTCGCTCATCTCCACTTGGCCTGCCTCCCCTTGGCCTACCTCAGGATCCTCTACTGTTTCCATCGGGTCTTCTTCTTCAATCTCGAGAACCTCCTCGACCACTCCAAGATTTTCCTCGAACATCCCGGGGTCTTCCTCAAACATCTCGAGCATCTCGGGATCCTCCTCGAATGGCTCGGGATCTTCCTCAAACATCTCGAGCATCTCGGGATCTCCTCGAATGGCTCGGGATCTTCCTCGTATATCTCAAGATCCTCCTCGGACGGCTCGGAATCCTCTTCGTACCTCTCGGGATCCTCCTCAAACGGCTCGGGATCTTCTTCGTACATCTCCGGATCCTCCTCAAACATCTCATGATCCTCCTCCGAGTCCCCCAGATCTTCCGGGAACTCATGGCGAAGAAGTTGCTTACATAATTCCGTGTATGAGAGACGACATCCGTGCTGCCCCCAGATCTGATGAGCAACCTCTCTCGCTCGATTGGGCAATGAGCGAAGCAGAGCTCCGATCCTATGATCATCCATGACTGGAAACCCTTCCTGCTCCAGTTTCCAGAACAGCCGATCTAATAACCCCATGTTGCCTTGAATTCCACGGGTCGGACTGTACTCCACTTCCTCTATTCGTCCCAACAGCTCGCGGCACCTCTCAGTGTAGTTCTCATGCAACATCTGGAATTGGAAAAAAATGACATAGTTAGTACTAAACCGACCACGTCAGTACAGAACCATTTTTTTTCAATTCGCAAATATATACAGAGAAAAACACACGCAAATCGGTTTCTTCTACCCTAGTGATTAAAATATATAGCCAATTTTCCTACCCTTAAATATACAGCTTCGGTAGTGCCAGAACCGTGGACAGCATAGTCGGTAGTCCAGAACTGGGGCGTTCTTAAGGTGCCCATCCCTTGGACCCATACTTCGGTCCGGTACAAGCTCATTCATAAAGTAAAATACTTTACATGCTTTATCATTCATAAAACATGGCATACATCTTCATTCATAAACATTGCATGCATCTTCATTCATAATCATGGCATGCATCTTCATTCATAAACATGACATGTGTAACGACCCGGTCCGTCTACCGGCCCATTTACCGGTCTCACGACCGTCGTACCGTCGTACCGTCAACCATCGACCGTGTCGTCATTNTATGGAACGCAAATTCAGAGAAGACATGATCGAGTGATTATCCTAGACATACAAATTAAGCTTATGTGAGAAGAATGATTAAAGAATGTATCAACATACATTAATAAAAAATCCTATTTATTTTTCAAATTGAATAACCCTTTTTATCAATTCGGGAGATCGTAGGAACATCTCCAAATAGGTTGATATCCAACCATAGATAAGAACAACCATGGTTGTGGCCATCAAGTTATTCTTAGCTATGAAGGTAGGTAATTATACCGATTACATATCACATATATGTAACTATCACTTTATGCTATCAACTAATTGAATGTTTGCATAAATCATTGGGTTGTTAACTCATTAACAAGTATGCAACATTATACATAGCACCCAACTGCACCTCTCTTTACATCGACCTTGGCTGTGGCACAACAAATCGATGCTCCAAGCTTAAGGCTGGCCCATTAATCAAGAAATAGTTTTAATATGGTTGGTGCTCATTCAACCGTTTAGTCAGGCTTGGATGTGTCCAACAACCAAAACTAAGGATTGACCTCTGACTCCAACTATATTATTCATAAACTAATTCCATGGTTTGAACATGTTGAGGTTCAAGCCGGGCATGGATGTGTCCATCAACCCAAACGAGAAACAAAACTCCGATTCTAACCATATTAATGGAAGGTGTTGGCCTTAATATTTTGTAAGGGGTTTTGCGTCTCATCCTTTCTTTTCTAAGCACATTCATGACATATAATTATGTCATGACTAACGATTTCCTTAATAAAGTATGTATGTGACTTAATTTATCAAGTCTCATTAATTGAATTAGGAATCGGATTTCCTGATTCTAATTTCATACTTTATTCAAGGAATTGTTTTGGGAAACAATTTCCTAAATTGTCATAATCAATTTCGGAAATAATATGTTTAAGACTTTGATTTCTCTAAATCAATTCTTATTAAATTAAGAGATAGATTCCCTTAATTCAACCACATATTATTTTCATGAAAATCTCATTTAAGAAAACTCTATAGGAAACCATTTTCCTAATTAATTTTGGAGACAACAATATGTAAGAGCATCACCTCTTAAATCAAATTTCCAAGATTTGATCACATATTTTATTCAAGGATTAATTAATTACAACAAATTATTTTCTAAGGGTAGCTCCTCGAGGCTCAGATACCCAAAGAAAAGTAATTTGTCGTAAATCCAATTTGGTCCGCTCCCCGAGGCGTAACCAAATTAAACATGACAATTTTATTCAAAATGGGAAATTAAATTACAACAACTAACTTTAAATTGGACGGCTCCTCGAGGCTCAATCCAAGATAAAGAATTTTGATAATAATTTAAAACTAATTCGAATTTAATTGTCAATTAATGATCCATAAATTTGCCTAGACTTTCTTGAATGAAAGTGCCCAAAATTGCGAGATTTAATAATAGGTTTTCAGAATAATTGTAAGTTTCTGGTACAAAGAAAACTTACATATTTCCAAAATTGAAAAATTTCCAAAATAGGAAATTTCCAAAATTGGAAAGTTTCCAAAGATGGGAAGTTTTCACAATTATCATAAAATTTCAGAAACTAAGATATTTCAAAAGTTTGCGAAATTTCATGAGGATTTCCAAACTTTGAAATTCCTAAATCTAAAATTTATCATAATTGGAAAGTTTCCATAATTGGAAAATTTTCCAAAATTGAGATCATGACAAAGTTTTCCACAAAACAAGTATATGATTATGTCGAACACTAACCGGCTCTGATACCACTGTTGGGACCGGGTGCATGTTGACAAGGATACGGGTTCGTAAATTTTAAAATATTTACGTGCAGCGGAAGAATTAGCATAAATAATTTCTCAAATTATTTTAACCACGTATCTAGCATGCGACCTTATGATGTGTAGACATCATCATAAATTAAAATTTTGCAGAAAAGTAAACTAATTTACTTTGTACCTCGAGTAACTCGAAGATAGGGATGAGATCCAACCGTAGCGTCCCTTGGAAGCTTTGCCTCTATTCACGTCCACGCCGAGTTCTCTTCGGGACGACTTCGCAAAGCCACGAGTTTTATGCCGACAAGAACTACTAGATTCTCCAAAGACACAACTAGAATATCAAGAGAGAGATATGGAAGCTAACCACCAAGTAACAGAATCAAGATTCCGTAAAGGGAGGAAGGAGACGCGCCCGCTTCGTCTTGGTGGTGGCTCACGGCTAGGGAAGGTGGCGCCGGCCCTAGAGGGAGAAAGTGGCGCCGGCCCTAGAGAGAGAAGGGGCGCCGGCCCTAGAGAAAGAAAGGGTGGGCGCCGGCCCTAGAGAGAGAGAGGGAGAGAATGAGAGAGAGAGAGAACTTCTTAATCTCTTGATTAATTGGAATTCAAGACTTGCCTTGGTTCCTTTATATAGTAGCCTCTCCATCGCCAAGTCTCCTCTTAACGGAATATATTTTCATAAGAAATTTATCCTTTAAATTTTCTTATGAATTATTCCGTTATGCTAAGTTTTATTATAACTAAATTTATAATAAAACAAACTCATCTCTCCTTTTATTATGGAATAAAATTTATAAGAAATTTATGATATAAATTTTTCTTATCATGGAAAAATCAATTCATAATTGATTTTATAAATAAAATTAAACCATTCCATGGTTCATTTTAATTTCCACAAAAAGAATAAATTTCTATAAATTCATTTATATAAATTTCTTTACATAAATCTCTTTATATAAATTTCTTTATATATCAACTTATTTATCCATAATTTTATAAAACAAATCGCACATGATTTATTTTATAATTTAAACCAAATAAATTGGTTTCTCTCCATGTGGTGGCCGGCCAAACCAAGGAGGGTGGGCACCCTCTTTGGCCGGCCACATCAAGCCAAACCCTTGCGAATTAAACTCATTTAATTCGCCCAATAAGCCTTCAAAAGACTTAGCCATTTTAAGCTTCCGTTGCGCCTCTGATTAATTCAGATTCGACTTATTTCTCTTGATCGGAAAATCCAATTTTCAACTCGTTTTAAATCCCTCGGATTACTCGTAGTGCGTGTGACTAAATAGGCTTTCGATTTATGTTGGCCGTCTATAATCAACCAATTATAGAACGATCATGAGTGACACCTAGTAGTACATCATGACCCCCAATTAATCGAAAGATCAACGGTTGACCTCAGAAATAATTTTGAAACCCTTCAGCAGCTCTAATGAATCATGCCTCATTCCCTTCACCATCTTATACCCACTTGGTTCAGGAAATGGTCTGTGTGTGTGTCAGTCCCCACTAGGCTGACTACGTCACACCTAGCCCAAATAACGTTCTCTCGTCCTTTGGTTTCTAATTACTCTCATGTATTTAAGAGACTCATACTCTAAACATGTCATGCTCTGGCCAGAGGCTTTGAGTAACAATCCGACGATAGGCCTTGGGTATGCATCTCCTCGCAAGGAGTGGTGAATCCTTTGTAGGCTGTTCAAACATATTCGGGCACTTCGGCTTATACCCAACTATCCTGGGTCCACACCTCCTTGGAGATGCTTGCTTAAGATGTTAAAATATAAGTCTCCATGACCAAGATGACTTGAACACCGCAAGTCAAAGGAACATCGCACTTAAGCTGCGGTAAGAACTTCACTGACATGTCTTTATATAGACTACCATGTGAAGTTTTACAGCCAGTCACTCCAATGAACTAGTTCCCTTAACTAGCATTCATGTTTATCTCCGGACATCCCAATGTCACCAGCCAGCGAGAATCAGCTGATTAGAGAATAACCCATGCTAGTCTCAACAGAATTGATAGTGTCCGTATTTATCAATTCATCGACTAGGGACAATTTCAATACTTCACAATTGCACATGTAGAGATAATCACTAGTTGTGAATTCGTCACAAATTCTCTCATGCTGTGAATTGTATTGCGGACCTTCATTAAATGAGTTTAAGATCTCAATCAAATACACAAACATGTATACTCAAATAGTGAATATTCATTTATTAAAATAAATGATTACAATCATAAGATGATTGCCTTAGGACACTTCTCTCATATTACTAACACGCCCATGATTCCTCCACTATCTTCTTGAAATCCCCATGCAGTGTCCATAAGTTGAGGAATTTGAAAGGTTGATTTTTGGCTCTGTCTTTCACAAGTGTGTGTACTATCGCACAGGAATGATCCACCCAATAGGGTGGATCACCAAGTAGGGTATACTTGACCTTATTAGAAAGGTTTCCCTAACGTATTATCATCTCACCTCCACCCAATACTATGTTGTTCAAATTTCAATTAAACCGTTTGTCCTTAATCTAACCGAACCTAATTCTAAGCATTATTAAAAAAACAAGCAAACATGACAAAAATGATCTAAGTTTCATCATAATTAAAATAAAACTCTAGTTTTTTTAAATCAGCATGGTTGTGAATTAAGTTTTCTAAGGTATTAACCTTAACTAATTTATACGAATTAATCACGTTATTTGAGATAAATATTGGATTTTCATATATTGAAAACTTATCTTCCCGATCGTTTGTCCAGTACTTTTGTAATGATCACGAGCTAATCGGATCAGTTTGGGTCGATCTCCTTCATTGTCTTCTGATTCCGAGTCTGAGTCAGACTCGGGTACAGGTTGAAGCTTCTTCTTTAGTGGTTCTTGATGGACCCAAAATAGGCTGTCAAGTTGTCACGAATGTGGGTTCATCAGAATTTAGAATATGTATAAAATGCTGGAAACCCTTTTTGCAATCAGAGTATGAAAACGTAGTAAAGGGGCCACAGGTCGTATTTTTCCTCGGGACTAGTTGATGTTGTGTGATTCGTTCATGTATTTATGTGTCGTTTGTGAATTTGGGTTTCGAATGTGATTTGGTTTCAAATAAAAATGGGAAAAGCAAGAACTCAACTAAATGAGCTAAACGAAATATGGCGATTGATGAACTTAACCAATGAACAACTCCATCAAGGCACTTAAACAATTTCGGAAGACCAATCTTGATTTCACATGCAAACAAATTCTAAACAAAGGAATAAGGCAGTGATAGCAATTTTCCGGAACAAACACACTCAACACAAATGCTAGTTACAAAATTCAGAAAATTAAGCTTTAAGCAAACTCCACTCGAACTAGCTACAATGTTTGGAAGCCACTTATGCAGGGAAAATTCAGAAATGCTCGAATCCGATTCTAGCTGATTTTGGACACCATAGCACCCTAAAAATACCATAGAGCTTGATACAAAACAGTGCCTAAGCTGCCCTTTGATACAAAGCTGCAAAGTTGAACAACTTGAGACAAAAATAAAAGAAGCCAATGTGCCAAGAATTGAAACTGTTTGCAAACTATATATAGCTGGTTAATTCAGCTTGATCTACGCAGAAATTAGATGCAAAAATCCTACAAGTAAACTGATTTCAGATGCAATCAAGTTCCAATGCTAATCTTCACTGATACCATTTCAGAAATGATACTTGGGACTTGCAGAAACAGAGTTTGCTAGCAGAAATAGACAGCTAACATTGCAGAAACGTAAATCTGAGTTGCAACAAAACTGATACACAGAAATTGAGTTCCCCTGCAATGGATAGATGCAGAAGAAAAACTAATACATTCTTGAAACAGAATTCAGAAACTGAAAGAGGGGCTGATACGCAGGTTTGTAGAGCAGAAACGCAGGAATTCAGAAATGAAACAATTTCAGAAACTGACTTGCAACTGAGATTAACTGCATAATCTAGTGTCAAACAAAATGTAGAAAAGCTAAAGTTTGCTTAACTCAAACTATAGGAGAGGAACTACAGCTAACACGTACAGAAATTAAATTGAAACTGGCACACAAGAACAGCTGATACACAAGCTAGACAAATCTGATACGCAAGTAGGAAAACAAGGAATGGACTGAAATTAACGATACCCAGTCATTAACAAGCAATCTAACTAAATAGGAAGTTGAATTGTAAGCTAACAACTAAGGAAACAATGTAGAAAATGAGATGAAAACAGCTGAAACAGAAATTGAAACTGAAATTGCGTGCAGGAATTGAAATTACAGCTACAAACTGAAATTACAACAAGAAATCTAAATTCCAATCACTCCATTAGCTTAAGATTTCCTTGTTCGTCACGCAAGGGCTGGCCTCGAACCCCTAAGCTCAGCAAACCAATTGGAAAACCACTCAGTCGGTCGAATCTGCTCAAACTGCACGCAGCTGGAATTTTCCAATCCAATCTCCTCTATCTCAATGGATGGATTGTGATGATGATTTGAGGATCATCTGAGCTCACCTGAGAACCCCTACAAGTGGCTCAGATGGTCGGAAGTGGCTCACGGATGAGAAACAAGTGACTGGATTGTAGAACTGCCGAAACTCTCAAACAGCCCTATTCCGGCGCAAACTCGAGCTGAATTCTCCAAGGAAGCTTCCTCCAATGATCCAAATCTTGATCCAAGCAAAGAATTGAGGTGGTCGCGCCTCGGATTGAAGAAAAACTTAAGAAAATGCGGAGAAAAATGATGAAGAACACTGTTGTGGCGAAGACGCGACGAGGAAGGAAGCTGCGCAAATTTTCCTTAAGTAATTAGGAATGAACGGCCCAGATTGATTTGAATGAATCCAACGGCTGATCTTCATCCGATCTGACCCAAACTTTCCAGATGTTGATCAATGGTCAGGATCTGCCTCGTGGTAGCTCGGATCCTCCAGATGTACAACAGATGGTCCAGATCAACTTAATCTTTGAATGGATGATCTAGAGCCCTCCGAGCTTGATCCAACGGTTGAATGAGCTCTGATTGGGATGAAACCTTCAGATCTTGATCAGAGTGCTTGATCAACCCTAACCCTAGCTCGGATTGCCTCAGATGGTCCCGGATGGCTCAGATCTAGCCGCTTTTGAATCGGACGACCCTGATTAATCCGAAACTTGATAACTCGATCCGGGTCCACTTCCGACTCAAGTTTGACCCAGTATGCCCTAGGTCCATGAACCTTTCATGCCTACAAAAAATAGATCAAAAATTTAGTGGCCAAATAATCCAAATATGTGTAAATTTGTAATTAAGTCCAAAATAAGAGGAAGTCCTAAAACCTAGGGTAATTTCACAATTAAGCAAGAAAAACATGGGTCAAACTTGGATTTTAGCAATTAAAATAATCAATAAAATGGTACTTATCAACTCCCCCACACTTAAGCTTGAGCGTCTCGCGAAACCACTAAGTATGTATCCCTTAGATTTTCTTAAGCATAATTAGAAGCCAATGAAAAGAAATTACCTAAGGTCGTCAATTCTCATAAATCTAAGCTCTATGGATTAGTATCTTGTCCTTAAATCAACAACTTAGCTTTTTCATCCTTCATGAGTCATTGAGATGAATTTAACTCACTAGCCTTTCAAGGAAAATTTTGGGCGGCTCTCTTCTTAAGTTCTAAGTTGATGATGGAAGTGGAGCTTAGTCAAATACACATGCTTCTTACACTACCATAGGCTTGCTTGTTATCTACTCTCCACCATTATTCATGATTAGGATCAACATCTACAAAAACAAGTGAAAAAAATAGAAAATGGTAAGGAGTGGAATAAAAGTCAAGAAAATGGAAAAATTGATAAAGTGGGAGACTTGAATGCTCAATGATATTTTTGATGCTCTTTGCTTCTCTTTACAGTCCTCTAGTGATATCAAAAGTGTGGCGAAGTCAAACTTGCATAATTCCTTTGATTTGGATGAAGAAAACTTTATAAGTTCCAATGTGCCAATTTTTACTTTTGTGTGCCACTTGTTTTTCTTTTCCTCTTTTCATCATATTTTTTTTTCTCTTCTTTCTTTCTCTCTAGTAAGGTCAGAATGTAGTGATGCAAGGCTTGGATTTGGATGAGATTAACTCCACTGAATTCAATGATGCCAAGTCTTCAATTGTATGCCATTTTGACTCTTTGTTGTCTTTTCTCTTTTTTTCTGCTTATATGGTCAGCTGCTAACTTCTATTCTTGGTTTTCATTTTGCTCAATCTTGTTGTGCTCATGCTCCCGAAATCCTTGCTCAGAAACTGACTCCACTCCAACCTGCCGTGAGCTTTAAATTTATGCCCTAGGGAAACCAATTCAGCCCTTAGTTGATACAAACTGCATTCTCAGCTTTTTGACACTGATTTTTTTTTCATTCCTAGCTGCATTCTCAGCTTGCTGCTCTTCGAAATATCTAATGGCTGGTGAAGGTGACTCTCATAATCCTTGTCAGCAGCCCTTGAAAACCAATTTCAGTTGCAAGTTGGCACAAAACTGCCTTCATAGCATTTCCACTGATTTTTTTCTTCTTTCATAACTGCATTTTAGCTTGCATTCTCAGCCTCTCTGCTCTGCAGAATTCTGATGCTGTCGAGTGGTTTGATCTAAATTCTTGGCAGCATCCCTTGCATCCCAATTCAGTTCCGGCATTCAAATCAGTCCAGCTTCACTTCAATTGCTAATCCACACAGAATTTTCCTTTTCTTCCTCTGTTTTTGGCACAGATTTGCTGCCATGTTTCAGAGTTTTCTGCCTGTATTCAGCTTCTAGAGAATCTACTTCAGATTTGATATGAAGCAGATTTCTGCACAGATTCGATATGGCACAGCTTTCTGCATTTGTTGTATATCTGTCCAAATTCCGCATTTATTAAGATGTTTCGGATTCTTAAACAAAGAAAACGGCAAGTCCAAAATATTCTGCCCTAAAATAGTTTCACAGAAAAATTTTCCTTCACTTTGGCACAAACAATTTTTCTCACTACTTTTTGAGTGAAATTTGTTTCCATTTCAGATTTTTGTCTTGGCACAACTTCTTGGATCTTCAATTGATGATAAAAACTCTAGATGCTTCAATTGATTTCCGTCTTTAACCACTTCTTCTTGCTCAATTTTGACACCAAACTCAAATCAACTTGGCACATGTAATTTCAAAGAAAAAATTTTTCTTGAAATGCCTCCTTGATACCAAACTTTTCCAAAACACTAATCACTCCCCCACACTTAAATCTTTGTCCGTCTCGGGCAAAGTAGCATTAAGAAACATCCCCAAACAAACAAGTCCATAGAAGAGTGAGGGTAAGAGTAGGAAATAAGTAAAGAAAAAAGGAATGAACATGATTTTTGCCAAAATTGATATGGAAAGGTAAACAAAGTGATTAGCCTCGATAGATATGATCCAATCATTGAAATATGATTTTGAAAGAACCTAAGCAAGTTTTAGAGTACAATAATATATGTGTATCACAAAAGTAAGGTTAATTCTCACTAGGCAAAAATAATTTATCTCAAGTCCTCAATTAAGAATCTAAAGCAAAGTAGTTCTCAAGCATCCAAGATTTCATCCATGAGCTCAAACCCTAAGTTTTGACAACCAAATTTAATTTATTTTCAAAAGACTCTAAAATGCTATGGAGATAACCTAGAGGGATACATTTATTCCTAGTCATGCAAGAAAAAGTGACAAAAGAAATAACAAGGTATTTACAATGACTCCTATTCATTCTATTCTACTCATGCATTTATTAGCAAGGACTCAATTTAAAGGAAAATTCTAGAAGTCATAAAAGTGAAGGAAAATGCAAGAAGGAACAAACTCCCCTTTATTTCTGGTGGACGGAGTCGATCCAGAAGTAGCCTCCATCGTGGTAGTAGAGGAACATGGGTGGCTGAGAGAATTAGGACTCCCCCATACTTGAACTTTACAAAAATTTGCTCCGGTGGCCGAAGGCGATTTAGGTACAAGACCCATGTCAAAGGTGGAGTGCTTTGAATTAGAGTAAAATCAACTCCTCCTTCTTGATGCCTTTTGAAAGATTTTCCAGGAGGCTGGAGTCTGTTCAGATGGAGCACCCACTCCAGAAGTCTTCTAAACCCTGCAAAATAATGTAATACCTCTCTCAAGCCTACAGGGTAAGAAAGAAATAAAATAATATCAGTCTCTGCATGAAATGTATCCAAATCTGCATCACATCCAATTAAATCAATTCTTTGTGCCTCAATAAATTTTTCACTTTCTATAAAAAATGCATCCAGAAATTCATCACAAACAAAGAAATCAATTTTAGGCACTTCAATAAAAATTTCACAATTATTTTCTACCAAGGATGTATCAAGCAATGTGTCACAGCCAATAAAATCAATCTCAGATACCTCCATAAGTTTTTCACATTCAACCTCAGCATAAGATATAGCAAGAGATTCATCGCAATAAATAACATCAATTTCAGGCACTTCTAAAAATTTTTCACTATCCATATCCACAAAAGACGTATCAAGAGATTCATCATAACAAACAACATCAATTATAGGTGCCTCTAAAATTTTTTCGCTATCCATATCTACAAGAGATGTATCAAGTAATACATTACAACCAAGGAAATCAATTTTTGGTACCTCTATTGGATTTGCACAAGCAATTTCTACACAAGGTATATCAATAAATTCATCATAACCAATAAAGTCAGCACTAGGTACCTCGCTGAATTTTTCTGAACAAAGAGGAGAAATACTTACCTGAGCGTGCTGAAGAATACCTGGAGGTTCAACAAGAGTAAATGTATCCATGGCCTCCTCCTAATCAAGTACATGCTCCTCATCAACCTCAAGCTCTGGTGGACACTCAACTGGAATAGGTGATCCTTGGGTTCTTGCTTCCACCATGCAAGTCCCTACACTTTCTGGTTCATCCTCTGAATCTTCTAATGTATCCATCACTGTTGGTGGTCCCTGGGGCTTAGTGTAATCCCCTACACCTGGAATATCATCTCCCATGCATTCTTCTTCTGCAATATCTGCAACAACAATATTAGAAAAATTAGGACCATCAATAGCACTACCATCACAAAATAAAAGTCTAGAATGGTCCTGTGGAGCTTCAGTTTCTTCTTCTGGAGCTGAAACATTTGGAAATGAATTCTGAATAAGAATCTCCGGAGGGATGCATGCTGTAGGTGCCCTGATTTTAATGATTTCTTCTTCTTCTTCCACCAAATGTGCAAGATCACTTGAAGAGGGACTTGGCCATGCACTAGGGTCACCTTGAACTGATATAAACTTAACTCTGGGGCCCTCAGAATTAAAAGCAGCTTGAGAAGATAATTGTCCTGATTTTTGGGCTTTTATCTAATTCAATTGATCAACCAATTTTCCAAGGCGTCCTCCCATGTCTTGTTGTTATTGTAAAATTTGTTGACACATCTCCACCATCCTCTGTTGTTGAGCCTCACTCCAATCAGGATTCTCAAAGCCTCCTTGGTTAGTGTGGAACTCTTGTTGGTCTTGAAATGTAACATAAGGCTGCTGAAGACCAAGAGTAGGCTGTGCATTCTGAAATGGAGACTACGGGGGCTGATCAAATGGTTGAACAGGCTGATTAAACTGCTGGAAAGTTGGTTCACCACTTGGTGGAGATGGCTGAAAATTATGATTCTGGAATTCTTGGATCTGAGGTTGAAATTGTGGTGGTGAAAACTCAAATTGAGTGGGCTGAAAATTCTGGTTGCAAGGCTGAAAATTTGGATCGTATGGCGGTGAATATTGAAGAGGTTGTTAAAAATTCTGTATAGGTTGGAATTCTTGCTGCCATGGCTGAGGTTGAGGCTGAAATTGATTATTTCCTTGCTGAAAACTTACAAAAGGCTGCTGGAAATTTTGGTTAAGATGCTGAAATCCTTGGTTTGGTTGAACTTGAGGGAAGGGTGGTTGCTGAAAATTCTGATTATTTAAACACCCTTGCTGAATTCCTTGAAAAGGTAATTGATCTTGTTGATAAGGTTACAGAAAGTTGGGTTGAAATTGCTGAATTTGGGGCTGAAATCATTGGAATAGTCGCTGCCCAATCTGAGTTTGCTGGAAATTTGGTTGACTTGGCTGAAAATCTTGCTGAAATTGTTAGAATTGCGGTTGAAATTGCTGTGGTGGCGGCTGGAATTGTTGTGGTTGCTGAAATTGGGGCTGAGGTGGCTGAAATGTAGGCTGAATCGGCCGCTGGTAAGTAGATGAATGCGCTTTATTTCTTTGTTGGTATTCCAACACCTTACACCAACATTTCAACTCCATCAATGCCTCTTTTATCTCTGTATAGTCCTCTGGTGAAAACATTTTGATCTTACAGCCCTGTCACACAACAAACAAGAAAAATGACAGCAACCGTATACAAAAGATAAAGCACAAGAAAATAGAATCAAATGATATGCCCATAAGCACACAAGCAAAAATCAAACAAATCTGTTGGATCGAGAAGCCCGATAGAGGGGGGGTGAATATCGGAAAACTTTTGGATTCGTATAAGAATAGGTACGCAGCGGAAATTAACGAAAAGACACAGAGACGCAATCGATTTACTTGGTTCGGAGCCTGTGTAGACTCCTACTCCAAGGCCCACGGTCGTTGACCGTTTACTTTGGGCAATTCTATATTTGGCGCAAATAAGTTACACAATATGATTTACAAAATCAAGTGCAATAAAATATTAATTAAAGAAATACGCTCTTCTTTTTACCGACGTCCGGAGTAGGTCGACTCTTCCGGGGCAGTAGGACGTCGTCAGCTCAAGGTGAAGCGTTTCCGGAGCAAGGCGTGAGCGTAGAAGAACTTTTAGACGTTGGAAGAAGTGATCTCTGAAGCCTGGGGTCGAGGGCCCTTTATATAGGGCCTGGGGGCACCTGGGATGTCGGGGGCGCCCCCCACGTGGCGTTTGATCCGGTTGTAGCTCGGTCGCCGTCTGATCCCCTTATCCTCAGGATCCGCTTTGACCGGGGCGCCCGCAGCGCTCGGGGCGCCCGGATTGACCGGGTCAAACTCTATCTTTTGGCTTTGCTTGGCTTCGAGGGGTTCGGGTTCGATGTATGCGCATGGGGGCGCCCGCAGCGCAGAGGGCGCTCGGGAGCAGCGGGGGCGCCCGGAAGCACGGGGGCGCCCGCAGCTTGTACTGTCGAAGCGCACTTTTTGATTGTGTGTTTGGTGTTCACCTTGGGGGCGCCGGGGTCACTCCGGGCGCCCTGGTCAGCAGTTGCCTCACTCCTTTGAGGCACTCTGGGCTGCAGACTCACGTTCCTTCGGTCCTGCATCCAGGGTTAGTCCAAAACATAATAACATAATAAATTATTAGATTTATATAGCCTTAGCTGTCTTGGTTCTGACTTTGGTCTCCAAAATGGAGCCCTAGGTCGAACCGACGCCTACTGTTCCCTCGACGGGGAACGCGTCCTCACCTACTCCTCTCGGGAGAATTTACCTGATGCCAACCATTCCTTTGGTTGGACTTTTGCCTGACGGTCCTTTGTCAGGTTTTGTAAACTGGCAGTCCTTCGCCAGTTGCCTAGCAGTCCTTTGCTAGGGCTTCGGTCCCAGACTGTCCTTCGCCTGGAGCTTAGCAGTCCTTCGCTAGGACTTTCTTTCCTGGAATTCCTTTGCCAGTGCCTAGCAGTCCTTCGCTAGGGCTTTTCCTGCACACTTGATTAACTTGTTAGAAATAAGAAAGACTTAACTTTTGACCTATGTTGCCATTATCAAAACACAGGTTTGACTTAGGTGCATTCTGCACCAACATTCTCCCCCTTTTTGATTTATGGCAACCCTAGTTCAAAAAGTTAAGTTTAAGCAACATATGAAAAAAGTTTTATTCCCTCCCCCTGGAAGGAATCTCCCCCTAGATTTTTCAAAAATTCGTGGGGTTTTTTAAAGACTTTACCTGTACTTTGAAAACTTAAGTTTTAGGTACTTATAAGTAACTTAAAAGTACATAGTAGAGTTTTTAAAGCATAATTTGAGTGCTTACAGAAAAAATTTTTTAAAGTCTTAAGTTTTAGCTTAGTAGTTTTTGAAACACTTTAGTACTTAACAATTTTGAAAAACTTTAGCTTTAGAGTAATAGCTTAAGTAGAAACTTTTTTGAAAGGCTAGAGTATTTTGCAAAATTTGAAAGCTTGAAAAAATTTTGAAGCTAGAGTACTTTAGCAAAATTTTGAAAGCTTAAGTATTTTTCAAAAAAAAATTGAATAAGTAAAACTTTTTGAAAGTGAAAATTTTACTTTACTCTCTCCTTTCCTATCTCTCCCCCTTTGCCATATATCAAAACAAATAAGAATAGCATGGATAAAGGAAATAAATAAGAGTTTGCTGTACTGAACCAGTTTGATTTTCACTAAATCAATCAATTTTTGTCTATAGGGACCTGTCTAACCCAATTAGCTACTTTCTCACTGTTATATACAGTAGTTTTTGCTAGGGTTAGTCAAGTTAAGTGTTTCTGTTCAAGTTAGATTTTTCTAATCTTGACACTTAACTTGATTGCTGTATAAGTTGTATTTAGTGCCCCAATTTCTGCAGATGCACTGACTTAAAGCATCTTGAATTGAGGCAAAGACCTAAGCATCTCAACCCTTTCTAGGTTATCAATCAAAAGTATCCTAAGGTGCTTGTGAGATGTTGGCTTCTAAGTCTATAGGTGCATGCAGTTCTAGGGTTAAAGCCTAGGCTAAGTCCATTTTCGAAAAAGCCCTAGTTTTGAAGGGGGTAGTTTTAAAATTAATATAAAACTAAGTCGAAAAGATTTTAAAATTGATTTTTGAAATAAAGCTAAGTTGAAAATGAAAACTGATTTTGAAATTTAAATAAAACAGTTTTTCAAAAATAGAAAATTTTTGAAAACTTATTTTTGAAATCAAGTAGAGTAAAAACAATTGAGTTAAAGTATTATACTGAACACAATCCTAACTGATTAACAAGAAACCAATAATCATAAACTAGTCATCATAAAATAAAAGCAGGTACTCTAGGTTCAACATAGTCAACAGTCAAGCACAAGTCAACCCTACTGAGTAGGGGCAGTCAAATAGGTACAGTGCCAAGTGAATCTAAGATGAAGGATCGGGGTGATCGGACGGGCCAGGCTGCCATGCATCAAATCGTGCCATCATCTCTAGATACTGTGCATCTCTGGCCTCCCGATCAGCTCTAAGGGCGCTCATATACTCGGTGTAGTAGCCCCGATTTGTCTCCAAGTCTTCGGCATGATTGGCTTCGATTTCCTCTCGGAGGTTTTGAATCTGTGTTTCCATACGGGTCACTCTCTCGTAGAGTGTCGGTGGAGCGGGCTCGTCGATGTGTGCTCGGGCTGCTGCAGCTACATCTCCAACGTCGACTTCAATCTCCTCGTCTGAGTCGACTGGTGCTCCGGCCTGCTGTCGTCTCCAACTAAGAACCCCGATAGCCGACACCTCTAGACCCGCTAAGGAAAAGTTTCTAAATCCTATTTCGTCAAAGTCGGTCATAGCGGTAATTTCACCAACGGTAATGTCCCGACCGTGGTGATGAAGGAGAGATGTGATGATGTAGCAATATGGTGTGCGCACACGTCCCTGGGTCGTGACACTGGACGCATGCAGAATGATATGAAACATATGGAGTCCAATGTCTAGATCAAGGTGATGGACTAGGGCATAAAGAAGGAAAGCATGAAAGGGTCGCATAGTCCCTAGGTCTCTGGTGGAGAGTGGTAGGATACAGCGAACAAGAACTCTATACATGGCATAGTTCTGAGCCTGAAGTTCAACAGCTAGGAATCGTCTATTTGCTGGGAGGTCTGCCCTAAAAAAATAGGAGTGAATGGTGTCTAGGGTAATCTCTGAGTAGGGTGGATCAAATGGGGGGTTCCTAGGAGGATAACAACAGAATGTGGACTGAGAGGGTCGCAGTCCTAGGAAGCGGTTCAACAGGGTAGGGGTTATAGATAGAGGAATCCCTTGGACAGTAGTATGAAACATAAGATTATCTTGTCGAATAATATTATTGTAAAATTCTACGCATAAAGATTCTTTAATGGTATGCGTGCAGAAGACAAGATTGTCTAATTGATAGAAGTTGATGATGTTCATGGCGACAGGGCATGATTGGGTAAAAACAGTGCCTATTGAGATAACTCGTTTTAATAGGCTTGTAGATTGTTTGTGCGAACCTATTACATAACTCTAGATTAGGAAATCTAGGGTCGGGACTAGGTTGGGCACCGGGGTTGGCCGGATTTTGTCGGCGTCTTCTAAGTTAAGAGAGTTTAAAGAATGAATAAAGATATTGCATGGAATAAATTTAAATGCAATAAAATTACTAATCATACCGGACGGCTCGAGGAGGCATAGTTGAGAGAGAGGACTTGCAAGGTCTTCTTGAAGAGTAAGAAGTGGAGAAGAAGGTTGGTTTTGGTGTGGGAAGTGAAGGAGTTTCGGATGCCTTTTATAGGCAATTTCATGGGGGCGCCCGGGAGCTTCCGGGCGCCCTGGTCAGGGCGCTGCCAAAGGCAGTTTAAAGGACTGGTTGGGGGCGCCCGGGACAGTCCGGGCGCCCTCAACAGGCTGCTTTGCAGGTTTGACTGCAATGGAGGTGATGGGGGCGCCCGCGTGGTTTCGGGCGCCCTGGTCAAGGGCAAGACAGCTTTTCTGTCTCGAGGAACGAAAAAGTGAGGGGGGGCGCCCGTGTGGTCCCGGGCGCCCTGCTCAAGGGTATGTAGAGACAAAAATTTGTCTTGTCATTGTTTAACTATAGTTTAATCAATTTGACCATGGTTGGGATTGATTTTGACTGTTTTGACCATAGTTTGGCAAGGTTGACCATGGTTTGACCATGTTGACTGTGTTGACCAAGGTTGACCATGGTTTGACCAAGGTTTGACAAATACAAGATTATCCAAAAAAAATTACTTGAGTCTTAATTCTACTGTCTCACTTATATCTTAGGGTTTTCAATCACGTTAACCTTATAGGTTTTGTGAGACAGATTAGAAGTTATTTTGAAAAGTTTGATTAATTTTGAAACCAATTACATTTTAAAAACTTAATTAATTTTGAAAACAATTAAAAATGTTTAAATCTATAAATAACTGCAATTTTGTGTTAGATTCGAATTTGACAAAAATTAATTTGAATTTGAAATTTAAAAATTGGCTTCCAGGTCTTGGCGAGGCACTAGGCCTTCTTTGGCCGAAGCCTTATGGGATCATCCACCCTTTCCTTGACAAAGCCTTTTAATGAAATTTTATTTTCAAAATCAATTTCTGAAAAATTTCTGGTCTAACTAGTTTGGGTTTTGGATCGGTAGCTTCAGCCAATTCCGCCAGTCTAAAGAGACCAAGTGAACTTGATCTTATTAGAATTGGTTTCCCCAACGTACTATCATCTCACCTCTATCCAATACTATGTTGTCAAATTTCAGCTAAGTTTGTTCAGTCCTTAACTATCCTAAGTCTAAGCATGGTCTATTGCAGAAATTAAATAAACAATCAAACAATCAATTTAAATCAATAATGACAAGTTTATCAAATAATAAAAATGGTTTTCAGTTTGGCTCCCCCTGGACTAAAGCCACGGTGATGGTTGGGCAAGATGTGAATCTTGTCCTTGGGAATCCAATACTGATTTGATCCAGTTGATTTGTTCAGGCATAGTTTAGGTACCCATGCCTGAGTTTTGCCTCTGGACATATTCAGTACAGCCAAATACGATCTTTGTCGGGATTTGGTTCGGTAGCCAAGTCCAGATTGATTTAGAATTGATTTCTGTTTTCCAAGGATCATGTCAAGACCCTTGGAACCAGATGTAAATCGTTCTAAAGCTGTTCTAAAATCCTTAACCTGAGTTTTCAGGGAAGAGTTCTCCTTTTCAAGTTTTTCAACTTGAGTGGGAGTTCCTTCCTGAACCTTCTCGATTAAGGGTTTAGAGTCAGCTCCCTCTTTCAGGAGTTTTACTTCCTGTCGGAGGGTTTCGACCCGGAGTTTGGCTTTTGCCAAATCACGAGAAAGAAAAGAAATCAATTCAGTTAATTGTAATCTATTAAAACCAGTTACCTTAATTTCTCCGTCTTCTGTGAAGGTCAGCTCGCCGTCTTCTTGTTCTGATTCTAACTCTGTCTCGACTTTGTCTGAGGCGGTCAGAGCTAGGAGGTTGGACTGGGGTGCCTCTTCTTCTTCTTCTGAGGAAGACTCATCCCAGGTTGCTTGCAGTGCCTTCCTTCTTCTCGGCTTTTTCGTCTCCTTTAGGTTAGGGCACTCTGACTTGTAGTGGCCCTTTTTCTTGCACTCGTAGCAGGTCACATTTGGCTTGTTTGCTGGTTCAGTTGGTTCATCCTTTCTTCGGCCGATTTTTCGTTTGTTGGTTCGGTTCTTCAGCTCCTTGTAGTAGCTTCGAGCGAGCCGGACCAGTTTAGTTTGATCTCCTTCTTCATCTTCTGAGTCTGTGTCAGACTGGGGTTCAGGTTCAGTTTTCTTCTTCGTTGTCTTTAGATTTTTACCTGCAATGAAAGCGATACCTTTTTCGACCGAATTGGTGTTAGTCTGTTCGTGCAGTTCTAGTTCAGAAAATAATTCATCTAGTTTTATTTTAGAAAGATCTCTAGAGACCTTGTATGCATCTACCATAGATGCCCACAAGGTGTTTCTAGGAAAGGCGTTTAGAGTATACCTTATTAGGTCACGGTTTTCAACCTTGTGACCTATTGAGTGAAGACCGTTCATTACCTCTTGGATCCGTGCGTGGAGCTGGGCTGCTGTTTCGTTGTCGGCCATCTTGATAGTGTAGAGTTTATTCAGTAGTAGATCCCTTTTGCTGATCCTGGTGTCCGAGGTCCCTTCGTGCAGCTCGATCAGTTTTGTCCATAGCTCTTTTGCACTGTTGAAGGGGCCCACTCGGTTCAGTTCTTCCTTTGTCAGCCCGCATTGTAGGGTTTGCGTCGCTTTTGCGTCGGCTTCTATCTTGCGCTTTAGAGTGTTGTCCCACTCCGAGTAGCTTTGTGGAAGTCCTTCTGCATTTCGGGGGATCTCCAGACCGGACTGGATAATGATCCACATGTCCACCTGAGTTTTCAGGTGGACCTCCATGCGACTTTTCCAGTAAGAAAAGTCTTCTCCACTGAAGAGTGGAGGTCTAGCGGTGCTGAATCCCTCTTGCATAGACATTTGTTCTGTAAAAGGAAATTTTACAAAAAAAAGTGTCCCAAGACTTGGTCTTGGATTAGCAGTGCGGGATAAAGATAATTAAAAAGATTAATTAAATTCGAAAAGAAAAGAAATAAAATCCGAAAAAAAACTATTTCAAACTGGTGGTTGCACCAAGTTTGAATTCCCCGCTCTGATACCACTTGTTGGATCGAGAAGCCCGATAGAGGGGGGGTGAATATCGAAAAACTTTCGGATTCGTATAAGAATAGGTACGCAGCGGAAATTAACGAAAAGACACAGAGACGCAATCGATTTACTTGGTTCGGAGCCTGTGTCGACTCCTACTCCAAGGCCCACGGTCGTTGACCGTTTACTTTGGGCAATTCTATATTTGGCGCAAATAAATTACACAATATGATTTACAAAATCAAGTGCAATAAAATATTAATTAAAGAAATACGCTCTTCTTTTTACCGACGTCCGGAGTAGGTCGACTCTTCCGGGGCAGTAGGACGTCGTCAGCTCGAGGTGAAGCGTTTCCGGAGCAAGGCGTGAGCGTAGAAGAACTTTTAGACGTTGGAAGAAGTGATCTCTGAAGTCTGGGGTCGAGGGCCCTTTATATAGGGCCTGGGGGCGCCCGGGATGTCGGGGGCGCCCCCCACGTGGCGTTTGATCCGGTTGTAGCTCGGTCGCCGTCTGATCCCCTTATCCTTGGGATCCGCTTTGACCGGGGCGCCCGCAGCGCTCGGGGTGCCCGGATTCACCGGGTCAAACTCTATCTTTTGGCTTTGCTTGGCTTCGAGGGGTTCGGGTTCGATGTATGCGCATGGGGGCGCCCGCAGCGCAGGGGGCGCCCGGGAGCAGCGGGGGCGCCCGGAAGCACGGGGGCGCCCGCAGCTTGTACTGTCGAAGCGCACTTTTTGATTGTGTGTTTGGTGTTCACCTTGGGGGCGCCAGGGTCACTCCGGGCGCCCTGGTCAGCAGTTGCCTCACTCCTTTGAGGCACTCTGAGCTGCAGACTCACGTTCCTTCGGTCCTGCATCCAGGGTTAGTCCAAAACATAATAACATAATAAATTATTAGATTTATACAGCCTTAGCTGTCTTGGTTCTGACTTTGGTCTCCAAAATGGAGCCCTAGGTCGAACTGACGCCTACTGTTCCCTCGACGGGGAACGCGTCCTCACCTACTCCTCTCGGGAGAATTTACCTGATGCCAACCGTTCCTTTGGTTGGACTTTTGCCTGACGGTCCTTTGTCAGGTTTTGTAAACTGGCAGTCCTTCGCCAGTTTCCTAGCAGTCCTTTGCTAGGGCTTCGGTCCCAGACTGTCCTTCGCCTGGAGCCTAGCAGTCCTTCGCTAGGACTTTCTTTCCTGGCATTCCTTTGCCAGTGCCTAGCAGTCCTTCGCTAGGGCTTTTCCTGCACACTTGATTAACTTGTTAGAAATAAGAAAGACTTAACTTTTGACCTATGTTGCCTTTATCAAAACACAGGTTTGACTTAGGTGCATTCTGCACCAACAAAATCAACTAGTTGCTTCCCCGGCAACGGGGCCAAAAATTTGATGGACCCAAAATAGGCTGTCAAGTTGTCACGAATGTGGGTTCATCAGAATTTAGAATATGTATAAAATGCTGGAAACCCTTTTTGCAATCAGAGTATGAAAACGTAGAAAAGGGGCCACAGGTCGTATTTTTCCTCGGGACTAGTTGATGTTGTGTGATTCGTGCTTGTATTTATGTGTCGTTTGTGAATTTGGGTTTTGAATGTGATTTGGTTTCAAATAAAAATGGGAAAAGCAATGAAAAGCAAGAACTCAACTAAATGAGCTAAACGAAATATGGCGATTGATGAACTTAACCAATGAACAACTCCATCAAGGCACTTAAACAATTTCGGATGACCAATCTTGATTTCACATGCAAACAAATTCTAAACAAAGGAATAAGGCAGTGATAGCAATTTTCGGGAACAAACACACTCAACACAAATGCTAGTTACAAAATTCAGAAAATTAAGCTTTAAGCAAACTCCACTCGAACTAGCTACAATGTTTGGAAGCCACTAATGCAGGGAAAATTCAGAAATGCTCGAATCCGATTCTAGCTGATTTTGGACACCATAGCACCCTAAAAATACCATAGAGCTTGATACAAAACAGTGCCTAAGCTGCCCTTTGATACAAAGCTGCAAAGTTGAACAACTTGAGACAAAAATAAAAGAAGCCAATGTGCCAAGAATTGAAACTGTTTGCAAACTATATATAGCTGGTTAATTCAACTTGATCTACGCAGAAATTAGATGCAAAAATCCTACAAGTAAACTGATTTCAGATGCAATCAAGTTCCAATGCTAATCTTCACTGATACCATTTCAGAAATGATACTTGGGACTTGCAGAAACAGAGTTTGCTAGCAGAAATAGACAGCTAACATTGCAGAAACGTAAATCTGAGTTGCAACAAAACTGATACACAGAAATTGAGCTCCCCTGCAATGGATAGATGCAGAAGAAAAACTAATACATTCTTGAAACAGAATTCAGAAACTGAAAGAGGGGCTGATACGCAGGGTTGTAGAGCAGAAACGCAGGAATTCAGAAATGAAACAATTTCAGAAACTGACTTGCAATTGAGATTAACTGCATAATCTAGTGTCAAACAAAATGTAGAAAAGCTAAAGTTTGCTTAACTCAAACTATAGGAGAGGAACTACAGCTAACACGTACAAAAATTAAACTGAAACTGGCACACAAGAACAACTGATACGCAAGCTAGACAAATCTGATACGCAAGTAGGAAAACAAGGAATGGACTGAAATTAACGATACCCAGTCATTAACAAGCAATCTAACTAAATAGGAAGTTGAATTGTAAGCTAACAACTAAGGAAACAATGCAGAAAATGAGATGAAAACAGCTGAAATAGAAATTGAAACTGAAATTGCGTGCAGGAAATGAAATTACAGCTACAAACTGAAATTACAACAAGAAATCTAAACCCCAATCACTCCATTAGCTCAAGATTTCCTTGTTCATCACGCAAGGGCTGGCCTCGAACCCCTAAGCTCAGCAAACCAATTGGAAAACCACTCAGTCGGTCGAATCTGCTCAAACTGCACGCAGCTGGAATTTTCCAATCCAATCTCCTCTATCATCTGAGCTCACCTGAGAACCCCTACAAGTGGCTCAGATGGTCAGAAGTGGCTCGTGGATGAGAAACAAGTGACTGGATTGTAGAACTGCCGAAACCCTCAAACAGCCCTGTTCCGGCGCAAACTCGAGCTGAATTCTCCAAGGAAGCTTCCTCCAATGATCCAAATCTTGATCCAAGCAAAGAATTGAGGTGGTCGCGCCTCGGATTGAAGAAAAACTGAAGAAAATGCGGAGAAAAACGATGAAGAACACTGTTGCGGCGAAGACGCGATGTGGAAGGAAGCTGCGCAAATTTTCCTTAAGTAATTAGGAATGAACGGCCCAGATTGATTTGAATGAATCCAATGGCTGATCTTCATCCGATCTGACCCAAACTTTCCAGATGTTGATCAATGGTCAGGATCTGCCTCGTGGTAGCTCGGATCCTCCAGATGTACAACGAATGGTCCAGATCAACTTAATCTTTGAATGGACGATCTAGAGCCCTCCGAGCTTGATCCAATGGTTGAATGAGCTCTGATTGGGATGAAACCTTCAGTTCTTGATCAAGAGTACTTGATCAACCCTAACCCTAGCTCGGATTGCTTCAGATGGTCCCGGATGGCTCAGATCTAGCCGCTTTTGAATCAGACGGCTCGGATTAATCCAAAACTTGATAACTCGATCCGGGTCCACTTCCAACTCAAGTTTGACCCAGTATGCCCTAGGTCCATGAACCTTTCATGCCTACAAAAAATAGATCAAAAATTTAGTGGCCAAATAATCTAAATATGTGTAAATTTGCAATTAAGTCCAAAATAAGAGGAAGTCCTAAAACCTAGGGTAATTTCACAATTAAGCATGAAAAACATGTGTCAAACTTGAATTTTAGCAATTAAAATAATCAATAAAATGGTACTTATCAATTCTCTTGGAGCTTTCCCTGCACTAGAAATTACACCTTCCTCGACCATTACAGTATCTGTTTGATTATTTAATTGTAATTCAAAAAAAAATTCGAAATTGGTTACCATTTTTGTCTCAGTCAATTCGTCTTTTGACTCTGGCTCGAATTCACAGTCAGGTATGGATTCTTTCTCATCTTCTAATCCGGAGACAATTTTGAAGTCGGGTGCTAACTCTTCTAAGTTCTCAATATCGGAGCTCTCTTTGTGTAGATTGATTAGCTTTTCCCAAATTTCTCTGGCACATCTGAATGAACCTACTAGTTCGGGTTGCTCCTTGGTTAGGCCACATTGTAGGATTGCAGTTGCCCTTGCATCGGTCTCGATTTAGTTGAGGGTTTGTTTATCCAGTTTGTCCCACTCGATTGATAACTCATCTTCTACGAGAAAAGAGAATCCCGTTTGGATGATCCACCATAAGTCCATGTGGGCCTTCAGAAGGGAGTCCATTTGACTCCTCCAAAAATTGAAGTTCTCGCCGGAGAATAGCGGTGGATGGGCACTGATCCTGTAGCGCCCGCCTTTTTGCCCACAGCTTATGGTGTGGCGAGAAAGCGGCGTTACGCTAACATACATGTACGTATATGAATATCTTAATGCAGCGGAATAATTTTTTTTTCTTTATACACATGCGTTTAACCATGCAACTAATACTTGAATCATGTATATATGCCTTAACTATCATTCATGAACATGGTGGCATTGTAACTTGGCATATTAATATCATACATAGCATCATGATATAAACATTCCATAACTCATCCATAAGCATCATAAGTAGTAAGTTATTCTTTAGGCATAACTATCATAGGTATAGCATAGAACCTAAGAAAGCGTTTCAAAACACAAGGCATGCAACAAGTATAAATATGAGAATCCTTTTTCTCTTTCCTTTGCCATGTCACTACCACACACACACTCTTGCCCCTCCTGCTGCTTCACTTAATAACCTCTTGCTTGATCTGCGGTATAAGAAAATAAGACTATAAGCACATAGGCTTAGTAAGACCCTTTCCTACTCACTAAAAACCATACGTCACATAAAACATAAACATATGAAACATTTGACATAGCATAATTCTGAACATAAAACATAAGCATATTCTTAACATAAAACATAAGTATATTCTTAACATAAATCATAAGCATATGAACATTTAACATAGCATGATTCTTAACGTAAAACATAAGCATAAAACATACTTATCATGGCATAATTCTTAACATAAACATAAGCATGAAACATATGTATCATGGCATAATTCTTAACATGAACATAAGCATAAAACATACTTATCATGGCATAATTCTTAACATGAACATAAGCATAAACATACTTATCATGGCATAATTCTTAACATGAACATAAGCATAAACATACTTATCATGACATAATTCTTAACATGAACATAAGCATAAAACATACTTATCATGGCATAATTCTTAACATGAACATAAGCATAAACATACTTATCATGACATAATTCTTAACATGAACATAAGCATAAAACATACTTATCATGGCATAATTCATAACATGAACATAAGCATAAACATACTTATCATGGCATAATGCATAACATGAATGAATGCATGAGTCAAATGCATATATCATAAGGATGCTTATTTGAAAACCATAATTATAAATACTTAAACATAATCATAACATCATGGGGGTCCCCGACTTGTACCACATACATACATCATATGCGCGCATCCCTAAGTAAATACGAGGTAGCTAGTCTCGACCTACTAGGGTAGGAACAGCTACGGTAGTTCCAAAAACCGAGGCGTTCTTAAGGTGCCCATCCCTGTTGGACAGCTACGGTAGTCCCAGAACCGTTGACAGCTACGATAGTCCAGAACCGAGGCGTTCTTAAGGTGCCCATCCCTTGGACCCTTACTTCGGTCCGGTACAAGCCCATTCATATTAAAGTAAAATATCTTTGCATGCTTCATCATTCATAGAACATATATATCATATCTTAAACATAAACATAATCTTGTTTCATGAAGCATGACATAAAGCATACTTGGCATTTCTCCATTCATACTTAATACATAACATCATTATGCCTTAAAGGCATAAACATTATCTTCATTCATCATCTTCATTCATAAATCATGACATACATACATAATTATGGCTCCAGGCATAAACATCATCTTGGTTCATAAATCTTGCATGACCATGGCACATAAGGTAAACATGCATTACATACATGATACATATCATCTAGCATACATAATCATAGTATCCACCATAAAACATGCATGGGTAAGATTCGTATGAACACGATACATACTACTTAGGTTCATAGCATTAAACATAACTTAGGTTCATGACATTCATCATAGAACATGCATAGACCTTCATAACCATATATCTACTATAGGCATTTAACAACCTACATTCGTTATTCTATATAACATGAAGCCTACATCAAATACATGTGTTCATGGTATATGGTTAAAACATTCATGAATAAACATAGCACATAACCTAAACATACAAAGTCATGACATATAACACATAAAGCTAGGGTTTTAGGTAGTGTAAAAATTCTTACAACATACTTAAACATATACATACGTCATAGTAAACCATAACGAAGTATCCTTGAAACTTTAACCCAACCCAAACCCTAGATCATGGACTTGGCCGAAAGTTTATTAGGAGGAGGCTCCCTTATACAATCAACATGAAGGGTTCCATGAGTAAAAGAAAACTCATACATTACATACCATGCCATAGGGAGCCATTAGACCCCATAATTGGAGCTAACCCTAAGTCCTAGCCCTACATCTTGACTTTGACCGAAACCCTAGAGGGTCACAAGCACATGGAAAAAAATTCATACAATTCCCAATTTACATCCAATACATTACATATAATACCATAGGAAGTCATTAGAACCCTTGCTTGGAGTTAACCCTAACCCCTTGCCCTAAAACCTAACTTGGCCGAAAGTTACAAGGGTCATAGATCATGTAAAAACTCTCACATAAATCCCCATTAACATCCCTTACCACATGAGAAAACATAAGAAGCATCATTAGAGAGTTAGATCCAAACTTAACCATGGAAACATGTGGTGGTCGAAACCCTTGAAAGCCCTAACCCTAGTTTTCTCAACATATAGTCTAAACAAATTCTTATATCATGAAAACAACTTGAAAACTATTATACCACAGGTGAGGGAGTCTTACTTTTCCTTATCTTGGATATAATCCTTGAATAGAAATAAAAAGAAACCTTCTTGACCCTAGACATCTCCTTAGCCCTTGTAGCCTTGGATCTTCAAGATGGAGTCCTTTGTGAAGCTTTTCTAAGGGAGACAAACCCTTGTGGGTTTCGGCTAGAAGAAGGAAGAAGAGGGAGAGGAATATCCTTGGTGGAAGAAGAGAAGAAGAAGAGTAACTCCAATGTCTCTTCCTTTCTCACCTACTCCTTTTATACCCAAATGAAGGGGGCAAGTGAAGAGACATGATGCCTCCTCTCATGGTGACCCTTCACTTCCTTTAGCCTCAACTAAAATCCTCTTCCTTTTCAACTAGCATTCCCTTGCTAGGTGAATTGGTTAGTATATGCATGGTGATACATTAGGTCCAAGGTTCAATCCTTGGTGCATGCACTTTATTTTTATTTTATTTTATTTTATTTTATTTTATTTTAGGCAATGCCCCCTAAGGCCCACCAATAGCCATGCTAATATTCCTAATTGAAACCCATTTCTATTTATATTAAATTCTACCTAAGATCCACTAATAGCCATGGTACTAGAAAAGCCCATATAAGGCCCATTAGTACTTAGCTTCTTATTCCATATAGAAAATCATGGATAATCATGCTAAGGTTCCTACTAGTATCCCTATGTTCCTCGAGAATCTATCTAAGCATGATCAATATTTTAAAGAAAATATTGAGAAAATTTTACGGGTCATTACAAATCCACTCTTGGTTGGCCATTAAGTTTAAACCTCGTACACACAAGAAATAACAAAAATGTACCAAGACTTGGTCTTGGATTAGTAGTGCGGGAGAGAGAAAAAATAGCCTAACAAAAATATTACACGAATTTCGAGGCAGGATAATAAAAATAATAATAATAAGTTTGAGACAAATTTTTAGAAAATGAATATTCTGATTAATGGAAAAAAATAGGAGTTAAAAGAGATTGCTCGAATTAAAGTAGCGTGAATTTCGAGAAAAAAATATTAAAATAATAAAAAAAATTTATGACAAATTTTTAAAAATTGATCGTTTTAACAACTGTAATGAATGGTGAAAAGATGAAAATTCAAAATTGAAAAAGGCGAAGTTTGTCGGAGCGGAGCGCATGAACGAAAAAGATCGAGTGGTGTTGCACCAACCTCGATTAACGAAAAAGAAAAGAAATAAAATTAATAATTTTGTAAATCCGAAAAAATACTCTCAAATTGGTGGTTGCACCAAATTTGAGCCACCCGCTGTGATACCACTTGTTGGATCGAAAGAAACGATAGAGGGGGGGTGAATATCGTTAAAACTTTTTCGGATTAAGGAAAAAAGAAAATGCAGCGGAAACAAAACAATCACACAGAAACACAAGTATTTTACTTGGTTCGGTGTCGCGGTCGGCTCCTACTCCAAGGCCCATGGTCCTTGACCATTTACTTTGGCAATTCTATAATTGCACAAAAGATTTACAAATTTCAGTACAAGAATATTGCAGTAAATGAAAAGAGCTACACTTTTCGTTACCGATGCCCAAAGTGTATCGTACTTCGGAGCAGAGTGTCATTGTCGGAGCTGGAATCTCAAAGTCGGAGTTTGCCGAAGCGGAGCGCTTGAACGAAAAGATTTAGAGCGTTAGAAAGTTATTGTTCAGAAGCCTTGGGGTCGAGCACCCTTTTATAGTGCTCCTGGGGGCGCCTGACACGTGCCTTCATCTGCGGAAAACTCAATCCACAGCTCGGTCAGCGCTTACCCCCTTCGACTCGGCCTCTGGAGCTGACTGGGGCGGCCGGGACCACCTGGGCGCCTAGCTTGACTTGGTCCGCTGGCTTCGTGGCTGATTTACTTCGATTACCTCTTTGGCATTGACCTTAGGCGCCCGGGACCTCCAGGGCGCCTAACCCAGTGTGGTTTCGAAGCGTTCTTGCTTCCTTGCTGTTTTGGCTTTGACTTTGGGCGCCCGGGACCTCCCGGGCAACTAGCCCAGCTGCCTGCCCCCTTCCTTTGGGGCGTTCTGAGCTGCAACAACATATTCCTTTGGTCCCTGCAACCAAGGTTAGTTCCAAAACATACAAAGCAAGAATATTAGTCAATATATACAGTCGTAGTGTCTTGGTTCTAACTTCGGGTCTCCCAAATGGAACCCTAGTTCGAACCGACGCCTACTGTTCCCTCGACGGGGAACGCATCCTCACCTACTTCTCTCAGGAGAGTTTACCTTTTGCCAACCGGCTCCTCCGGTTGGACTTTTGCCCAATCCCTCTGACCAGGTCTTCGTGCCCAACATACGGTCAGGTCTTAGTGCCCAGCTTTACTCAACAGGTCTTCGGTGTCTAACTCTCGGCCAGGTCTTAGTGCCCAACCCTTGGTCAGGTCTTAGGTGCCCAGCCCTCGACCAAGACTTAGTGCCCAACATTATGTCAGGACTTAGTTGCCCAGTCCGCGGCCAGGATATCTTGCCTAGATTAACTAGGAATTTCCTGCACACTTGAGTAACTTTATTAGATCACAAATAATGCTTAACTTTGAATCCTTTGCCAATATCAAAACAAGGTTTGATATGGTGCTTCCTGCACCAACAGACATCACTGATGCATCTTGCGCCAACAATAAATGTGTTGGATCGAGAAACACGATAGGGGGGCTGAATATTGTGAAAATCTTTTCGGATAAGAATAAGAGAAAATATGCAGCGGAAATAACATAAACACACAAAGAACGCAAGTACTTTTACTTGGTTCGGAGTCGCGGTCGGCTCCTACTCCAAGGCCCATGGTCCTTGACCATTTACTGCGGGCAATTCTATAATCACCTAAAGGTTTACAGATTTTGATACAAGAATATTGCAGTAAAAAAATAATACACTTTTCATTACCGATGCCCGGTGTGGATCGTACTTCGGAGCAGAGGGTCGTCGTCGGCGCTAGAGTCTCGAGATCGGCGTTTGCCGGAGCAGAGCGCTTGAACGAAAAGCTTAGAGGCGTTGGAAAGTTGTGTTCTTGAAGCCTCGGGGTCGAGCCCCTTTTATAGTGCTCCTAGGGGCGCCTGATTCGCTGGGGGCGCCTGACACGTGCCTTCAGATCAGAGAAACTTCATCCATAGCTCGGTCAGCGCTTATCCCCTTCGAATCGGCCTCTGTAGCTGACTGGGGAGCCCGGGACCTCTTGGGTGCCCAGTTTGACTTGGTCCGCTGGCTTCGTGGCTGTTTTGCTTTGACTACCTCTGTGGCTTTGACCTTGGGCGCCTAGCCCAGTGTGGTTTCGAAGCGATTCTTGTTCTTTGCAGAGTTGCTTTTGACCTTGGGCGCCCTGGACCTCCCGGGGACCTAGCCCAGTTTCCTACCCCTCTCCTTTGGGGCGTTCTGAGCTGCAAAAACGCACTCCTTCGGTCCCTGCATCCAAGGTTAGTTCCAAAACAACCAAAGCAAGAATATTAGTTAGTATTTACAGTCGTAGCTATCTTGGTTCTGACTTTGGGTCTCCCAAATGGAACTCTAGGTCAAACCAACGCCTACTGTTCCCTCGATGGGGAACGCGTCCTCACCTACTCCTCTCAGGAGAGTTTACCTTTTGCCAACCGGCTCCTCCGGTTGGACTTTTGCTCGATCCACCTGATCAGGTCTTCGTGCCCAGTCCTCGACCAGGACTTCGTGCCCACCTTCGGAGCAAGTCTTCGGTGCCTAGCCCCTTGCCAGGACTTTGTGCCTAGTCCTCGACCAGGACTTCGTGCCCACCTTCTGAGTAGGTCTTCGGTGCCCAGCCCCTTGACCAGGTCTTCTTTGCCCAGCCCTTTGCCATGACTTCTTGCCTAGTGTACCTAGGACTTCTTCCTACACACTTAGTAAACACATTAGACAACAATAACATCTTAACTCTTGAGCCCTTTACCATTATCAAAACCCAGGTTTGACTTAGGTGCTGCCTGCACTAACAATCTCCTCCTTTTTGATTTATGGCAACCCGGTTCAAAAAGTTAAGTTAATCATACAGATAAGTAAAGTACCAAAGTTAATTTCCTCCCCCTGGAAGAAATCCCCCCCTGAGTTTTTCAAAAGTTCATGGGATTTTTTGAAAAAGTTTCTAAGTCTAAAAGTGGAACGTTTTTCAGGTTTTCAATACTTAGAAAATTTTCAAGAAAAGGTTTTTATGTTAGAAAACATTTTCCAAAACATATTTAGTGTTAGGCACTTGGAAAATTTTCAGGAGAATTTGAAATTTACACATAGAAAATTTTCAACCAACCAAAGATGCTTAGAATAATTTTTGAACGTAAGTAATTTCGAAAATAATTTCTAAAATACTTAGTTTTTGCACTTTAGAAAATTTTCTAAACTTATTCTAAAGTTTTAACACTTAAGAAAATTTTCAAGCAGTTTTAATACTTAGAACGCAGTTTAAATACTTAGAAAGTAGTTTAAATACTTAGAAAGCAGTTTAAATACTTAGAAATATTTTTCAAGCACTTTTAATACTTAGAAATATTTTTCAGGCACAATTTTGAATTTAAGACTAAGAAAAAATTTCTAGAAAATTTTTCAGAATAAGTACTTAGAATAATTTTTGAAAACAAGAAAAATTAACTTTCAAAGTAAACTTAGGTATTTGAAGAACTTTACTTTTTGAAAAAATAGGAGATACAAGTTTTTGGAAAAAGATTTACTTTTGAAGAAATTAATTTTGAAGAAAAAAATTAAATTTTGAAACCTTAGGGGGCGTTTGGTTTGCTCCATTTTCTATTTTCATTTTTCAGAAAACCGCATTTTCTAATTTTATGGAAAATGACTTTCTTTCATTCTCTAGTTTTCCAGAAAACACTATATCTTTTTCTGGAAATAAGGCTGGAAAATGCAAACCAAACACGTTTTCCAGAAAACCGTATTTTCTACAGAAAATGAAAATGGAAAACAAGTCTACCAAACGCCCCCTTATTTTCTCTCCTTTCCAATCTCTCCCCCTGTGCCATATATCAAAAAAAATATAGCAAAAAATGAGTAATCAAAGTATGATGTTGTATTGAACCAATTCTAAATTTAAACTGGACCAAATTAATTTGAATTTTCACTTTCGAGTCCTATCTAACCCAATTAACTACTTACTGACTGTTATAAACAACAGCTTTCGCTAGGGTTAGTCAAGTTAAGTGATCTGATCAAGTTAGATTTTCTTAGCTTGACACTTAACCTGATTACTGTTTAATTGGTATTTAGTGCTCTAATTACTGCAGATGCACTGACTTAAAACATCTTGAATCAAGGCAAAGACCTAAGCATCTCAACCCATTCTAGGTTATCAATCAAAAGTACCCTAAGGTGTTGGTGCAGGAAGCACCATATCGAACCTTGTTTTGATATTGGCAAAGGATTCAAAGTTAAGTACTATTTGTGATCTAACGAAGTTACTCAAGTGTGCAGAAAGAAGTCCTAGCGAAGGGCTGCTAGGCACCTAGCGAAGGACTGCCAGGAAATAATGTCCTAGCGAAGGGCTGCTAGGCACCTGGCGAATGACTGCCAGGAAACAAAGTCCTAGCGAAGGGCTGCTAGGCACCTGGCGAAGGATTGCCAGGAAACAATGACCTGGCGAAGGGCTGCTAGGCACCTGGCGAAGGACTGCCAGGAAACAAAGACCTGACGAAGGGCTGCTAGGCACCTAGCGAAGGACTGCCAGGAAACAAAGACCTGGCGAAAGACTGCTAGGCACCAGGCGAAGGACTGCCGGGTACTGAAGACCTGGCGAAGGACAGCTAGGCACCTGGCGAAGGACTGCTAGGCAAAAGTCCAACCGGAGGATCCGGTTGGCAACATGTAAATTCTCCTGAGAGGAGTAGGTGAGGACGCGTTCCCCGTCGAGGGAACAGTAGGTGTCGGTTCGACCTAGGGTTCCATTTTGGGAGACCCAAAGTCAGAACCAAGACAGCTAAGGCTGTATAATCATAACATATTCTTGTTTTATTGTATTTGCAACTAACCCTGGATGCAGGACCAAAGGAACGAGTCTCTGCAGATCAGAATGCCTCAAGGGAGAGAGGCAGCAGCTGAGGAGGGCGCCCCGGAGGTCCCGGGTGCCCCCAAGGTCAAGGCAAAGCAGTAAACAAAAAAAGCGCTTCAAAGGCTTACTGGGCCAGGGCGCCCCCAGCGTCCCGGGCTCCCCCAGTGCCCAGGGCGCCCTGGGTTCAAGCCAATGAAGTGAACCGGCCGAGAAACCAGCAGACCAAGTCAACCGGGGCACCCCCACAGTCAAGCCTTAGCCCTACTCGAGTGGGATAAGGGCTGACCGAGATTGTTGTGGATCGAAGGCCACGTAGAGGGAGCCCCCAACGTCCAGGGTGCCCCCAGGACTGCTATAAACAGCCCTCGACCTCCAAGTCTTCTAAACACAACTTTCCAACGCCAATATGCTCTTCTACTCAAGCACTCTGCTCCAGAAACCTCCCATCTCGAGATCGAAGCGCCGACGACGACCCTCTGCTCCGAAGTCGGTAACGAAAGAGCTTAATTTTCTATTTACTGTACTACAACTATAAAATTCCTCTGTAAACATTTACGCACATATAGAATTGCCCGCAGTAAATGGTCAACGACCGTGGGCCTTGGAGTAGGAGCCGACCGCGACTCCGAACCAAGTAAAATTGCTTGAGTTCGCGTGTGTGTTTCTCTATTTTCTGCTGCTTATTCTCTTTACGAATCCGAAAACATTTTACGATATTCACCCCCCCTCTATCATATTCTCTCGATCCAATATAAGGTGCTTGTGAGATGCTGGCTTCTAGATCTATCGGTGCATGTAATTCTAGGGTTAGGGCCTAGGCTAAGTCCATTTGCGAAAAGGACCTAGTTTTGAAGGGGGTAATTTTATTTTAAAAAACTAAGTCGGAAAAAATTATTTTAAATAACATAATGAAAATAAAGAAATGATTTTGCAGAAAATAAAATAGTTTTAGAAAAACAATATAATTAGAGCAGTCATATTCTACCAAGCATAACCCTAACTGCTTTCTTAGTGAGCTGAACTCAGACTCAGATAGGGGTTTGGTGAAGATATCAGCTGTAACGCCCGCCCTTCCCAGCCTTACGGTGTAGGCGGAAGGCGGCGTTACGCGAACATACCTATATACCAATGGAGATCTTAATGCAGCGGAATGAATTTTAAACATTATACATGTGTGTTTTAACCATGCAACTAACACTTGAATCATGTAAACATGTCCTATCTATCATTCTTAAGCATGGTTTCTTGGTAAACTTAGCAATGTCATAACATAAGAGGAATAAGATATAACATGTGAGACATAACATTCTTGAACATGCTTGCATTAAACATAACCTACCCTATCATCAAGCTTAAAGCCAACATAAAGTATAGCATGGAACTACAATCATTAAACATACCTTACTCCACCATCAAGCTTAAATCTAACATAAAGTATAGCATGGAACCAAAGTTAACAATGCAAAATATAAGAAGTTGTTCTTAGGCAAAACCATCATAAGTATAGCATGAAACTAAGGAGGACAATGTAAATATAAGACATGTGACAAAGTATAAGTATTAGGATCTTTTCTTTTTCTTTTTCTTTTGGCCAAGTCACTGCCACACACACACACTTGCCCTCCTGCTGCTTCCCTTAGCTTAGTATCCTCTTGCTTGATCTGCGGTATAAGAAAGTAAAACTATAAGCACATAGGCTTAGTAAGACTCTTTCCTACTCACTAAAACCATACATCACATATAGTCAATAGAAAGACATAACATGGAGAGTGTAACATAAAACAATCATATAGAAGTACTTAACATGAAATGAAGGTGCATAGAGTTCATGTCATAAGAAGTACTTGACATGAAATATAAGCATATAAAATATTTAACATGGAGAAGTTCTTGACATGAAACATAAGCATATGAACATACTTGACATGGCATAATTCTTGACATAAACATAAGCATATGACATACTTGACATGACATAGTTCTTGACTTAAACATAAGCATATGATATACTTGACATGGCATAGTTCCTGACATAAACATAATCATATGATATACTTGACATGGCATAGATGCATAACATGAATGAATGCATGAGTTAAGTGCACATAACATAAGGATGCTTATTTAAAAATCATAATTATAAATATTTAAACATAATCATAACATCATGGGGGGGGGGGGGGGGGGGCGGCTTGTACCACATACATACATTCATCATTTGCGCGCATCCATAAGTAGATGCTAGGTAGCTAGTCACGACCTACTAGGGTACTAGGTTACCTTCAACCTAGGGACAACTGCAGTAGTCCATCACCGAGGCTTTCATGAGGAGCCCATCCCTGTTGGACAGCTGCGGTAGTCCCACATGAGGAGCCCATCCCATTTTGCTGGGGGGTTCTCAGACACGAAAATTCGTGTATATACCCGTTTATTCTACAAAATTCCTTGAATCATTGATTCTCAAACTCTCCCCCGTGATCACTCCTAAATCTTTTGATTTTGGTATCGTTTTGATTTTCAATTAACTTACAAAAATCAATAAATAGGTTTAGGGTTTCATCTTTAGTTTTTATGAACCTAACCCAAGTAAACCTAGAGTAATCATCAATAATTACTAAGCAGTACCAGTTTCCTCTTAGTGACTTGGCCTCATGTGAATCAAATAGGTCAAGGTGCAGGAGCTCAAGTGTTGTCTGAGTTAGATCTGATTGAATTTGTTTGTGATTAGACCTGGTTTGTTTACCTTGATTGCATGATTCACATATTATGTTTTCATGGTTCTTAATTTTAGGTATTCCTTTAATTAGACTAAGTTGGGTGATTTTTGAAATTAATCTCAGATTAGTGTGACCTAATCTCCTATGCCAGAGGTTTGATTCTTCTAACTAATTTAAGAGGCATTTAGGTACTAAGGGTAGGTTTATAGTGTAAACATTATTTTTCCTAGTGCCCTAAAGCATGATTTCTGAGTCTTGCAAGTTTCTAATCAGGCAGTTAGAGTTGGTAAAGGTAACTACATAGCCAGTATCACACAATTGACTTATACTAAGCAAGTTAAATTTAAAGTTTTCAACCAAAAGTACCTTTTTAATGACAAAAATAGATTTGAGTTCAATGTTACCTGATCCAATGACTTTGAGTGTAGCATTGTTGCCAAATGCTACTGAGCCTAGGTTCTTGAACTTGAGTTTGGTGAATTTCAATTTGTCCCCAGTCATGTGTCTGGAGCACCCGCTATCCAACATTCATTGGTCCAAATCTTTATGTTCCTACACATAAAGAATTTGTTGATTTGGATCCAATTAGAATCAATGATAGCGTAAATTGATTTTCACAACCTAGTCTATCTCACTCAATCTAGAGTTATCAATCACGTTAACCTTATGGGTTTTTGTGAGATAGGTTTTGAATAGAAGTAGGAAGTTATTTTGAAAAACTATGATTAGTTTTGAAAAATTGACTTAATTTTGAAAAACTAATTAATTATGTTTTAAAATTATTTTTGAAAACAATGGTTGAATCTAAGATTAATTGAAATCTGTGTTAGATTCAAATCTGACAATAGTAAAGTGAATTTGGTTTTCAATAATTGGCTTCCAGGTCTTGGTGAGGCACTAGACCTTCTTTGGCCATAGCCTTATTGGATCATCAACCCTTTCCTTGACAAAGCCTTTTATTGAAAATCCATTTTCAAGTTACTCCTTGAAAGATTTTGGTATAACTAGTTTGGGTCTTGGATCGGTAGCTTCGACTAGTTCCGCCAAAATGGCTTCCCTAACATACTATCATCTCACCTCCACCCAATACTATGTTATTCAAATTTCAGTTAATCGGTTTAGTCCTTAATCAAACCAGTCCTAGGTCTAAGCATGGTAAATTGCAGAAAATAAATAAACATGCAATCATGCAATTTTACAATAAGAAAAAGAGTTTATTTAACTATAAAATGGTTTTTAATTTGGCTGCCCCTGGACTAAAGCCACGATAATGATTAGGCAAGATATGAATCTTGTCCTTGGGGATCCAATACTAGTTTGGTCCAGCTTGGTTGTTCAGGTAAAGTTTGGGTACCCATGCCTGAACTTTGGGTCTAGATTGATTCAGTACAGCATAATATGACCTTTGTCTAGCCTTAGTTCGATACCCTAACCCGGATCGATTTAGAACGGACTTTTGTTTTCCAAGGATCATGTCAAGACCCTTGGAACCCGAAGTAAATCGTTCCAAAGCTGCTATAAGGTCCTTGACTTGAGTTTTCAAGAAGGAGTTCTCTTTCTCAAGTTTTTCAACTTGAGTAGAGGTTCCTTCTTGAACCTTCTCAGTTAAGGATCTAGAGTTAGCTCCCTCTTTCAGGAGTTTTACTTCCTATCGGAGAGACTGGACTCGAATTTTGTCTTTCGCCAAGTTACTAGATAGGTATGCAATTAATTCAGCTTTTGAATAACCACTTACAGTTATTTTGCCATCTTCTGATATGGTGAGCTTTCCGTCGTCCAGCTCCAATTCTGATCCGGTGTCGATGTCTTCAGATGCAGTCAAGGCGAGCAGGTTTGATTGTGAGGCCTCTTCTTCTTCTTCGGATGAAGACTCGTCCCATGTTGCTTGAAGGGCCTTCTTCCTTCTTGTCTTCTTGGCTTCTTTTAGATTAGGGCACTCTGATTTGAAGTGTCCCTTCTTATTGCATTCGAAGCACATTATGTTGGATTTGGTCTTGGATGGTTCGGTTGGTTCATCCTTCTTTCGGCTGGCTTTTCTTCTGTTGGACTGATTCTTCAATTCCTTGTAGTAGTCTCGGGCTAGCCGAACAAGCTTGGGTTGATCTCCTTTGCTGTCTTCTGAATCTGAGTCTGAGTCAGACTCGGGTGCAGGTTGAGGCTTCTTCTTGACCACTTTTCCTATTTTGCCTGCAACAAAAGAAATGCCTTTCTCAGCCAAGGTGCAGTTAGTTTGCTCATGTTATTCAAGTTCAGAAAATAACTCATCTAATTTGATTTTAGACAGATCCCTTGAAACTTTGTACGCATCTACCATAGATGCCCACAAAGTATTTCTTGGGAAAGCATTAAGGGTATACCTGATCAGGTCATGGTTCTCTACCTTGTGACCGATTGTATGTAGACTGTTCATCAACTCCTGGATTCTGGCGTGGAGCTGGGCTGCTGACTCGTCGTCGTACATTTTGATCGTGTATAACTTGTTTAGCAGTAGGTCCCTCTTGCTGATTCGGGTGTCGGAGGTTCCTTCGTGTAATTCAATTAACTTACCCTAGAGTTCCTTTGCACTATTGAATGGTCCCACCCGGTTCAGCTCTTCTTTGGTTAGACCGCATTGGAGTGTCTGGGTCGCTTTAGCATCAACCTCGATCTTCCATTTTAGCGAGGCATCCCATTCGGTGTAAGGTTGTGCCACTCCTTCAGCATTATTCGGGATTTCCAAACCAGATTGGATTATTATCCACATGTCCACCTGAGTTTTCAGGTGGACTTCCATCCGACTCTTCCAGTAGGAGAAGTCCTCCCCACTGAAGAGTGGTGGTCTGGCTGTAGTAAAACCCTCTTGCATGACCATTTAGAAATTCTGAAATAATAAGAACAAAAAAAACTGTGCCAAGACTTGGTCTTGGATTAGCAGTGCGGGAATAAGATATTTAAAAGAAATTATCGAGTGGTGTTGCACCAACCTCGATTAACGATAAAAATTCGATCGAAAAAGAAATTAAAAACTTCGTAAAAATCCGAAAAACTCCCAAATTGGTGGTTGCACCAAATTTGAGCTACCCCGCTCTGATACCACTTGTTGGATCGAGAAACACGATAGAGGGGGGGTGAATATCGTGAAAATCTTTTCGGATAAGAATAAGAGAAAATACACAGCGGAAATAACAAACACACAAAGAACACAAGTATTTTTACTTGGTTCGGAGTCGCGGTCGGCTCCTACTCCAAGGCCCACGGTCCTTGACCGTTTACTGCGGGCAATTCTATAATCGCGCAAAGGTTTACAGATTTTGATACAAGAATATTGCAGTAAAAAAAGAATACACTTTTCGTTACCGACGCCCGGTGTGGATCGTACTTCGGAGCAGAGGGTCGTCGTCGGCGCTAGAGTCTCGAGATCGGAGTTTGCCGGAGTAGAGCGCTTGAACGAAAAGCTTAGAGGCGTTGGAAAGTTGTGTTCTTGAAGCCTCGGGGTCGAGCCCCTTTTATAGTGCTCCTGGGGGCGCCTGATTCGCTGGGGGCGCCTGACACGTGCCTTCAGATCGGAGAAACTTCATCCGCAGCTCGGTCAGCGCTTATCCCCTTCGAATCGGCCTCTGGAGCTGACTGGGGCGCCCGGGACCTCCTGGGTGCCCAGCTTGACTTGGTCCGCTGGCTTCGTGGCTGATTTTGCTTCGACTACCTCTTTGGCTTTGACCTTGGGCGCCGGGACCTCCCGGGCGCCTAGCCCAGTGTGGTTTCAAAGCGATTCTTGTTCTTTGCTATTTTGCCTTTGACCTTGGGCGCCCGGGACCTCCCGGGCGCCTAGCCCAGTTTCCTGCACTCTCCTTTGGGGCGTTCTGACCTGCAAAAACACACTCCTTCGGTCCCTGCATCGAAGGTTAGTTCCAAAACAACCAATGCAAGAATATTAGTTAGTATTTACAGCCGTAGCTGTCTTGGTTCTGACATCGGGTCTCCCAAATGGAACCCTAGGTCGAACCGACGCCTACTGTTCCCTCGACGGGGAACGCATCCTCACCTACTCCTCTCAGGAGAGTTTACCTTTTGCCAACCTGCTCCTCCGGTTGGACTTTTTCCCGATCCACTTGACCAGGTCTTCGTGCCCAGTCCTCGACCAGGACTTCGTGCCCACCATCCGAGCAGGTCTTCGGTGCCCAGCCCCTTGCCAGTACTTCATGCCCAGTCCCCGACCAGGACTTCGTGCCACCTTCCAAGTAGGTCTTCGGTGCCCAGCCCCTTGACCAGGTCTTCTTTGCCCAATCCTTTGCCAGGACTTCTTGCCTAGTGTACCTAGGACTTCTTCCTGCACACTTAGTAAACACATTAGACAACGATAACATCTTAATTCTTGAATCCTTTGCCATTATCAAAACCCAGGTTTGACTTAGGTGCTGCCTGCACCAACATTTATGTGTAGGAACATAAAGACTTAGACCAGTGGATGTTAGATTGTGGGTGTTCCAGGCATATGACTGGAAACAAGTCAAAGTTCACCAAGCTAAAATACATGGACCTAGGAATAGTGATGTTTGGCAACAACGCTACACTTAAGGTAATCGGGCCAGGTAACATTGAACTGAGCTCCGACTTTACTATTAAAAGGGTCCTTTTGGTTGATAGCTTTAAATTTAATTTACTTAGGTTTAGTCAGCTCTGTGATACTGGATACTTAGTCTCTTTTACCAACCAAGACTGCTTGATTAAGAACTTACAAGACACAGGGGTTATCCTGAAAGGACTTAGGAAAAATAACGTTTACATCATAAACCTACCTACCTCACTTAATTGTTATGTAACATAGGTAGAAGAAACTAAACTCTGGCATAGGAGATTAGGGCATTCCAATCTTAAGTTAATTTCCAGACTCAGCCAAAAAGGACTAATCAAAGACATACCCAAACTTAAGAATCTTGAAAATTCAATTTGTGATCCATGTCAATAGGGTAAACAGACCAAGTCTACCCATAAACTTACCCAACCCGACCTGACCCAATCTATACTTGAGCTCCTACATTTGGACCTATTTGATTCTCATAGAGCCAAGTTACTAAGCGGAAGCCGGTATTGCTTGGTTATAATTTATGATTATTCTAAATTCACTTGGATCCAATTTCTTAAAACCTAAGATCAATGTCTTGAGTCATTTGAAACTTTAACTAAAATTCTTGAAAATCAAAAAGATAGCAAAATTAAAAGAATTCGAAGTGATCACGGGGGCGAATTCGAAAATCTAAAGTTTACTGAATTCTGCAATAAAAATGGATATTTTCATGAATTTTCCTGCCTTAGGACTCCCCAATAAAATGGTCTAGTTGAAAGACGAAATAGAACCCTCAAAGAAGCAACTAGAACCATGCTTAATGAATATAATTTGGCTAATCACTTTTGGACAGAAGCAGTTAGCACTGCCTACTATATTCAAAATAGGATCCTTATCAATAAAAGACATAATAAGACCCCCTATGAAATCTATTATAATAAACCACCCAACCCACATTATCTAAGGGTCTTTGGATGTAAAGTCCTCATATTAAACACAAAAGACTACTTAGGTAAATTTCAATCCAAAACCTCCCCGGGAATAATTTTAGGATACTCAACCACAAGAAGAGCCTACAGAGTATATAACAAACAACTCTTAAGTCGAAGAAACCACTAATATAGTGTTTGATGAAGAAGACCAATCTAATCCAAACCTGCAATCTAATTCAAATCAACCCAACCTAACTAACTAAACAGACGATGAGTCTAGACCAGACCAACTTACTGACTTACCCCACTGAACCAGTCTTAAACTCATCTATTGAATTGATCCTTGAACCAAATTTAATTTCACCTACTATATCTGTTCATGAACCAACCCAAAACTTACCAGACGAACTTGATGCCGAACCAAGTACTAGGAGGCCTAAGAAACCCAGACTAAATCACCCAACTGATCAGATTATGGGTGATCCAACTTTAGGGGTAAAAACAAGGTCATCTTATAGAAACCTAAGTCAGGTTGCATTGATTTCAAAGATTGAACCTAAGACTATAGAAGAGGCATTACCTGACCCAGACTGGATCATAGCCATGCAGGAAGAACTAGCCCAGTTCGATAGAAACCAAGTCTGGGACTTAGTACCTAAACGTTAAGATAAATCCATTATAGACACTAAGTGGGTATTTAGCAATAAATTAAACGATCAAGGTGAAATAGTTAGAAATAAAACTTGCTTAGTAGCTAAGGGCTTTAGTCAGGTTGAGGGGTTAGACTATGATGAAACTTATTGATGGAATAGCTTGGCGGGTTTCCTAAGCGAACATAGGGTCGAACATGAGAGACCTCTCCATGTCTACAGATTAAGAATTTAATCCGAATGGAGACCTATCTCCCAAACAACCGTCTCGTCATTGTATCAATTGATTCGAGTTACAACTTAGCCAATCTCAAAGATCGAGCCTTGTAACTCGCCTAACCGATCGACCGTGGAAAAGACGACGAGCGGATCGCTGGTTTTTATGTTTATCTTCAGGGTCCATGATATAATTAATTATCAATATTAATTAGCAACTAATTAAACCATGATAATTAATACACATGCAATAACAAAATATCACATAAAATGATAGAGAATCAAAGGAACCAAAGAGAGATTATATCTCGTCTTTTACCTCGCAGTCTTCTACTGTATGACCCTCCCCTCTTGGACGTCGTGTGGGCGACGATCTACCAAGATGTGGGAGTCACCAAGACTCCAACGAAATTACCTCATCCCTAGCTTGGCCAAAGCCCTAGGGAATAATCTCCTTCTTCCTTCCTCTCCTACCGCCGGAACCCTATCTTCCAAGGAAGACGACGGCCACCAAGTGATGCTCTTTACCTTCCCTTGCTTGTGTTGCCACCAAGAGAAGATGAAGGAGGGGTCAAGGAAGAGAGAAGGTGCCAACCCTAGGTTCTTCCTCCTACTCCCTCCATGCGGCGACCATCACCTCGCCTATAGATGGATTGCCAACAATTTCTTTGCTCCACCTTGCACCGTCGGTGATCTATTCCATCTTCATGGAAACACCGGCCAAAGGTAGGAAGAAAGATGGATGAAGATGAAGAAGAACTTAAGTCACAAGCTCCTCCCTTCTCACTTCTTCTGGCGCCGAGCAACCTTGTTGCATTGCCGGTGAAGCCTCCTCCTCTCCAATCTTGATGCTGCGCCCCTTAGGGAAGAAGAGGGGAAGAGGATCTAAGGAAAAGATGTCACGCCCCGAGACCCAGGAGCCACTGTTCCAATATAAAATCGGATAGCATCTCCCCTGTCCGGTGGACAATTTACATATACAAACAACACACGCAGATAATAATTTGGCCTCAGGCCTCAAAATCAAGACAAAACATAACCATAACACAAAATAAACCATACCTGACTGTGGACCGGTCTGACTTACAACAAAACAACAAACACATAGTTCATCAGAGGACTCAAAAATACAATACCAAGACAAATAAAATGCGATACAAGTTCCACAACATAAAACAAATCCAAACCAAATAGTACGATGCAAAGGAAACATAACTACGCGGAAGCACCCATCACTGGAGTCGTAGGGACCTGGGACTGGCAACTGGGGCTCTCCTGGAGACCAATCAACCTGGAAACAAAAATATGGGCAACGGTGGTGAGTCCAAATAAACTCAGCGGATACCAGAAATATATATGCACAGCAAGCTATAAATAACAATAAGAATCACGCTGATACAGTCTCGAGTATAGAGGATGAAGCATATCTAAAGACTAAGGGTGAAATACATACCAGAGTCCGTCTATCCTGCAGGTTGGTGCAATCAATCCTCTATATAACCTCAAAAATGATACACAATCCAAATGTGTATGTCACATGTTAGTGCATGTCAAACATATATAGCACTCAACCTCAACAAACACTAACAAAGGTGCAATGCATCCTATACACCCGATACAATGATCTGTTCTGTACGCACCTCAGCCACCACCAGGCCGGTGGTCGGGTGAACAGAAAACAAACAAGCCAACCACTCGTGGTTGCATAGAGAAGCCAAACACTCGCGGCATACAACATATGAAGCTCAACACTCGTGGCTATGCAAATATGATGCCCAACACCTGTGACAATGCAAGTATGTAGCCCAGCACCTGTGGCTATGCAAATATAATGCCCAGCACCTGTGGAAATGCAATATGTAGCCCAGCACCTGTGGCTATGCAAATATGACACCTAGCACCTATGGCGGATGCAATATATAGCCCAGCACCTGTGGCTATGCAAATATGATGCCCAGCACCTGTGGCAATGCAATATGTAGCCCAACACCTATGGCTATGCAAATATGACGTCTAGCACCTGTAGTGGATGCAATATGTTGCCCAACACCTGTGGCTATGCAAATATGATGCCCAGCACCTGTGGCAAGGCAATATGTAGCCTCAAACATGACTAGGGACGGGCTCAGACCTCAGGGGAGCTGATGGTCTCCATTATGATCATAGCATCATGCTAATAGCTCAATCAAACCAGAAGCCTATTTGCGCGATGGGCTCAGACCCTAGGGGAGTCGATGATCGCCAGTATGCAATCGTACAGAGCCTACAGTTCGGTATGAAACCTAGAGGGTAAAGTATGCCAACAACACCCTCCTCACTAACCAGGTTGTCAACCACACATCGGTGGGAAAAGTATAGGTCTCACACCTGTATCCAGACCTAACAACTTCTACTCTAGGTATCTGTGCAAGGTATATCTAGAAATCAATCCAACTGCAGGTACAAAGTGACCTACCACCATATCTAAGAACATATGGATGCATGGCAAATATCGAGACAGTATGGAACTAAATAGGAGTCATCTAAGCAACAGATATCTGATCATAATACACAAAGGCAGACATAGCGTACAAACTTACTGTTATACATAATAAACTATGCATAATAGTAAGACAATATCTAAAAAGATGAGTCAGGGGTACTCGCCTCCAAGTGGAAGAAGTCTGTATCAATGAGAACCTCCCATCCAATAATCAGCACCAATGAATCCAAATCAATGCCCTGTATCGAAGGACATAGTTTTAGCTATTATACAATTGTTAAATAGCTAAACAAAACCCTAAAGCGTATTAGGGTTAACATAATCATCTATTTCATTTAATTACCTAATTAAATGATTAGCCCTTGTTATATTTGAAGTTAGATTTCGAGTTTAGGTTCAACCCACCCCTAAACTAGTATCCAACCTAACTCACCATAAACCCGCTCCAAATAGGCAACTCATGGGTACAAAGGCAAGAAGTATAAAATATACACGACTACTCTAATTAATAACATTGATCTAATATGTTCAAATCTATGTATAGACACATCCATCTAAAATAAACCAAATCTCCAATTCCAACACAAATTGTTTTCAAGATCAACTTATTAGTTAGTAGATAAACTAATTCGAACTGATCTAAGCAGATAAATTCCAATTCTCAACTCAATGCCATTCAATCCCTAGCCCAACATATTTAAAACTTCACCATATGGTAGCAAATCATGAACAACAATCCAACACACCCTAACCCAAACCTGAGGAAGAACCACCACAAATCAACCTCCTACCAAAACCCACAGCTCAATCTGTGGTACACAGCACGACACAAACCAACATACCAAATTAATCTTTAATCCACTCCAAACTGAGCTCACGGCAAGCACCAATTAAGGTGCTGCCAATCCAATAGCTAGATCAACCTTCTAATCTCTATAGCTAAATCTTATCGCAAATAAACACTAAATGGATACCTACCAAATCTGACCAACACAGCATTGGATTCAAAATAGATCAACTGCCCAAGAACAAAATTTATCTCCATTATAAACCTCATGGCAATAAAACCCAGCTATAGAAAATACAAAGGATTCCCTAGTTCTAGTATCCTTGAAAAGCCAACATAGGAAATCTAATAACCCATCACAAAAGCTCTCGACAACTCAAGAATAGAGCAAGGATCAGAAATAGCTTCTCATAGCAGTTCGAAATCAAAGTGAGCAGCAAGGGATTTCTACAACAGAATCCTATTTCAACATATTGGCTCCAAAACAATAGTAAATCCAAGAACAACATCAAATAGAATTCCAACCACACATCAAACCAAATCCCATTCACATCAGATCAAAACCAACACTGATCCGTGAACACCTCATTAATGTAATTGGAACAGAAATCCTTACCTTCAATGAGTGCCGATCTTGGTGTTTTTGCTCAGATTCACACAAGCACAAGCTTCAGCCCCTGGCGGGTGTTCTAGACTCGAAGCATCGTCGACTGTGCATCCCTCCGAAGAGAAAATCCCATGCGGTGCCTCCAACAAGCTCCAAATTCTTGACCTAACTAGTGAGAAGATGAAGAGAGAAGGGATTGCGAGAGAAGGAACACAGCGCCGACGACCCACGTGACGATGGCGATGGGGGTGAGATCAGAAGCAACGATCGTCGATGAGAAAGAATCGGGTAGGGCGGAGAGGTGGACGTGCCGGCTTTGCTAGGTGCGAACTAGGGCTGAGGGTCGGGGGAAAAAGAGAAAGGGAAACAAAAGGTTAGGTTTTGTCATTTTGCATATTGGCCCTTAGGTTTCGACTATTTCCAACTGTGCCCTCATGTTTGCCCCTTTTCACCATTTAGCCCTTCATATTTGAATTTATACTCAAACTACCTTCAAAATCGATAATATTTAACCAATTGAGCCCATCAAATCAGGGTTTTACTTCCTCCAACAACTTGGGACCTCTAATTAAATCAGGGAAAACTTTCTGAAATTTTTTGGTCCATATTTTTATTTAGCCAAATCTGACAAAAGAAGGATGAAATCCCTCACAAACCTTTACCTCCAAGCCTTCCTCTTGCTTCTTGCACCGGCGCCACCATGATAACCTAGGAGAGAGAGAGGATAATTAGGTTAGCCCTTGGATGATTAATTGGATTAATTCCTTGATTCATTAGCCTTGGTTTCATGACTCCTATGGGGTATATATAGGGCTACGATAGGGACCATGAGGAGGAGTTGGGTCTTGGGCCGCTAATGGATCAAAATTCGATCCATTAATGGAGATTCATTCCACTAAAGGATCCCCATTGAACTTCCTCACCAACTCCATATTTTCATATGGGCTCC
>JAGFNQ010006359.1:0-308321 GCA_024364735.1 Boesenbergia rotunda
AAATTTTATGATAATTGTGAAAACTTCCCATTTTTGGAAACTTTCCAATTTTGGAAATTTTGGAAATTTTCCAATTTTGGAAATATGTAAGTTTTCTTTGTACCAGAAACTTACAATTATTCTGAAAACTTATTATGAAATCTCGCAATTTTGGGCACTTTCATTCAAAGAAAGTCTAGACAAATTTATGGATCATTAATTGATAATTAAATTCGAATTGATTTTAAATTATCAACAAAATTCTTTATTTTGGATCGAGCCTCGGGGAGCCGTCCAATTTAAAGTTAGTTGTTGTAATTTAATTTCCTAATTTTGAATAAAATTGTCATGTTTAATTTGGTTACGCCTCGGGGAGCGGACCAAATTAGATTTACAACAAATTCCTTTTTTTTGGGTATCTGAGCTTCGGGGAGCCACCCAAAGAAAATATTTTGTTGTAATTAATAAATCCATAAATAAAATATGTAAAAAAATCTTGGAAATTTTGAGGTGATTCTCAAACGATAATTTCCTTATTTGATTTAAGAGGTGATGCTCTTACATATTGTTGTCTCCAAAATTAATTAGGAAAATAGTTTCCTATAGAGTTTTCTTAAATAAAATTTTCATGAAAATAATATGTGGTTGAATTAAGAGAATCTGTCTCTTAATTTAATAAGATTTGATTTAGAGAAATCAAAGTCTTAAACATATTATTTCCGAAATTGATTATGACAATTTAGGAAATTGTTTCCCAAAACAATTCCTTGAATAAAGTATGAAATTAGAATTAGGAAATCTGGTTCCTAATTCAATTAATGAGACTTGATAAATTAAGTCACATACATACTTTATTAAGGAAATCGTTAGTACATGACATAATTATATGTCATGAATGTGCTTAGAAAAGAAAGGATGAGACCCAAAACCCCTTACAAAATATTAAGGCCAACACCTTCCATTAATATGGTTAGAACTGGAGTTTTGTTTCTCGTTTGGGTTGATGGACACATCCATGCCCGGCTTGAACCTCAACATGTTCAAACCATGGAATTAGTTTATGATTAATATAGTTAGAGTCAGAGGTCAATCCTTAGTTTTGGTTGTTGGACACATCCAAGCCTGACTAAACGGTTGAATGAGCTCCAACCATATTAAAACTATTTCTTGATTAATGGGTCAGCCTTAAGCTTGGAGCATCGATTTGTTGTGCCACAGCCAAGGTCAATGTAAAGAGAGGTGCAGTTGGGTGCTATGTATAATGTTGCATACTTGTTAATGAGTTAACAACCCAATGATTTATGCAAACATTCAATTAGTTGATAGCATAAAGTGATAGTTACATATATGTGATATGTAATCGGTATAATTACCTACCTTCATAGCCAAGAATAACTTGATGGCCACAGCCATGGTTATTCTTATCTATGGTTGGATATCAACCTATTTGGAGATGTTCCTACGATCTCCCGAATTGATAAAAAGGGTTATTCAATTTGAAAAATAATAGGATTTAATTAATGTATGCTGATGCATTCTTTATCATTCTTCTCACATAAGCTCAATTTGTATTTCTAGGATAATCACTCGATCATGTCTTCTCTGAATTTGTGTTCCATTTTGGACACCAATAAGTTAACTAAGGACAAAAGGATTGAAAAAGCACCAAAAGGCACTTGCCATCATTGTGGCAAGGAGGGCCACTGGCGAAGAAACTGCAAGGTTTATCTTGAGTCCTTGAAGAAGAAGGCATCCGATGCCCCATCCACTTCAGGCATCTTCGTTATTGAATGTCACTCTATTTCCTCAACCACCTGGGTACTTGATACTGGGTGTAGCTCACATATATGTAATGACATACCGGGGCTAAGGAATAGAAGAAGACTCGTCAAGGGAGAAGCGAATCTGCGAGTTGGAAATGGAGCAAAGATTGCTGCTGTTGCCATCGGAACATATTTGCTAAAGCTCCCTACTGGACGTATCTTAGAATTGGATAATTGCTATTTTGTTCCTTCATTAATAAAGAACATTGTATCTATTTCATGCTTGAATGAAAAGGGTTATCATTTAACTTTTAGTAACAATTGTTGTTACATAACTTTAAATGGTGTTCTTTATGGGACCGGAACTTTGTGCAATGGTATCTACACGTTAGATTTATCCGGTGACATTTTCAATATCGAAGTTAGCAACAAACGTGCTCGAATGGATAATCGAATAGACTCCTATACGTGGCATTATCGTCTTGGCCATGTAAGTAAGAAACGCATGATCAAATTACACTGATGTGGAATTCTGGAATCATTTGAACCCGGTTCATTTGATACATGCGAATCATGCTTAAAAGGAAAGATGACCAAATTACCCTTTTCCGGGAATGGTAATCCAGTGGGAGAATTGCTTGGTCTAATACATACTGATGTATGTGGACCAATGTCAACTCTTGCACAAGGAGGCTATAGCTACTTCATTACCTTTATCGATGATCACTCACGATTCGGGTATGTGTTTTTGATGAAACACAAATCTAAAGCTTTTGAGAAATTCAATGAGTTCAGAAATGAAGTAGAGAAACAGCTTGGCAAAAGTATTAAGATACTTCGATCCGATCGGGGTGGTGAATACTTAAGTCAAGAGTTTCAAGATTATCTTAGGGACAATGGGATATTGTCTCAATGGACTCCGCCATATACACCACAGCATAATGGTGTATCTGAGAGGCGTAACCGAACCTTGATGGACATGGTTAGATCTATGATGAACCATGCAACTCTTCCAAAATCCTTTTGGGGCTATGCACTTAAGACAGCTGTTTACTTGCTAAACAGAGTCCCGACCAAGGTAGTCTCTACTACTCCATATGAGACGTGGAATAGTAAGAAACCTCATTTAACTCACCTTAAAATATGGGGATGTCCTGCTTATGTGAAGCGGACTGTATCAGACAAATTGGATGCTAAGTCTGATAAATGTCTATTTATTGGAAACCCTAAGGAAACGAAGGGTTACCAATTCTATCATCCCTTGGAACAAAAGGTGTTTGTTTCAAGGCATGCTGTGTTTTTGGAAAAAGAATTTCTTTTACAAGAAAATAGTGGGAGTGACATTGAACTTGATGAAGTTCAAGAAACTCCAATAGACATTACAGAGACACCTATTCTAGACCCACAACCAATAACTCATAATGATGAGCTATCAGTTGAACCTAAAACAACACCACCTCTTCATAGGTCTGATAGGACACGCAATATTCCAGAGAGATACGGATTTCTCATAAGTGAATCGAACGACGTATTACTCATAAGCGATGACGAACCTATCAGTTATGAAGATGTTCTGAAAAGATCAGAAAGAGACAAATGGCTTGAAGCCATGAAGTCGGAAATGGATTCCATGTACGAAAATCAAGTATGGGACTTGGTTAACCCACCTGAAGGGATTAAGCCCATAGGGTGCAAGTGGGTTTTCAAGAAGAAAACTGACATGGAAGGTAATGTTGTTACCTTTATGGCTAGATTAGTGGCAAAAGGATATCGTCAGAAACAAGGAATTGATTATGACGAAACCAATTAGACAGTTGCTATGCTTAAATCCATTCGGATGCTCCTGGCCATAGCAGCTCATTATGATTATGAGATATGGCAAATGGATATGAAAACAACTTTTCTTAATGGAAACCTGCTTGAGGATGTATACATAATACAACCTGAAGGTTTCACATCGGTTGATAAAACCAAAATAAGCAAGCTTCGACGATCCATATATGGACTAAAGCAAGCATCCAGGAGCTGGAACATCCGTTTTGATGAGACAATCAAAGAGTTTGATTTCTCACAAAATCCTGACGAACCTTGTGTGTACAAGAAGGTTAGTGGGAGTGCAGTCGTATTCTTAGTATTATATGTCGATGACATATTACTTATAGGAAATGATATATCAGTCTTACAGTCAGTTAAAATTTGGTTGTCCAAAACTTTCTCCATGAAAGACCTGGGAGAAGCAACCTATATCCTTGAGATTAGAATCTATAGAGATAGATCAAAACGGTTGCTTGGTCTTTCGCAGTCTACATATATAGACCGAGTGCTAAAAAGGTTTAGCATGTCGGAATCCAAGAAAGGTTACCTTCCTATCAGGCATGGGATCAACCTTTCGAAGTCTATGTGTCCGCGCACAGAAGACGAGAGGATTTGCATGAATAAGATTCCTTATGCATCCGCGATAGGATCTATCATGTATGCTATGTTATGTACTAGGCCCGATGTATCGTATGCTTTGAGCGTCACAAGCAGATACCAGTCTGATCCAGGAATGGATCATTGGGCGGCTGTCAAAACAATCCTCAAGTACTTAAGAAGAACTAAGGATATGTTCCTAATATATGGAGAAAGTGATATGGTAATACGTGGGTATACAGATGCCAGTTTCCAGACAGATAAGGATGACTCCAAATCTCAGTCCGGATACGTATTTATTTTGAATGGAGGCCCAATAAGTTGGAAGAGTTCCAAGCAAGACACCGTAGCGGATTCTACCACGGAAGCGGAATATATTACAGCTTCGGAAGCAGTAAAGGAAGTAGTCTGGATCAAGAAGTTTGTCTCAGAACTTGGTGTGGTTCCAACCATTGATGAAGCAGTGCCGGTTTACTGCGACAACAATGGAGCTATTGCATAAGCAGAGGAACCAAGGTCTCATCAGCGATCCAAACATGTTCTTCGCCGCTATCATCTGATCAGAGAGATTATAAGTAGGAATGATATACAAATTGAGAAAATTCACACTAAAAGGAATGTAGCGGATCCTTTAACTAAGGCCTTGCCTCAAAGCAAGTTTGAGGGTCATGTTAGAGCCTGTGGTATTGGATACCGTAGCGATTGGCATTAGACCAAGTGGGAGTTTGTTAGTAGTGTGAGAGAAGTGTCCTAAGGCAATCGCCTTATGAATGTAATCATTTATTTTAATAAATGAATATTCACTATTTGAGTATACATGTTTGTGTATTTGATTGAGATCTTAAACTCATTTACTGAATGTCCACAATACAATTCATAACATGAGAGAATTTATGATGAATTCACAACTAGTGATTATCTCTACATGTGCAATTGTGAAGTATTGAAATTGTCCCTAGTCGATGAATTGATAAATACGGACACTATCAATTCTGTTGAGACTAGTATGGGTTATTCTCTAATCAGCTGATTCTCACTGGCAGGTGACATTGGGATGTCCGGAGATAAACATGAATGCTAGTTAAGGGAACTAGTTCATTGGAGTGACTGGCTGTAAAACTTCATATGGTAGTCTACATATAGACATGTCAATGAAGTTCTTACTGCAACTTAAGTGCGATGTTCCTTTGACTTGCGGTGTTCAAGTCATCTTGGTCATGAAGACTTATACTTTGACATCTTAAGCAAGCATCTCCAAGGAGGTGTGGACCCAGGATGATTGGGTATAAGCCGAAGTGCCCGAAGATGTTTGAACAGCCTACAAAGGATTCACCACTCCTTGCGAGGAGATGTATACCCAAGGCCTATCGTCGGATTGTTACTCAAAGCCTCTGGCCAGAGCATCACATGTTCCGAGTATGAATCTCTCAGAAACATGAGAGTAATTAGAATCCGTTGGACGAGAAAGACATTACTTGGGCTAGGTGTGACGTAGTCAGCCTAGTGGGGACTGACACACATAGACCGTGTCCTGAACCAAGTGGGTATAAGATGGTGAAGGGAATGAGGAACGATTCATTAAAGCTGCTGAAGGGTTTTAGAATAGTTTCTGAGGTCAACCGTTGATCTTTCGATTAATTGGGGATCATGATGTACTACTAGGTGCCACTCATGATCGTTCTATAATTGGTTAATTATAGACGACCAACATAAATCGAAAGCCTATTTAGTCACACGCACTACGAGTGATCTGAGGGATTTAAAACGAGTTGAAAATTAGATTTTCCGATCAAGAGAGATAAGTCGAATCTGAATTTTTCAGAGACGCATCGGAAGCATAAAATGACTAAGTCTTTTGAAGACTTATTGGACGAATTAAATGAGTTTAATTCGTACGGTTTCGGCTTGGGTTTGGCCGACCAAAGAGGGTCCCCACCCTCTTTGTTTGGCTGGCTACAATAAAAGGTGAGAACCAAATTGTTTGGTTCAAATTATAAAATAAACCGCGCGTGGTTTGTTTTATAAAATTATGGATAAAGAAATTTATATAAACGGATTTATTTTTCATGGAAATTAAAATGAACCATGGATTGGTTTATTTTATTTTATAAATTCAATAATAGATTGATTTACCATGATAAAGAAATTTATATAAAGAAATTTATATAAACGGATTTATTTTTCATTGAAATTAAAATGAACCATGGATTGGTTTATTTTATTTTATAAAATCAATAATAGATTGATTTACCATGATAAAGAAATTTATATAAACGGATTTATTTTTCATGGAAATTAAAATGAACCATGGATTGGTTTATTTTATTTTATAAAATCAATAATAGATTGATTTACCATGATAAAGAAATTTATCTGAAGAAATTTATATAAAGAAATTTATATAAAGAAGTTTATATAAAGAAATTTCTTTCCATAAGAAAAGGGAGACATGGTTGTTTTTATTGTAAATTAAATTATGATAAAAACTTGGCATAATGGAATAATTCATAGAAAAATTTATAAGATAAATTTCTTATGAAAATTTATTCCGTTAAAAGGAGACTTGGCGATTAAGAGGCTACTATATAAAGGTACCAAGGCAAGGCTTGGAAATTAATTTAAGAGATCAAGGATTCTTGCCTAGCCTCTCTCCCTCTCCTTCTCTCCCTCTCCCTCCTCTAGTGGCGCCGACCCTAGAGGCCCTCCTTTTGGTTGCCGTGAGCTTCCACCACCAAGAAGAGGCCGAAGAAGAAGAAGAAGCGGGCGCGACTCCTTCCTTCCTCCCGGAATCTTGATTCCGTTCTTCGTTTGGTGGTTAGTCTTTCCATCTCTCTCTTGGTATTCTTGTCGTGCCTTTGGAGAATCTAGTAGTTCTTGTCGGCACGAAACTCGTGACTTTGCGAAGTCATCCCGAAGAAAACTCGGCGTGGACGTGAATAGAGGCGGAGCTTCCAAGGGACGCTACGGTTGGATCTCGTCCCTTTCTACGAGTTACGCGAGGTATTAAGTAAATTAGTTTACTTTCTGCAAAATTTTAAATGTATGATCATGTCTCCACAACATAAGGTTGCATGCTAGATACATGGTTAAAATAATTTGAGAAATTATTTATGCTAAACCTTCCGCTGCACGTAATTAAAATTTAAAATTACGAGCCCATATCCATGTCAACATGCACCCGGTCCCTGCACACGGGACCCTTAGGGTCCCTCTTCTACTTAGTTATTTATAATGAGGAATTTTCATGCAAGCATGACAAGCATATAAACTAGAATAATAATCAAGAAAAATTCTAAAATTTTCCAACTATTATGGCTTTAGTCTTCAATGTGCCTCCAGTCGTGTCGCCACCTCGTCCGCTCCTCCCTATACCATGTGCAAGCCACCATTGAAGGGATCTCCGAGCCGAGACGAAAAGCTATTTATTTACATCTATTGATCCTATACTCCACAAAGGATTGTACCTAAAATCTAGATCGAAAGTAAATAAAAGCGCGGCTAAACAGGTGCCGTATTTAATTACAAAAATTAAATATTAATTTAGCCTCATCAACCTCGAGGATTCAAATATTACAACCATCCACAACCAATCACATACAAACATTATTTTAGCAATAATAGTTGGAATCTCGTGCCTATAACCAAAGAGTTAGCCTACGCACATCCTACTATTATTCAACAAAAATAAAATACATGATAAAGTGCAAAAAGTAACCGAATTCAAAACACATAAAAATGGAAACCTCAGCACTGATACCAAATGATGGTTGCTTGCGGGCTTCCTAAGTGAATACCGGGTCGTTCATGAGAAATCTCTCCATGTCCACGATCCGAATGGAGACCTATCTCCCAAACGACTGTCTCGTCGTCGTACCAATTGATTCGAGTTACAACTTGGCCAAACATGATGTTCAAGCCTTGTAACTCGCCTAATCAATTAGTCGCGAAAAAGACAACGAGCGGATTACCGGTTTTTGTGTTTATCATCGGGGTCCACAATAATTAATTATCACAATTAATTAATGAATAATTAATAACAAGATAATTAATTATCATCACATAAAATGATAAGATTAAAGAGCCATGGAAGAAATTATACCTTCCCGTTTATCTCGCGATCTTCTACTGTATGTCCTATCCCCTCCTTGGACGTCGTGTGGGCGACGATCCTCAAAGAAATGAAGTCACCAAGGCGCCTTCTTCCTTCTTCCTTGCTTTGGCCGAAACCCTAGAAGATGTCTTCTCCTTGGTTGCGTCGGCAACCACCACCACCTTCCCTTTTCTTGATCGCCGGCCAAAAGATAGGACACTACTCCCTCTTTTCCAGACCTCACCATGAGCACATGGGAAGGAAGGATAAGAAGATGAAGAAGGAGAAGAGAGGGAGAGAAAGACTCCTCTCCCTTAAACCCAAACTACCCGGCCACTCCAATAGGTTACCGCCGGCCAAACCACCTCTTCCTCTCTTCTACTTGTGCCGCTGGCCAAAGGAGAGGATGTCCTCTCCTTGTCTTGACATCACTTGACACCTAAAGAAGATAAGAGGTGGAGAAGAAGGAGATGAAAGCAAAGAAGAGAGAAAGACTCTTCTTTTTCCTCCCACTCCTTACCTTGGTCGGCCAAAACCTAAGAGAGAGAGAGAGATGAGAGAAAACCTAGGCTTGGGTTATGTGGTATGCCTTGTTCTCATTGTTAGTAGGAGCCCTAGAGCCAATTATGTGATGATTGACTAGGGGCATTTTGTATCATATTCTATTATTAATAAAGACATGTTTGGTTATTATACTTACTTTGTATTCTGTGCCGAATGACTAAGTATAATAATGTCCTTGTGTAGTAAGTTCTTATCTACATTATATCGATTGGTTGAATCGATAGTGAGATAATGTAGAGAACACTACACTAAATTATTTCTAGTCAAGCATCAATTATTCAGGGACAATATTGATGCATGGAGACTAGCATGTAGGTCAACTGATGACTTGAGCTCACAAGTCATGGATATGTGATATCAAGTTGACACATAGGTATACATTGGAGAATGTGTACTGAATGACCCGCCATGAGAAAGTTCCATAGATTATCATATGAGTGTCATATACTTTCTCATGTGACTATTGGTATGAATAGTCCTTAGACCTGAAGTCACTACGGTTCCCTACATAAGGAGTTATGTACTTTGGTATCGTCAAACGTCACCCGTAACAGGGTGGACTATAAAGGCGATCACTGGGTATGTAATGAATTATACAGAGGGATGTGAGTGATGTAGATGGGATCTATCCCTCCCATATGACGGGAGTGATATCTGTGGGCCCCTTGATCGAGTAGGACTACTGAAACGCATGGTCATGCTCAAATGAGTCAATATGAGATATGGAGCTCATTTGTTTGAGTGAGTCTACTCGGGGATCAAGAAACACAAGATTGATTGAGGATGACACGATCTATGCCTCATTGGTCAATCTAGATATCAAGGATAGAAGGACAAGGTCATACACTATCATAGTCACAGAGGTTTGGTCGGATCTCGGCTTTTCTTGTTACTTGGGTAGCAATGATGCATTGCTAGATGCCTGATAGATTCCATTTTATTGATCATTTGAGTTGCTTAAATCCCTGTTTGACCTATGTTTTTATTGCTAAAATTGTGAAATTGCGTAGGTTTTAGAACTTATTCATATTTTGGACTTAATTGCAAAATTACACATATTTGAGTTAATTGGCCACTAAATTCTTGACTTATTTTTGTAGGCATAAAAGGTTCCTGGACCTAGAGCATATTGGGTCAAAATCGAGTCGGAAGTGACCCAGATCAGATTATCAAGATTACGATTAAATCTGGGCCGTTCGATTCAAAAGCGGCTAGATCGGAGCCATCCGGGATGATCTGAAGCAATCCGAGTTAGGGATAGGGTTGATCAAGCTCTATGATCAAGATCTGAAGGTTTCATCACAATCAGAGCTCAATCAACCGTTGAATCAAGCTTGGAGGGCTCTAGATCGTCCGTTCATAGATCTGGTTGATCTGGATCATCCGTTGCACATCTGGAGGATTTGAGCTACCAGAAGGCAGATCCTGACCCCAGATCACCATCATAAAAGTTTGGCTTAAATCAGAGCAAGATCGGCCATTGGATTTCCTCAAATCGATCTGAGCCGTCCATTGGTTAATACTTAAGGAAAATTCCACCGAAGCTTACCCTTGTCACGTCTTCAGCCTAGTTTCACTGTTCTTCGCCGTTCTTCCTCGTTTCTTCATCGTTCTTCAAAGTTCTTGCTTCCAAGAAGGCGTGACCACCTCATCTTCATTTCCAGATCGAGAATCAAGTCTTTGGCGATTGGTGTTTGAAGAATTCTGCTCATTTGCGCTGGAACAGGGGATTGCTAGAGGGTTTCGGCAGTCCTCAGTCCGATCTTCTTCGTCTCAACCACAATCCATTTCAAAGCTTCTGAACCACTTGTAGGGGTTCTCAAGTGATCTCAGAAGCTTCCCAAATCGTCATCGCAGCTCCACCAATTGAGATGGAGTGAATCGGATGGAAAATTCCAGCAAGCGCAGAGTGGATGCAGATTCAACTTTAGAATTGATTGTCCACTGATTTGCTGAGCCTAGGGGTTCGAAGCCAGTTCTTGATTGACAACCAAGAATTTCTTGAGCTCGGGAGGGGTTGAGGTGTAGCTTAGATGCTTAGTTTTCATGTTTTGTAGCTTAAATTTCAATTCTGTTGCAGTTTTGTTCTGAATTCTGTTGCAGTTACTGAATTTTCGATTTGCAAGTTGTTAGATGTAATTTAGTTTTAATTCTGCAAGTAGAGTAATTTAGGAACTTGTTTAGTGATCAACTTAGTTAAATTTCAGTTTATTTCAGTTTAAATTGTTGCGTGCCAACTTCTAACTAGCGTGCCATTCAATTTCAGCATTTCTCAATGTGTTTCTGCTGTGATTTGTTTTATTTCTTCAGTCTAAGTAGTTAAGTTACTTGTTAGTGAGTAGTTACACTTAATTTCAGCTTGTTTCATATCTTACTTCCTGTGTATCAAGTCCTTTGTTGCGTGCCACTCTTAGTTCTGAAATTCCTGCAGATTTCTGAATTTGCTAGGGCTGCTTGTTTGCCAAATTGTCTCTGGTTTTCATCATTAATTCCTGCCTTCGAGTCCAATATGTGTTTGCTTAGTTAACATATAACTTGGTTTTGATTTTCTGCAATTCAATCCATGTTATTAGCTTAGCTAGCATCACATTTCCGAAAGTTTGTTTTCATTACTGCATTTGCTTTTATTTCTGCATTCTTTTCCTTGCTTCTGTTTGTGTCTAAGTGAGCTGTTTCTTCATCCATTCCTGTCAAATACTTCATTGACAGCTGCTTGCTAAATTGCATTCGGTCAACTTGCCAAGTTTTTCATTGAAACTTGTTCAATTCCTGAATTTTGCATGTGTTTCCTTGTGTCAATCTAGTTTGTTTTCGAAAACTCCATAACTGTTTTTACTTCCTTGTTTAGCATTCTATCTTGTTTTGTTGAAATCAGAAATCAATTTTCCCATTAAAAATTTGGTAAGTGTTTTGGTTTGAATTTCCATTGGTTGAGCTTTTTAGTGCCAAATTTCTTGTTTGGTTTATTAAATCAAGGTTTCTATTTTTTTCCATTGCTATTTCATTTTCAATTACAAACCCAAATCCATTTACTTGTTTGAAACCCAAAAACGACACATAACTACAAGTTTGAATCAAGCACGACAACTAGCCCCGAGAAAAATACGACCTGTGACCCCTTTGCTACATTTTTATACTTTTGCTTGTAAAAGGGTTTCCAGCTTTTATTTATAAATTCTAAATTTAAGGCCCACATTCATGACACATAGTTTGGGGCTCGTCAAATTTTTGGCGCCATTGCCGGGGAACTGTTAGTTGACTTGTTTGATTTTTGCTTGTGCACTGATTTCATATCATTCTTGACTTACTTTTGTGCTTATTGCTATATCTTTGGATTTGATTTTATCTGTTTACCTGTTTATCTACTTTTACTGCGATTTGTTTTGTTTTTATGACCAGGTCTTTAGGTGCTGAATTAGAAGATTTCGATCCTGAGATTGAGAGGACTTTTAGAGCCAGGAGGAGCCAGGCCATTCTTTCAGAGACTACAGGTATTCCTCCCATTCAGACTATTTTTACTCACTCAGGCAGAGACATGGCAGACCACCAAAGAACCATGAAGGAGCTCGCAGCACCTGACGCTGCATTTCAGTACTCCAGCATAGCTTATCCAGAGCTGGGGGAAAGTTTTGAGTTAAGATCGGGACTTATCAATTTGTTGCCAAAGTTTCAGAGTTTATCTGGGGAGGATCCAAACAGACACTTGCACGAATTCCGTGTGGTGTGCTCTACTATGAAGCCTCAGGGCATTTCTGAAGAAGACATCAAGCTGAGAGCTTTCCCCTTCACATTGACAGGAGCAGCCAAAGACTGGTTCTATTATCTGCCTACAGGACATGTGTCTAGTTGGATCGCTATGAAGAAGGCATTTTTGGAGAAGTATTTCCCAGCTTCCCGCACAGCTATAATCAGAAAAAGTATCTATGGGATTCAGCAAGTGGTGGGCGAAACACTATATGATTACTGGGAAAGATTTAACAAGTTGTGTTCAAGTTGCCCCCAGCATCAAATCAGTGAGCAATTATTGATTCAATATTTTTATGAGGGACTGCTGCAGATGGATAGAGTCCTGATAGATGCTGCAGCTGGAGGGGCCCTAGTGATCAAGTCACCAATGCAAGCTAGGGAGTTAATTTCTAATATGGCTAAGAATTCCCAACAATTTGGAGGTAGAGCCTTGACCACCAGAGGAGTGGGAGAAGTTCAGTTAGTGCCTATTGATCATTATGACAAGAGATTTACAGAGATCACATCACTTATTAAGGAGTTGAAGGTTAGCAATGCAAATTAAGGGTCAACTCCTTCAGTACCTCCACAGTCAAGTCAAATGATAAGTGTGTGTGGCATTTGCTCTAGTCTAGAGCACACTTCAGACTCATGCCCCAATCTCCAACAGGACAAGACAGTAGCTGCATTAGCGAGAGGGCAATTTCCAGCAAGAAACAATCCATATTCCTCTACCTATAACCCCGGTTGGAGGAATCATCCTAACTTGAGGTATGGGAATGCTTTCTGCCAACAAGAGCCTCAAAGTCAGTTTTCACAGCAACCTATACAGAATTTTCAGCAGTCATCTCAGCCATTCCAGCATCAATTTCAGCCTTCCCCGCAGTTTCAGAACACATTCCAGCAACAATACCAACCCGTGCAACAATTCCAGCAGCCTTTCAGCAATTACCAGCAGCAAAATCAACCTCCACAGCAATTCCAACAATTTCAGCAACCTACACATCAATTTCAGCAGAGTTCACAGAATTTCCAGCAAGGTTTCCAGAATTTACAACAGCCATCTTCCATGATTCCAGCCCCACAAAAGTCATATACAAGTTATGGGAGTTCTAGTGGATCCAATTCACAACAACAACAAAAGATTGATGAGCTTATGCAACACATGCTACAACAACAACAACACCAACAAAGGACGGATACAACTTTGCAAAACATTGAGAGAACAATTGGACAACTAGCAAGTGGGATGAACCAAATGCAAGCTCAAGGGTCAAGCCAATTACCCTCACAAACAACTCCAAATCCTAAGGGAAATGTGAGCGCAATAACTCTTAGAAGTGGGAAGGAAGTTTTAGCTCAAGAACCAAAATATTCAGACTTGGAACTGAAAATTCCAGCAGCTTCAATTCTAGCTCAATTCAGCCCTTTTCAGCAATTTCCAGCAGCCTACAGTGGCCCAAGTTCAAGCCAAATTCCCACCCAAGTTGATCCCATCATTGTGGATGAAGAAGTAGAAGAAACCCACAATTCAGAGAAAATTCCAGCAAACAATCCAGCCTCTTTACAAGCTGAAAATTCAGCCTCACAAGTCTCCAAACATCAAGAACAAGAGTCAAGAATTCCTTTGCCTTTTCCCCAACGTAATGTTCAAGCAAGGAAGGAAGTGGAGGAAGAGAAGGCCAAAGAATTTCAAGATCTTGTGAATCTTTTTAGCAAAGTACAGGTGAATGTGCCATTGCTTACCATGATCAAGCAAATTCCAAAATATGCTAAGTTTCTCAAGGACTTGTGCATTCACAAGAAGAGGTTGAAGGGGAATGAGTTAGTCAACATGGGCAAAAATGTTTCAGCACTGTTTCAGCAAATTCCTCAGAAATGCGAAGACCCAGGAGTTTTTACAGTACCTTGTGAGATTGGAAGCAATTTATTTCAGGATGCCATGTTAGATTTGGGTGCTTCCATCAATGTGATGCCTAGGTCAGTTTTTCAGATGTTGGGCATAGGCCCTTTACAGCCTACAGGAGTAGTGATTCAGCTAGCTGACAGAAGCCAGACTCACCCAGCCGGAATGATTGAGGACGTGCTTGTTAAGGTGAAAGAGTTGATCTTCCCAGTTGATTTTTACATAATGGACATGGAGGGAGATTTCCTTGCACATAGATCTCCACTCATCCTTGGGAGACCATTTTTGAAGACCGCTAGAACGAAGATTGATGTACATGCAGGGACACTTTCCATGGAGATAGGAGATACAGTAGTCCAGTTCAGTCTTCTTGACGCTATGAAGCACCCGAGGGAGGATCACTCTGTTTTGTGTATTGATGTTGCTGAGGAGCTGGTTGGTGTAGATGCCCTTGCTGATAGGATTTTCTCTGATGTTCATGATTGTGACCTGAGTTCTATAGATGCAGGAGATGTTATGTCTGCAGGAGGAGCTGAGTTTGGATCCGTTTCTGGACCTCTCACAGTCTCGGGAGATTTTTAAGTGTAGGGGATTGCACTGAGCCCCAGGGATCACTCTTGATGGTTGATGTGTCAGGAGAGTCAGAGGGTAGGTATGTAAGTGTAGGGGATTGCACTGAGCCCCAGGGATCACCCATATTTACTGAGCAGTCAGAGCCTGAGTTGAAGCCTTTGCCAGCACACTTGAAGTATGCTTATTTGGGAGAAGATCAGCAACTACCTGTCATCATTGCCCAGAATTTAGAGCTAGAGCAAGAGGAAAAATTATTACAAGTTCTGAGGCAGCACAGAAAAGCTATAGGGTGGACACTCGCTGATATTTCTGGGATTAGTCCTGTTATCTGCATGCATCGGATACACTTAGAAGAAAATATGAAGCCAGTTAGACAACCACAAAGAAGACTCAACCCTTTGATTCTTGATGTAGTAAAGAAAGAGGTGACTAGACTTTTACAGGCAGGCATCATTTACCCTATTTCTGATAGCAGATGGGTGAGTCCTATTCATGTGGTTCCCAAGAAATCAGGAGTTACAATGGTGGCAAATGAAGACAACGAGTTGGTGCCCACGAGAGTGAAGAATGCATGGAGAGTTTGTGTGGATTATAGGAAGCTGAACCAAGCCACGAGGAAGGATCACTATCCCTTGCCCTTTATTGATCAGATGTTGGAGAGATTGGCGGGGAAGTCACACTATTGCTTTTTGGATGGATACATAGGTTATTTTCAGATTTGCATAGATCCGGAAGATCAAGAGAAGACCACCTTCACTTGTCCTTTCGGCACATTTGCTTACAGACGGATGCCATTCGGACTTTGCAACGCTCCAGGGACCTTCCAGCGGTGTATGGTAAGCATTTTTGGTGAGTTGTTAGAACACTGCATGGAAGTATTCATGGATGATTTTTCTATTTTTGGTACATCCTTTGATTCATGCTTAGAAAATTTGTCTAGGGTTTTGCATAGATGCATCGAGACTGATCTTGTTCTTAATTTTGAAAAATGTCATTTTATGGTTGAGCATGGCATTGTTTTGGGTCACATAGTCTCTAGGAGAGGTATAGAGGTAGATCCTGCAAAAATAAGTGCTATATCTTCTTTATCTCACCCCGTATGCGTACGGGATGTTCGATCTTTTCTTGGACATGCAGGTTTCTACAGGAGATTTATTAGAGACTTCAGTAGAGTTGCTCTCCCATTGTCTCGATTATTGCAGAAGGATGTGGATTTTTATTTTGATGCAAAATGCAAGGAGGCTTTTCAGAGGTTGAAGGAGGCTCTTATCACTGCACCTATCATCAGATCACCAGACTGGAGCTTACCTTTTGAGTTGATGTGTGATGCCTCGAACCATGCAGTAGGAGCTGTACTTGCATAGAGAGTAGATGGCGCACCATATGTTATTTCTTATGCCTCAAAGACCTTGGATTCAGCCCAAGCCAATTACACCACCACAGAAAAGGAGCTTCTCTCCATTGTTTTTGCTTTAGATAAATTCAGATCATATTTATTGTGTTCTCATGTTGTTGTGTTTTCTGATCATGCAGCATTGAAGTACCTCCTGAAGAAGCCAGATGCGAAGCCAAGGCTCATTAGATGGATGCTACTACTACAGGAGTTTGACTTGGAGATACGAGACAGAAGTGGCAAGGAAAATTTAGTAGCAGACCACTTGAGCAGATTGGAGGGAGATGGAGATCCCACGGCCATAGATGATGATTTCAGAGACGAGCAGCTTTTACAGCTGCATGGTGAGTCACCTTGGTATGCAGACTTAGTGAATTTTCTTGTAGCTCATGTTTTTCCCACACACTTTTCGAAAGCTCAAAAGGATAAGTTTAAAAGTGATGCAAAATATTATGTGTGGGATGATCCTTACTTGTGGAAATTTTGTAGTGATCAAATCATTAGGAGATGTGTACCAAATCATGAGTTTCATTCTGTACTCACTTTTTGTCATTCTTCAGCATGTGGTGGGCATTTTGGACCACAAAGAACTGCTAGAAAAATTTTAGAATGTGGATTGTACTGGCCCACCCTGTTTAGAGATTCATATAGGTTTTGTAAATGTTGTGATAGATGTCAAAGAACAGGAAACATAAGTGCTAGAAATGAAATGCCTCAACAAACTATTTTATTTTGTGAGATATTTGATGTGTGGGGTATAGATTTTATGGGACCATTTCCTGCTTCTTTTGGATTCTTGTATATTCTTTTAGCTGTTGATTATGTTTCAAAATGGGTGGAGGCCATTCCCACCAGGACTGATGATTCATCTGTTGTTGTTAGTTTTGTCAGGTCACACATTTTTTGCAGGTTTGGAATTCCAAGAGCAATCATAAGTGACCAAGGAACCCATTTTTGCAATAAGCACATGAAGGCTCTTCTTAATAAGTACGGGGTTGTACATAAGGTTTCTACTGCTTATCACCCCCAAACAAATGGACAAGCCGAGGTGTCGAATAGAGAAGTCAAATCAATTTTGGAAAAGACCGTGGGACCTCATAGAAAGGATTGGAGTAGAAGGCTTGAAGATGCTTTATGGGCATATCGCACCGCTTACAAGACACCCATTGGAATGTCACCTTATAGACTTGTGTATGGGAAATCATGCCACTTACCTGTAGAGGTTGAGCATAAGGCGTACTGGGCAGTTAAAGCTTGCAATTTTGATGCTACTAAGGTGGGAGAAGAAAGGAAGTTGCAACTTCAAGAACTTGAAGAAATCCGGTTGGAAGCATTTGAGAATTCAAGGATCTACAAGGAGAAGACTAAGAAATTTCATGACAAGCACATTGTGGACAAAGAATTTCAAATTGGTGACAAAGTGCTATTATACAAGTCAAGACTCAAATTGATAAAAGGGAAGTTGAGGTCAAGATGGGAGGGTCCATTTTTTGTGACTAATGTTTTTCCCTATGGAGTGGTAGAGATTCAAGAGGAGGCCACGAGTCAAGTGTACAAAGTAAATGGCCACCGGCTCAAGAAATTCCATGAAGAGGTCAAGGAGCTAGAGGTGGATGGAGTGGACTATATTGATGCCACATACCCAACTTAAAAGGGGAGTTCACTAAATTTTGCACTCATTTTTCTTTGTATATACCATTTCTTTACTTTTTATAAGAATAAATTCAAGTTTGCGTGTGCGAGAAGTTTTCTCAAGTAGATACTTTAAAGTTCCAATAAAATTCTTCATTGTAAATACCATGTCTTTTCTCTTAGCACATTTTCATGGTTCTAGGAAGAAATTCTTTCTCTTTTTGAAGTAAGTAGCTAATAATAAATGCTTAAGATATATGACATGAATAAAATCATTGTAAATACCATGTCTTGTGTTTTAGCACTTTTTCTTCCATGATTAGTAATAAATGTATCCCTTTAGATTTTCTTCATGTCATGTTAGAGTCTTTTGAAAATAAATTAAATTTGGTTGTCAAAACTTAGGGTTTAAGCTCATGGATGAAATCTTGAATATTTGAGTACTACTTGGCTTTGGATTCTTAATTGAGAATTTGAGATGGATTATTTTTACCTAGTGAGATTAGCCTTATTTTGTGATACACACATGTTATTGTACTCTAGAACTTGCTTAGGTTCTTTCAAAATCATATTTTAATGGTTGGATCACATCTATAGGGACTAATCATTTTATTCACCTTTCCACATCAATTTGTCTATTCTATTATATTTACCTTTCCTTATTGCTAATCTTAACCCCAATTTTTCTATGGATTTGTTTGCTTGGGATGTTTTCTTGATGCTATTTTGCCCGAGACGGACAAAGAATTAAGTGTGGGGGAGTGATTGGTGATTTGGAAGCAAATTTTTATCAATGATGCATTTCAACTCGAGAAATTTTTTTTTTCATGTGCCAAAGATGAGTTTGAGTGATGTTTGGTGTCAAAAATGATGCAAGAAATGGTTGAAGATGGAGCCAATTGAGGCATATAGATTCTTGATTATAATTTGAAGATCCAAGAAATTATTTGTGCCAAGCTGAATTCGGTGGATGAAGAAGAAGGGTGTGCCAAAGTCTAAGTGGCACGCAACCTTCAAAGTGATGCAAATTCTGTGCCAAGGCTTTAAAATGGAATGAAATACCACTTGACAATGTCTAGATGTCAACTGATATGAAGGAATTATAATGTTTCAGCTGTACAATCTGAAAACAAGCTGGAAATTCAATCTATTGACCTAGAAATGGAATGATTTGCAGCTGTATTACTGAGAACCAAATGCAGAAATTCATTGCCAAGTGAATTCGGTTGAAGTTTGAGCAAGATCTGAACAAAGGCTGAAAAGAAGCTGAAAGGAGTACCGAATCTGAGCTTGAAGTGCTGGAATCAATGGATTCTAGAAGCTGCTGAAGAGAGTGGAAAGGTTGCAGCAGAACCAATCTGAACAGCAGCTATACAATCTGAAAACAAGCTGAATCTGTGAGCAAGAAATCTGAACTGCATTCTATTTGTAGCTGCTGAGTTACATCTGTTGAATCAGGATATTAATGTAGAATGTATCTGAAGTTGAAGGTGCACATTCAATTTCGGATACAAGAAGAATCAATGGATGCTAGAAACTGCTGAAGAGAATAGCAAATGAAGAAAGTGGCTTGGCTGAAATTCGATTCATGAGCAGAATTGAATTTGAGTGGAACACTTGAAATTTCCACTGTCATTTGAAGCAAGTACTACTTGATGCAAAGTGCTGGAAGAGAATCTGTTGAAGAGCTGATGTGAATCTGCAGAGAAAAAAAAAAGAAAAAAAAACAAATATCTGCAAGGAAGGAATTGGCACACAAGGCAGAATTCTGTGCCAAAAAGAAAATCTGTACCAAAGTTTGGATCAGGGGTTATGGAAGCTAATCAAGATCAGAAACGACATGCTAGAAGCTGAATCTCAGCTGTACAAAATCTGAATTTCTGAACAAAGGCTGATCAAGAAGCTGAATAAAAAAAAAAAAAACTGGACTGGATTGCAAGGGCTGAATTTGGTTTTCATAGGGTATGAATTAGTGAACTAAGCATTGAATTGCACCCAATGCTGATCAGAACAAAGGAATGCTGCTGCGTGGATGGATTACAGTTGAAAAATCTGAATTGAAGCTGGACAAAGCTGAAACAAGTGCAGAAATAATCTGAATTGAAGCAAGGGGGAGCTGTTGTCTGCCGAGACTTGAATTTGAAGTTGCTGAATTCTGAAGCAGGAAATACTGAGCTGACTGCAAGGAGAGCTGCTGCGGGCAGTTAACAAATTTAAGAAAGAATTCTGAGATTGAGCTGAACCCAATCTGAGCTGGAAATCTAATTCACTGATCAGAAGTTGAATGAAATCTGAGTGAATTCTGAATTAAGGAAGAATTGCAGCCTGTAAATTCTGAAATCAATGAATCTTGGATGCTAACTGTTGTAGAGCAATAGAAGAGTGGCAAGTTCTGAAAGTAGCTGCGAGAAGTGGAATTTGAAACATGAAAACAGAAAAAATTTGCAGCTAAAGACAAGAAAAAAAAATGGAAACTAAAAACAGCAACTAGTTACTCCTTTGAAGCTCACGACAATTTGGAGTGAAGCTACTCTGATGAGAATTCGAATGCTGTGGAGCTGAGATTGAAATACAGAAATCTGTACCAAAACAGAAGGAAAAAGAAAATTAAGGAAGTGTGCAAATTTATAAAGGATTTGTATCAAAATGAGTTGCAAGAGTAGTTAAGTGAGGGTTGTAAGTGGAGCATTTATGTCAATTGATGTTTTAAGTTCTCTGATGCAACACTGATTCGAAATGCTCCATGAGAAGAATTCAGAGCAGAAAAGGAAAAACAAAAAAAAGGGAAGAAAAACAGTTTGAGAAAATGAGAAAAGAAAAGAAGAAGCAAGTTGGCACATTTTTGAAATTTCGGCACCATGGAATCATTGAAGTTTCTCTCATCCAAATTAAAAGCTTTGCTCCCCTACAAGTCTGACCTTGCTAGAGGATAAAAGAAAAGAAAAGAAAATCAGTAAATAGAAGAGAAAGAAGCACAAATGGCACGCAAGGTAGAAAATTGGCACAAAGGGTCTAGTGAGGGATTTTTATTGAATTTTTGAAGTGCAAGGCAAGGGTTTACTCCAGGACACTTTTGAATTCACTAGGGGACTGATAAGAGAGCAAAGTTCATTGGAAATATTCCCAAGCACTCAAGTCTTCCACTTTATCTATTTTTCCATTTTTCTTGGCTTTTGTTCCATTTTTCACCATATTCTATGTCTTTGATTTGTTTTTATAGTTGTTGATCCTATTTATGATTAATGGTGGAGAGTAGATAATAAGCAAGCCTATGGTAGTGCAAGAAGCATGTGTGTTTGAGTGAGCTCCACTTCCATCATCAACTTAGAATCTAAGGAGAGAGCCACCAATATTTTCCTTGAAAGGCTAGTGATTTAGATTCATCTCAATGACTCATGATGGATGAAAAGGCTAAGTTGTTGATTTAAGGACGAGATAATAATTCATAGAGCTTAGATTTATGAGAATTGACGACCCTAGGTAATTTCTTTTCTATTGCATCTAATTATGCTTAAGAAAATCTAGGGGATACATATTTATTGTTTTCGCGAGACGCTCAAGGTTAAGTGTGGGGGAGTTGATAGATTCCATTTTATTGATCATTTGAGTTGCTTAAATCCCTGTTTGACCTATGTTTTTATTGCTAAAATTGTGAAATTGCCTAGGTTTTAGAACTTATTCATATTTTGGACTTAATTGCAAAATTATACATATTTGAGTTAATTGGCCACTAAATTCTTGACTTATTTTTGTAGGCATAAAAGGTTCCTGGACCTAGAGCATATTGGGTCAAAATCAAGTCGGAAGTGACCCAGATCAGATTATCAAGATTACGATTAAATCTGGGCCGTTCGATTCAAAAGCGGCTAGATCGGAGCCATCCGGGATGATCTGAAGCAATCCGAGTTAGGGCTAGGGTTGATCAAGCTCTATGATCAAGATCTGAAGGTTTCATCACAATCAGAGCTCAATCAACCGTTGGATCAAGCTTGGAGGGCTCTAGATCGTCCGTTCATAGATCTGGTTGATCTGGACCATCCGTTGCACATCTGGAGGATCCGAGCTACCACGAGGCAGATCCTGACCCCAGATCATCATCATAAAAGTTTGGCTTAAATCAGAGCAAGATCGGCCGTTGGATTTCCTCAAATCGATCTGAGCCGTCCATTGGTTAATACTTAAGGAAAATTCCACCGAAGCTTACCCTTGTCGCGTCTTCAGCCTAGTTTCACTGTTCTTCGCCGTTCTTCCTCGTTTCTTCATCGTTCTTCAAAGTTCTTGCTTCCAAGAAGGCGTGACCACCTCATCTTCATTTCCAGATCGAGAATCAAGTCTTTGGCGATTGGTGTTTGAAGAATTCTGCTCATTTGCGCTGGAACAGGGGATTGCTAGAGGGTTTCGGCAGTCCTCAGTCCGATCTTCTTCGTCTCAACCACAATCCATTTCAAAGCTTCTGAACCACTTGTAGGGGTTCTCAAGTGATCTCAGAAGCTTCCCAAATCGTCATCGCAGCTCCACCAATTGAGATGGAGTGAATCGGATGGAAAATTCCAGCAAGCGCAGAGTTGATGCAGATTCAACTTCAGAATTGATTGTCCACTGATTTGCTGAGCCTAGGGGTTCGAAGCCAGTTCTTGATTGACAACCAAGAATTTCTTGAGCTCGGGAGGGGTTGAGGTGTAGCTTAGATGCTTAGTTTTCATGTTTTGTAGCTTAAATTTCAATTCTGTTGCAGTTTTGTTCTGAATTCTGTTGCAGTTACTGAATCTTCGATTTGCAAGTTGTTAGATGTAATTTAGTTTTAATTCTGCAAGTAGAGTAATTTAGGAACTTGTTTAGTGATCAACTTAGTTAAATTTCAGTTTATTTCAGTTTAAATTGTTGCGTGCCAACTTCTAACTAGCGTGCCATTCAATTTCAGCATTTCTCAATGTGTTTCTGCTGTGATTTGTTTTATTTCTTCAGTCTAAGTAGTTAAGTTACTTGTTAGTGAGTAGTTACACTTAATTTCAGCTTGTTTCATATCTTACTTCCTGTGTATCAAGTCCTTTGTTGCGTGCCACTCTTAGTTCTGAAATTCCTGCAGATTTCTGAATTTGCTAGGGCTGCTTGTTTGCCAAATTGTCTCTGGTTTTCATCATTAATTCCTGCCTTCGAGTCCAATATGTGTTTGCTTAGTTAACATATAACTTGGTTTTGATTTTCTGCAATTCAATCCATGTTATTAGCTTAGCTAGCATCACATTTCCGAAAGTTTGTTTTCATTACTGCATTTGCTTTTATTTCTGCATTCTTTTCCTTGCTTCTGTTTGTGTCTAAGTGAGCTGTTTCTTCATCCATTCCTGTCAAATACTTCATTGACAGCTGCTTGCTAAATTGCATTCGGTCAACTTGCCAAGTTTTTCATTGAAACTTGTTCAATTCCTGAATTTTGCATGTGTTTCCTTGTGTCAATCTAGTTTGTTTTCGAAAACTCCATAACTGTTTTTACTTCCTTGTTTAGCATTCTATCTTGTTTTGTTGAAATCAGAAATCAATTTTCCCATTAAAAATTTGGTAAGTGTTTTGGTTTGAATTTCCATTGGTTGAGCTTTTTAGTGCCAAATTTCTTGTTTGGTTTATTAAATCAAGGTTTCTATTTTTTTCCATTGCTATTTCATTTTCAATTACAAACCCAAATCCATTTACTTGTTTGAAACCCAAAAACGAAACATAACTACAAGTTTGAATCAAGCACGACAACTAGCCCCGAGAAAAATACGACCTGTGGCCCCTTTGCTACATTTTTATACTTTTGCTTGTAAAAGGGTTTCCACTTTTATTTATAATTCTAAATTTGAGGCCCACATTTTGACACATAGTTTAGGGCTCGTCAATGCCGCTCATTGTTTATGTGTCTAAAGTGTTTAGGCGCATTGCCAACGTCACGAGAACCTATTGGGTCACACACAAAGGACACAATACTTCGGGAAAGTTGATCGGCAGATCTGAGCCCGAGTTGGGAACTCGGGAGATCTGAGCCCGAGTTGGGAACTCGGGAGACCTGAGCCCGAGTTGGGAACTCGGGAGGTCAGTTCGGGGGGCTTGAGTTGGGAACTCGAGAGAGGCTGAGTCGGAGCTCGGCGGGCCGAGTCGGAGCTCGATGGACCGGGTCGGAGCTCGGCGGATTGGGTCAGAGCTCGGCGGACCGGGTCGGGAGCTCGCCACTCGGGAGACTTGGTCAGGAGACCGAGTCGGAAGCCCGAGAGGCCCGGACGGAGTTGCATGAAGGAAAGAGAAAAGTCTCTATTCATTGGATGAAAAGATTCTTTTCTTGCATGGGAAATGATAAAGAGTCACATAAAAAGATGTGCTCTTTATTGGGAAGCTAAAGAGACACAACCTCTTCATATTCATGGGATGATTATAAAAGAGGGTCTTGTGACTTTGGATGACTTCTTCTTTTTGCCTTAGCTTTTCCTCTTCCCTTCCTCTCTTCTTCCTCTCCTCACTCTTGGCCGAAACCTTACTGTAAGGTTCTTGGTGTTGGGACTGGGTGCATGTTGAAGTGGATGCGGGTTTGTAATTTTAAAATTAATTACGTGCAGCGGAAGGTTTAGCATAAATAAATTTCAAATTATTTAACCACACATCTAAGCATGCAATTTTATCTTGTGTAGACATGATCATATATTTAAAATTTTGCAGAAACGTAAACTAATTTACGTATTACCTCGCGTAACTCGAAGGAAGGGACGAGATCCAGCCGTAAGCGTCCCTTGGAAGCTCCGCCTCTATTCGCGTCCACGCCGAGTATCTTCGGGATGACTTCGCAAAGCCACGAGTTTCGTGTTCTCGAGAACTACTAGATTCTCCGAGAACGCGAAAAGAAATACCAAGAGAGAAGTCGGAAGACTAACCACAAAAGGATGGCCGGAATCAAAATTCCGGCGAAGCAAAAGAAGAGGCTTACGGCAAAAAGATCCTTGCGGCAAACTCTAATTCCGGCAGCACCTTCTTCCGGCCAAGAGATGGCCGGAGCTTCCTTCTCCGGCAGCAGGTGGTGGTCGGCAGGGAAAGGGGAGGGGCGGCCGGCTGGTGCTCCTTCTTGGGGCTGGTTGGCGCACGGCAAGAAGGGGAGAAGAGAAGGAGAAAAAGAGAGGGAGAGAGCCTATGCCTTCATCTCTACGATTATTACCCAAGCCTTGCCTTGGGTCCCTTATATAGTGTCCTCTCAACCATCAAGCCTCTCAAATATGGAATAACTTATTCGATCATGCCAAGTTTGATTTTATATCATGGTTAAAATTATATTTTAATTCATGATAAAAAATCTTCTATCCTATGGAATAAATTTCCTTATCATGGTAAATCAATCCATGATTGATTTTATAAAATAAACCAATCCATGGTTCATTTCAATTTCCATGAAAAATAAACCAAACCTTGGTTTATTATATAAAAATTTATATCATCCATAATTTTATAAAACAAACCACACTTGGTTTATTTTATATATTGAACCAAAAACTTGGTTCTCTTCCTTTGTTGTGGTCGGCCAAGCAAAGAGGATGGAGGCCCTCATTGGCCGGCCCATCTAAGCCAAGCCTCCAATGAATTAAACTTATTTAATTCATCTATTAAGTCTTTAAAAGACTTAGCCATTTTACGCTTCGATGCGTCACTGAAAAAAACAGATTCGACTTATCGTTTGGCTCAACCAAACCTAATTTCTCTTGATTGGAAAATCCAATTTTCAACTCGTTTTAAATCCCTCGGATTACTCGTAGTGCGTGTGACTAAATAGGCTTTCGATTTATGTTGGCCGTCTATAATTAATCAATTATAGAACGATCATGAGTGGCACCTAGTAGTACATCATGATCGCCAATTAATCGAAAGATCAACGGTTGACCTCAGAAACAATTCTGAAACCCTTCAGCAGCTATAATGAATCGTGCCCCATTCCCTTCACCATCTTATACGCACTTGGTTCAGGACATGGTCTATGTGTGTCAGTCCCCACTAGGCTGACTACGTCACACCTAGCCCAAGTAACGTTTTCTCGTCCTACGGATTCTAATTACTCTCATGTATTTAAGAGATTCATACTCTGAACATGTCATGCTCTGGCCAGAGGCTTCGAGTAACAATCCAACGATAGGCCTCGGGTATACATCTCCTCGCAAAGAGTGGTGAATCCTTTGTAGGCTGTTCAAACATCTTCGGGCACTTCGGCTTATACCCAATCATCCTGGGTCCACACCTCCTTGGAGATGCTTGCTTAAGATGTTAAAGTATAAGTCTCCATGACCAAGATGACTTGAACACCGCAAGTCAAAGGAACATCGCACTTAAGCTGCAGTAAGAACTTCACTGACATATCTATATGTAGATTACCATATGAAGTTTTACAGCCAGTCACTCCAATGAACTAGTTCCCTTAACTAGCATTCATGTTTATCTCCGGACATCTCAATGTGACCAGCCAGTGAGAATCAGCTGATTAGAAAGTAACCCATACTAGTCTCAACAGAATTGATAGTGTCCGTATTTATCAATTCATCGACTAGGGATAATTTCAATACTTCACAATTGCACATGTAGAGATAATCACTAGTTGTGAATTCATCACAAATTCTCTCATGCTGTGAATTGTATTGCGGACATTCAGTAAATGAGTTTAAGATCTCAATCAAATACACAAACATGTATATTCAAATAGTGAATATTCATTTATTAGAATAAATGATTACAATCATAAGGCGATTGCCTTAGGACACTTCTCTCATATCACTAACACTTGGTATTTTCGAGCTACCCCAAGTTACTAGCACAACTAAGGTAGTTCTCCCGATGTTGAGAGATTGTGTCTGTGTGGATACGAATAGAGGCACGGACGCTTGAACGTGCAAGAGATCCGGTGCATCTTGGACGAGCGGGATAACCGAAGGGCACGCTTTAAAGGTATAAACAGTAGATAAATCTATTAGATAGATAGCTTTGTACGAGTTTTCTTTCCCATGGATCGCTTGTGGGTTCTTGTTTCCGCTGCGTTTTTTATTGTTTTGTGCTGGGAGAACCCAACAGTGGTATCAGAGCCACTTGCGAAAGATCGTATAAAGTTTTTGTGCTTTTATATGTGATATAGAAGTAGGACGAGTTTTATTATGAGTCGAATACACTGTGTGATATAGTAGTCGGGCTCCCGACCTCCCACTCGGGAAGACTGACCTCTGAGGTCATACCGAGCAGAATGCTTCCCGAGGTCACTCGGGAAGACAGACGCTCGGGTCGTCCAGAGTGACGAAACCCCGAGAGTGTCTCGGGAAAGTGGAGCCCGAGTGATCATACCATAGCTGAGTGGGTCTCGGATTCATGTTGATGAATCTAAGGCAGCGGCACACTCGGGGACCGCCGTGAGTTTCTACTCAAGCGGCAGATTTTGTTTTTGCACTCATAATAAAATCAATGTCCTAAGTCTATTGTGTATGATTGTTGACATGGTAAATGGTTATGACCTTAACCCCAATGTGATTGGATGTATGTGTGTGTGTACATGTTGTAATTCATAATATGACCTTCGTGTCGTGCCTTGTCTATATTCTTCCTAATTGTAAAATTAGATTTAGACTCGAATGTAACTCGAGTTTTTCCTACATTGTAATGTACAAAAGAGGAATGGAGTGTCCATTGAAGAATGAAGTTACAAGGAGGATGCCAACCACACATGATGGCCGGAGGATGCTCATGGAGAAGAAGTTATCCTTAGGTTGACCATTGATCTTCTCATTGGCTTGAGAAGATCATAGTATACGGGCCATAACCATGTCACATTTCTTGCTTATATGTTGATATATGCTATGTGTGTATGTGATGCATGATTAGATAAAATGTTTATCTTAATTAAGTCAACTCCATATGCCTACCAAAGTTTGGTACTCATAAACTACCTCGATCATTTGTTGTTGGGTTCTGTCAAAGCGAAGCAACGCATTTTATCTTGGTAGAGTGCGAGAGGACAATTGTGATGTCCCTCTATCGAACTTTGGGTGAGACTTAACTAAGTCACCTCAATTGGATTGAGAAACTTAGAGGCATATCCCAAAAGTTGGGAAAATTGGGTAAGAGAACAAATTATACTAAGTCTTGGGCGATTAGCCAAAGCTAACTCAAGATGATGTGTAATGACGTGGATCTTGACCCTTTTCAAGAGTTGCATACGATGTAATTGGTAAAATGTTACCTACCGAATTGTACCTAGTCTTGGGCGATTAACCAAAGCTAACTCAAGATGAAGTATAATTTGGATCTTGTCCCACAAAATGTAGTCGCTATTTGGTTTGGAGCTAGTAGTGTGGACAAAGTGAGTTTGCCTACATCCATGACTAGCTCCTACAAAAGGCTCTACGATTTAGTGGGAGCATCATTTAATTAAAGGCCTAATTAAATGATCTAGATATGATACTTATCTCTACATATTGTATTGTTATAGATCACCATGTCATCTAATACGTCGAATACTCTCTCTCTGCGATCTTTTCTTGAGAAGGACAAGCTCAACGGAGCTAATTTCCTGGACTGGTACAGAAATTTGAGGATAGTCCTCAAACAAGAAAGAAAACTGTACGTCCTAGAGCAACCCCTTCCAGAAGCACCCGTTGCTACTGCCACCCGTGCTGAAAAGGATGCTTACAAGAAGCATCAGGATGATGCATTGGATGTATCATGCCTCATGCTTGCCACCATGAACTCTGAGCTTCAGAAGCAACATGAGAACATGAATGCACATGATATGGTTGAGCATCTGAAACAACTATATCAAGGGCAAGCTAGGCACGAGCGGTTTGAGGTGTCCAAAGCCCTGTTTGCATGCAAGATGCAAGAGGGAACTCCTGTAGGAACTCACGTACTCAAGATGATTGGGTATGTAGAGAACCTTGAAAGATTAGGATTCCCACTGGGCCAAGAATTGGCAACAGAGCTTATCCTGCAATCGTTGCCGGAGGGCTATAATCAATTTGTCATGAACTACAACATGAATGAAATTGATAAACCTTTGCCTGAGATGCTCAGCATGTTGAGAACTACTGAGCCCAATCTCAAGAAAGCCAAGACCAGTAATGTACTGATGGTTAACAAAGGCAAAGGTAAATGGAAGCCTAAAGGCAAAGGTAAGACCCAAGCCAAAGGCAAAGGTAAGACCCAAGCCAAAGGCAAGGCCAATTCTATTGCATCCAAGGCCAAAGGCAAAGTGCCTAAGGAAGGGATCTGCTTCCATTGTGGTGAGACCGGGCATTGGAAGAGGAATTACAAAATCTACCTAGAGGAAGCAAAGAAGAAAAGAAGTGAGACTTCTGCCTCAGGTATTTTTGTTATAGAAGTCAATCTATCTATCTCTTCTTCTTGGGTATTAGATACCGGATGTGCTTCTCACATTTGTACTAATGTGCAGGGCCTTCAAAGAGCTAGATCATTGACCAAGGGCGAGGTTGACCTACGAGTAGGCAACGGAGCAAGAGTTGCTGCTATTGCTGTAAGAACATACTCCTTGTCCTTGCCCACTGGGCTTATCCTAGAACTAGAAAAGTGCTTTTATGTACCCGCATTAACTAAGAACATTATTTCAGTATCTTGTTTGGACAAGAAAGGGTTTTCATTTACCATAAAGGACAAATGTTGTTCTATCATGCTGAATGATATGTTCTATTGTAATGCACCATTGATAAATGGACTCTATGTTCTAGATCTAGAGAACCCAATCTATAACATAAATACCAAACGGTTCAAACCAAATGATTTGAACCAAACATATCTCTGGCATTGTCGCTTAGGACATATAAATGAGAGTCGCATATCCTAGCTCCATAAGGATGGATTACTGGACTCATTTGATTTTGAATCATATGAGACATGTGAATCTTGCCTTCTAGGCAAGATGACCAAGACTCCATTTGGTGGACACGGCGAAAGAGCGACAGAGTTGCTAGGACTCATACATACTGATGTATGTGGCCCTTTCAATGTCGCAGCTAGAGGAGGCTATCAGTACTTCATCACTTTCACTGATGATATCAGTAGGTATGGCTATGTGTATCTTATGAGACACAAGTTAGAATCCTTTGAAAAGTTCAAAGAATTCAAGAGTGAAGTACAAAATCAACTTGGCAAGAGCATTAAGATGCTTCGATCAGATCGAGGCGGTGAATACCTTAGCCAAGAGTTCCGTGACCATCTAGCAGAGTGTGGGATCATATCCCAACTCACTTCACCTGGAACACCACAATGGAATGGTGTGTCCGAGCGGAGAAATTGTACTCTATTAGATATGATACGATCGATGATGAGTCAGACAGATCTTCCTACTTCCTTCTGGGGATTCGCTCTAGAGACAACTCTTTTCACACTTAACCGAGTTCCATCAAAGGTCGTCATAAAGACACCATATACGATATGGACTGGGAAGAGTCCCACGATGTCTTTTATAAAGATTTGGGGTTGTGAGGCTTACGTTCGACGTCAAGTCTCAGATAAACTAGGACCCAAATCTGATAAGTGCTATTTTGTAGGATATCCCATGGAAACAAAGGGATATTACTTTTACAACCCCACACTAGGCAAAGTGTTTGTCGCTAGAAATGACGTCTTTCTAGAAAAGGAGTTTATTTCTAGAAGAATTAGTGGGAGTAAAATCCATCTTGAAGAAGTTCAAGATACAGATAGCACTGAGGCCTTAATGGAATTGAACAGGCATCACAAGATGTTGTGGATCAATAGGTTGTTACACAAGAAGTTGTGGAACAACAAGTTGTTCAAATAGACCAACCTCCTCGCAGATCTGATAGGATACATCGACAGCCTGAGAGATACTCTTTTCTCTTGTCTGACCATGATGACGTTACGCTCATTGAGTTGAATGAGCCTACATCCTATCAAGAAGCTGTGATGAGCCCAGATTCTGAGAAATGGCTAGAAGCCATGAGGTCCAAAATGGAATCCATGTACACTAACCAAGTATGGACTTTGGTTGATCCACCTGAGGGGATTAAACCCATTGGGTGCAAGTGGGTCTTTAGAAGAAAGACTGACATGGATGAACTCATGTATATCTATAAAGGGCGATTGGTAGCTAAAGGTTTCAAGCAGATTCATGGTATCGACTATGATGAAACTTTTTCACCAGTTGCGATGCTTAAGTCTATTCGGATCATGCTTGCTATAGCAGCTTACCATGATTACAAGATCTGGCAGATGGATGTCAAAACCGCATTCCTGAATGGGAATCTACTCGAGGATGTGTACATGACACAACCTGAGAGTTTTGTAGATCCAGAGCATGCTGGAAAGGTATGTAAGTTGCAAAGGTCTATTTATGGGCTAAAGCAAGCATCTCGAAGCTGGAATCTTCGATTCGATGATGCAATCAAAGCGTTTGGTTTCATCAAGAATGAAGATGAACCCTGTGTCTACAAGAGGGTTAGTGGGAGCACAGTTATCTTCCTGATCTTGTATGTAGATGACATACTCCTCATTGGAAACGATATCCCTTCACTACAGTCTGTAAAGACATGGCTCGGGGATTATTTCTCAATGAAAGACTTAGGTGAAACAGCCTATATCCTAGGCATCAAGATCTATAGAGATAGATCTAAGAGATTGCTTGGCCTAAGTCAGATTACATATGTTGACAAGGTGCTTAATCGTTTTGCCATGCAGAATTCCAAGAAGGGATTTTTGCCAATGTCACATGGTGTGAGTCTTTCGAAGACTCAATGCCCCTCTTCTAAGGAGGAGAGAGACCGTATGGATCAGATCCCTTATGCATCCGCTATAGGGCCTATCATGTACGCCATGCTTTGTACTCGCCAGATGTCTCGTATGCTTTGAGCATGACGAGCAGGTAGCAGTTAGATCCAGGTGAAAGTCACTGGACTGCTGTCAAGAATATTCTTAAGTGCTTGAGAAGGACAAAAGAATATTTCTTGATATTTGGAAGCGATGAGGAGCTAGCTGTAAAGGGTTACAGTGACGCAAGCTTCCAAATAGACTGTAACGCCCGCCCCTTACCGTTAGGCGGCGCATTACCTTTAACCTTTTTTTTCTTACTTACTTATATCATTGTGTATGAATCTAACATTGCAGCGGAAATGAAACATAACTAATAGCATGTGCAATGATAAGGAAGTAATAACATCATATAACATCTAATAGCATCCATACTTAAATAAACTCCAAAAGAACTAGCAAGCATCATGCATAAAGTAGCAACATATGTCTTATTAGAAATAAGAACTAAGTCTATAGATGACACTAAAGTGGATCGATCAGTCAAGTCACACCACACACATTAGCCCTTCCTGCAGCTTCCTTTCTTTAGTAATTTCTATGTTGATCTGCAACATAAGCAAACAAACTATAAGTATGAAACTTAGTAAGCTCTTTCCTACTCACTAAATCCATACGTCACATGCATTTGAGAGACATATAACATCTTATGCATAGAATAAAAATACATAAGACATATAAATATATGAAAGCATATAAACATAGAACATATGCATTGTAAAAACATTTAGGATGCTCTTTAGAAAACATAGTAAATAATACTTTAAAATCATATACATCATCTTCTTTGGGGTCCCCGGCTTTGTACCCATTCTTTCTTTTGCGTGCATACCCCTATGTAGGATGCGAGGTAGCTAATCCCGACCTACAGGGGTCTACATTCTAGGCTTACTATCTTTCAGCCTAGGAACAACTTCGGTAGTCCAGAACCGTGGATCTTTTTCAAGACCCGGTACAAGCCAATCTTTAAAGTAAAATACATACATGTATTCTTTTCTTTTCTTTCTTTCTTTCATATAGAACATGCATTCCTTTCTTTCTTTCTTTCATATTGCATGTACTATAGACATTCAATCATTCATAATCATAGACATACTTTCATATATAGAGCATGCATTCTTTCTTTTTCTTTCTTTCTTTCATATTGCATGTACTATAGGCATTCAATCATTCATAAACATAGGCATACTTTCATGGCATAATCATTAGCATAAATAGCAAGACATGGAAGGACCTTTCTTTTAACACATGTAAGTGAAGCAACCATCATGCTAGTTTCATCAATACATCATACATATAACATGCTTGTCTTAATCAAGGTAATATGTTAGTTTAATCTTTCTTTTCTCATCTTAATACATGCTGGCCGAAACTTTATAGCAAGGATATCATAGCATAAAAGTCATATAATCATGGAAATAAAAACATACATTACATAAGAGGTCATTTACAAGTACACTGGTAGTCTAGATTTTACTAAACACTAGGTGCATGAATTGTACTTGAACTTATTCTTAGCCTTTATTCTAGTAATTGGCCAAAATTCACAGTATGTATAACATGGTCTAAAAGTTCATATAACATGTAAACAAAAACATATTTTACCATTAAGGTCATATAAAAGCATAAAGGTAGTCTAGGCTTCATTAAACACTAGTTTAGGGGCATGCTTTGTACTCGAGCCTATTCTTAACCCTTATTCTTGTAATTTGTTGAAACTCACAGTAGCGATTTCATAGCATAATCGTTCTCATAACATAGGAATAAAAGCATATTTTTCATAAGAATTCATTCACAAGTGCAAAAGTAGTTTGTACTTCACCAAACACTAGTCTAGGTGTATGATCTAGAGTTCTACTTGGATTATCATGCATATGGGTACATGTAACATTTTTCTAAACATCAATACATAGAATGGGGCATGAGTTTAGACTCAAACAACTTAGATAAGGTACTGACCCTAAGGTATAAAATTATTTCCATCATGAAATAAAACACCCAATCACATGCATATTACTTGGTTTAACTATAACTTCATGAAGGTCTATAAAAATCTGTTTTAAGGCATAATTTAAGGTCCCTTGGATGAATGTTACAGGGGTCCCTTAGCATAGATCCCATAAAATTTCGTGGCCTAAAACATTTATATAGCAAGGAAACAATCATTAGAACAATAGCCTACTTCATGCATCAACATTTATCCATTTCATGACTTGGCCGAATTCTTTCAAGTCCTTTACATCATGGAGGGCATTCAAACACCATGTATCCATCATATATTCATTATAAAAAGGTAGTAACAATTTCATGAACTCTTCCTTTAAGTTTTTGGACATAGAAAATGGGGTATCCCTTTATGGCCGAAACTTCCCTCAAGGTTTTCTTTCATTTTCTTTCACCCAACATCACAAGCAAGCATAAAAATCATAAAAACACATAAAAAGCCATTATGTTGCAGGTGAGGGAGTCTTACCACTTGTGCTTATGTTCTCAAAAGATCTCTAAATTTTGGAGAAGAAAAGACCTCTTAAACTCTAGCAATCCTCTTGTTCTTCTCTTCTTTTCTTCTTTCAGTTTCTCTAGGTTTGTGATTCGGTTTTGGGCTGCAAGGGGCTCTAGAATTTCGGTGAGGGAGAGGAGGAAGAGGAAAGGTTTGGTGGAAGAGAATTGGGAGGTTTCTTGGTCGAAATGCCTAGGCATTTCCTCCTCTTCATGACCTTTTATGGTGAGTAAAGAGGCAAGCACCTCTTTAATGGTGTCTCTTCAATTTTCTTGTGTCTCTTCATCTTCTTTCCCACTTATCTATAATTCCCCATCCTCTTCTAATAGCACTCCCTTGCTAGGTGAATTGGTTACATGAATATTCTTAAGGCTTTGCTTTCCTTTGAGGTCCAAGGTTCAATCCTTGGCACCTCCTTTTCTTTTTGCTTTCTTTTCCTTTTTATTTTCTTCAAGCCCATGTAACCAAAGCCCAACAAGAGAATGCTACCCATTTAGTTTATACACATGCATATTCATATCATTATTCATTCATTCATGTGCATGATGTCAAGCATAATATTAATGTAGCATATAAACATAATTATCGCACCCATTCACCATATATCAAGAAGGTGCTTAATATCTTCTTTATTCGAAATTTTCCCATTTAAATTCATAATTTTATTCTTGGCCACATGTTCAATTATTACATCGTTCTAGAGGGAAATTTGGGGCATTACAATCCACCCTCCCTTCTGAAAAGTTCGTCCTCGAACTTAAAACAACTCGGGATATTCTCGTTTCATATCATCCTCAATTCATTCTTGTATGGTCTATCAGTCCTTCTTACACACTACTGCACATTTTTCTTCTTTAAACTTAACTTAAACATCTCAACTTTAGCTGTTTCTTATAAATAACTATCCTTTCTTTTAAAGTTCTCTTTCAACTCTACAGTCTCACTACTCTTGTTCATTAATTCCCTTACAGATCTACTTACGCTCTCTTAGTTATTCATTTTACTTAGATCAATCAACACTTCATTTTGTTAACTAAACGTTATTCCTCTACAAATGCATCTAAGACTCTCTTCTGATTTTAACACACCTATCGCATTCTTCGCTTCGGATATATTTTACTTATCTTAACTACTTTACTACAACATATTCGCTTATTCACCAACATTAATCCTCATCATTTTTTTCTTCTATCACATTATTCCTTATGCTTTTCAACATCACTTCATTGCTTCAATAGCAAACTCTCTCTTTCTCGATATTCTTACACCTTACATTTATGTATCTAAAGTGACTTTACCAATTACACATGTTACTCTGTCTTCTAGTCATGCTTTCTTCACAAAATAACACATAGGCTAGTATAAGGTTACTGTCATTTCTACTCATATACATGCATTTTAAATCATTATCATCATAAAGCATGGTAAGGTATCTTCCTAGTTTTATCCAAGGTAAAATCATGCTCCCGTCATACATATCATATGGTATCTACCTAGTTTTTTTTTACCCAAGGTAAAATCATGCTTCCATCATACATATCATGAATCATACTTGCATAATTAAGCTATCAACATAAACATGAAATAAGGCAAGTATAGAATTTCTTACTTGGAAGCGGCAGGAGGTAGGCTTGATGTGTGTGTAGTGAGATGATAAACTGCTCTGATACCAAGCTGTAACGCCCGCCCCTTACCGTTAGGCGGTGCGCTACCTTTAACCTTTTTTTCTTACTTACTTATATCATTGCGTATGAATCTAACATTGCAGCGGAAATGAAACATAACTAATAGCATGTGCAACGATAAGGAAGTAATAACATCATATAACATCTAATAGCATCCATACTTAAATAAACTCCAAAAGAACTAGCAAGCATCATGCATAAAGTAGCAACATATGTCTTATTAGAAATAAGAACTAAGTCTATAGATGACACTAAAGTGGATCGATCAGTCAAGTCACACCACACACATTAGCCCTTCCTGCAGTTTCCCTTTCTTTAGTAATTTCTATGTTGATCTGCAACATAAGCAAACACACTATAAGTATGAAACTTAGTAAGCTCTTTCCTACTCACTAAATCCATACATCACATGCATTTGAGAGACATATAACATCTTATGCATAGCATAAAAATACATAAGGCATATAAACATATGAAGGCATATAAGCATAGAACATATGCATTGTAAAAACATTTAGGATGCTCTTTAGAAAACATAGTAAATAATACTTTAAAATCATATACATCATCTTCTTTGGGGTCCCCGGCTTTGTACCCATTCTTTCTTTTACGCGCATACCCCTATGTAGGATGCGAGGTAGCTAATCCCGACCTACAGGGGTCTACATTCTAGGCTTACTATCTTTCAGCCTAGGGACAACTTCGGTAGTCCAGAACCGTGGATCTTTTTCAAGACCCGGTACAAGCCAATCTTTAAAGTAAAATACATACATGCATTCTTTTCTTTTCTTTCTTTCTTTCATATAGAACATGTATTCCTTTCTTTCTTTCTTTCTTTCATATTGCATGTACTATAGACATTCAATCATTCATAATCATAGACATACTTTCATATATAGAACATGCATTCTTTCTTTCATATTGCATGTACTATAGGCATTCAATCATTCATAAACATAGGCATACTTTCATGGCATAATCATTAGCATAAATAGCAAGACATGGAAGGACCTTTCTTTTAACACATGTAAGTGAAGCAACCATCATGCTAGTTTCATCAATACATCATACATATAACATACTTGTCTTAATCAAGGCAATATGTTAGTTTAATCTTTCTTTTCTTATCTTAATACATGATGGCCAAAACTTCATAGCAAGGATATCATAGCATAAAAGTCATATAATCATGGAAATAAAAACATACATTACATAAGAGGTCATTTACAAGTACACTGGTAGTCTAGACTTCACTAAACACTAGTTTAGGTGCATGAATTGTACTTGAACTTATTCTTAGCCTTTATTCTAGTAATTGGCCAAAATTCACAGTATGTATAACATGGTCTAAAAGTTCATATAACATGTAAACAAAAACATATTTTACCATTAAGGTCATATAAAAGCATAAAGGTAGTCTAGGCTTCATTAAACACTAGTTTAGGGGCATGCTTTGTACTCGAGCCTATTCTTAACCCTTATTCTTGTAATTTGTCAAAACTCACAGTAGGGATTTTATAGCATAATCATTCTCATAACATGGGAATAAAAGCATATTTTTTATAAGAATTCATTCACAAGTGCAAAAGTAGTTTGTACTTCACCAAACACTAGTCTAGGTGTATGATCTAGAGTTCTACTTGGATTATCATGCATATGGGTACATGTAACATTTTTCTAAACATCAATACATAGAATGGGGCATGAGTTTAGACTCAAACAACTTAGATAAGGTACTGACCCTAAGGTATAAAATTATTTCCATCATGAAATAAAACACCCAATCACATGCATATTACTTGGTTTAACTATAACTTCATGAAGGTCTATAAAAATCTGTTTTAAGGCATAATTTAAGGTCCCTTGGATGAATGTTACAAGGGTCCCTTAGCATAGATCCCACAAAATTTCGTGGCCTAAAACATTTATATAGCAAGGAAACAATCATTAGAGCAATAGCCTACTTCATGCATCAACATTTATCCATTTCATGACTTGGCCGAATTCTTCCAAGTCCTTTACATCATGGAGGGCATTCAAACACCATGTATCCATCATATATTCATTATAAAAAGGTAGTAACAATTTCATGAACTCTTCCTTTAAGTTTTTGGACATAGAAAAGGGGGTATCCCTTTATGGCCGAAACTTCCCTCAAGGTTTTCTTCCATTTTCTTTCACCCAACATCACCAGCAAGCATAAAAATCATAAAAACACATAAAAAGCCATTATGTTGCAGGTGAGGGTGTCTTACCACTTGTGCTTATGTTCCCAAAAGATCTCCAAATTTTGGAGAAGAAAAGACCTCTTAAACTCTAGCAATCCTCTTGTTCTTCTCTTCTTTTCTTCTTTCGGTTTCTCTAGGTTTGTGATTCAGTTTTGGGCTGCAAGGGGCTCTAGAATTTCGGTGAGGGAGAGGAGGAAGAGGAAAGGTTTGGTGGAAGAGAATTGGGAGGTTTCTTGGTCGAAATGCCTAGGCATTTCCGCCTCTTCATGACCTTTTATGGTGAGTAAAGAGGCAAGCACCTCTTTAATGGTGTCTCTTCAATTTTCTTGTGTCTCTTCATCTTCGTTCCCACTTATCTACAATTCCCCATCCTCTTCTAATAGCACTCCCTTGCTAGGTGAATTGGTTACATGAATATTCTTAAGGCTTTGCTTTCCTTTGAGGTCCAAGGTTCAATCCTTGGCACCTCCTTTTCTTTTTGCTTTCTTTTCCTTTTTATTTTCTTCAAGCCCATGTAACCAAAGCCCAACAAGAGAATGCTACCCATTTAGTTCATACATATGCATATTCATATCATTATTCATTCATTCATGTGCATGATGTCAAGCATAATATTAATGTAGCATATAAACATAATTATCGCACCCATTCACCATATATCAAGAAGGTGCTTAATATCTTTTTTATTCGAAATTTCCCCCTTTAAATTCATAATTTTATTCTTGGCCACATGTTCAATTATTACATCGTTCTAGAGGGAAATTTGGGGTGTTACACAGACAGGGATGACTTTAGATCGCAGTTAGGGTATGTATTTTGCCTGAATGGTGGCGCTATAAGCTGGAAGAATTCGAAGCAGGACATAGTCGCAGATTCTACAACAGAGGCCAAGTATATTGTCGCATCTGAGGCGGCAAAAGAGGCTGTTTGGATCCGAAAGTTCATTACAGGACTTGGTGTGGTTCTTAGCATAACAGACCCGATAGACCTCTATTGTGACAACAATGGGGCTATTGCATAGGCTAAGGAACCTCGTTCACATCAGCAGACCAAACACATACTACGGCGCTTCCATCTCATTCGAGTGATCATCGATAGAGGAGATGTGAGGATATGCAGAGTACCCACTGAGGCTAACATCGCAGATCCTTTGACCAAGGCTTTGGCACAAAAGAAGCATGATGGTCATACCAGATCACTAGGTATTAGATACTACGGTGATTGACACTAGTGCTAGTGGGAGATTGTTAGTAGGAGCCCTAGAGCCAATTGTGTGATGATTGACTAGGGGCATTTTGTATCATATTCTATTATTAATAAAGGCATATTTGGTTATTATACTTACTTTGTATTCTGTGCCGAATGACTAAGTATAATAATGTCCTTGTGTAGTAAGTTCTTATCTACATTATATCGATTGGTTGAATCGATAGTGAGATAATGTAGAGAACACTACACTAAATTATTCCTAGTCAAGCATCAATTATTCAGGGACAATATTGATGCATGGAGACAAACATGTAGGTCAACTGATGACTTGAGCTCACAAGTCATGGATATGTGATATCAAGTTGACACATGGGTATACATTGGAGAATGTGTACTGAATGACCCTCCATGAGAAAGTTTCATAGATTGTCATATGAGTGTCATAGACTTTCTCATGTGACTATTGGTATGAATAGTCCTTAGACCTGAAGTCACTACGGTTCCCTACATAAGGAGTTATGTACTTTGGTATCGTCAAACGTCACCCGTAACAGGGTGGACTATAAAGGCGATCACTGGGTATGTAATGAATTATGCGGAGCGATGTGAGTGATGTAGATGGGATCTATCCCTCCATATAACGGGAGTGATATCTGTGAGCCCCTAGATCGAGTAGGACTACTGAAACGCATGGTCATGCTCAAATGAGTCAATATGAGATATTGAGCTCATTTGTTTGAGTGAGTCTACTCGGGGATCAAGAAACACAAGATTGATTGAGGATGACACGGTCTATGCCTCATTGGTCAATCTAGATATCAAGGATAGAAGGACAAGGTCATACACTATCATAGTCACAGAGGTTTAGTCGGATCTCGGCTTTTCTTATTACTTGGGTGGCAATGATGCATTGCTAGATGCCACTCATTGTTTATGTGTCTAAAGTGTTTAGGCGCATTGCCAACGTCACGAGAACCTATTGGGTCACACACAAAGGACACAATGCTTCGGGAAAGTTGATCGGCAGATCTGAGCCCGAGTTGGGAACTCGGGAGATCTGAGCCCGAGTTGGGAACTCGGGAGACCTGAGCCCGTGTTGGGAACTCGGGAGGTCAGTTCGGGGGGCTCGAGTTGGGAACTTGAGAGAGGCCGAATCGGAGCTCGGCGGGCCGAGTCGGAGCTCGGCAGGCCAGGTCGGAGCTCGGCGGACCGGGTCGGAGCTCGGCGGACCGGGTCGAAACTCGGCGGACTGGGTCACAGCTCGGCAGACTGGGTCGGGAGCTCGCCACTCAGGAGACTTGGTCGGGAGACCGAGTCGGAAGCCCGAGAGGCCCGGACGGAGTTGCATGAAGGAAAGAGAAAAGTCTCTATTCATTGGATGAAAAGATTCTTTTCTTGCATGGGAAATGATAAAGAGTCACATAAAAAGATGTGCACTTTATTGGGAAGCCAAAGAGACACAAACCTCTTCATATTCATGGGATGATTATGAAAGAGGGCCTTGTGACTTTGGATGACTTCTTCTTCTTGCCTTAGCTTTTCCCCTTCCCTTCCTCTCTTCTTCCTCTCCTCCACTCTTGGCCGAAACCTTATTGTAAGGTTCTTGGTATTTTCGAGCTACCCCAAGTTGCTAGCACAACTAAGGTAGTTCTCCCGAAGTTGAGAGATTGTGTCTGTGTGGATACGAATAGAGGCACGGACGCTTGAACGTGCAAGAGATCCGGCGCATCTTGGACGAGCGGGATAACCGAAGGGCACGCTTCAAAGGTATAAACAGTAGATAAATCTATTAGATAGATAGCTTTGTACGAGTTTTCTTTCGCATGGATCGCTTGTGGGTTCTTGTTTCCGCTGCATTTTTTATTATTTTGTGCCGGGAGAACCCAACAGTCATGATACCATGGGGTATTTATAGACTACAACAGGGACCATGAGGAGGAGTTGGGTCTTGGCCACCTAATGGATTAAGGCCCTATCCATTAATGATGATCCATCCACTAAAGGATCCTCATTGAACTACCTCACCAACCCCCATATTTAAATATGGGCTCCACCTATTATGAGTACAAGTATATCCCCATGTTTAAGATATCAAATGTCCGTTGATTAATTTATATTACTGACAATTTTAATTAATCAACTTCTAAGTCCTTAATTAGTACCACTCATCTTTATCATCATGTTGGACCAAGTCCACCTGCAGGATTTAATATAATGAACCTTTTGAGCTCATCAAGGGGGCATCATCATCTCGACTCACCAGGATATGATTTTCGTCAATAATCAATGACACACCATGTAAATAATATTATTTCTCCACTTACCGGGCCTATTGATTTAACAGAATAAATCTCGCCCATTGATAAATCAAAGAAATAAATATTAAGTACATGTTCCCGTTATTATATCAGGATTAAGAGCATGTACTCCATAATAAACTGAGGTCTTATTCAATTATAAAGTCAGTATAAATTATATCACCTCTATGTTGGTCCTGCTCAATGCACACAAAGTACACTAGTGTAATTCTATGGTCAAGACAAACCAACACCAAATTACACTATAACCATCCCGATGGTTTGTCCAAATCCATCTCGGTTGTGAGCCTCTAATTATACTCTATAAGGAACTGATAACATGATCTTCTGTGCGACACCACACACCATGTTATCTACAGTGTAAAGTATGAGACAATATGCACATACTAATATAAACATGAAACAGTGATCTTGTGATTCTTTTTCAAAATGTAGATGCTTTATACAAAAGGCAAGACTTTTAGTATACATCCTAACAAAAACCCAGGTTGATATCATTCTCCAGTCTCTGCTTAGGAGTTTTCAGCAGTTTCACCTGAATTATAATATGAACAAGCGTACATATGTAATGACCCGTAAAATTTTCTCAATATTTTTTTTAAAATATTGATCATGTCTAGATAGATTCTCGAGGAACATAGGGACACTAGTACCAATCTTAGCGTGATTCTCCATGATTCTCCATATAGATTAAGAAGCTAAATAATAATGGGCCTTACATGGGCCTTGGCAAAAATAATTACAAAAGTAATAAAAAGAAGTGCATGCACCAAGGATTGAACCTTGGATCTAGTGTATCACCATGCATGTACTAACCAATTCACCTAGCAAGGGAGTGCTAGTGGAAAAGGAAAAGGATTGTTGTTAAGGCTAAAAGGAAGTGAAGGGTCACCATGTGAGGAGGCACCATGGCTTTTCATTTGCCCCCTCCACTTAGTATAAGAAGGGTGGATGAGAGGTAAAAGGACTTAAGTTATTTTCTTTTCCACCAAGGCTTTTCCTCTTCTCTTCTTCCTTCTCCTTCCTCCTTCTAGCCGAAACCCACAAAGGGGTTTCTCCTTTGGAAAAGCTTCACAAGAAGGCTTCTTCTTCAATATCTAAGGGCTTCCTACAAGGCTACAAGGGCTAGGGGTGGTCTAATGTAACGCCCGCTTTTTTTTTTTCCTAAAGCGGCGTTACGCTAACATACTTAAGGCATGTAACATCATACTGCAGCGGAATAACTTAAGCCTTACATATACATGCCCCTACTACCATCCCTAATATAATGACATGGAACTTAACATATGAACATCATGCTTAACATCATATCATAACATGCTTAACATCATACCATAAGGTTCATATCATATCATACTGGACATCTTATCATAAAGTTCCATAAGTCACTATTCAGGCATATAGGTAGCAAAATAAAGTTCTTAGCATAAACCGTAAACATAAAGTTTCCTGGGCCAAGTCACTACTACACACATGCGTTCTTGCCCTCCTACTGCTTCCTTCATTGTCCCCTTGAATGATCTGCGGTATAAGGAAATAAGACTATAAGCACACAGGCTTAGTAAGACTCTTTCCTACTCACAAAACCATTCATCATTCATCATCTCATAATGAGCACATAAAACATTAACATACTTGGTGCTCTACTTGGAACATAACATCTTACATCACTTATCGTATACATAGCATGGCATGAACATAAACATAGTAGACATTCTAAGCATGGCATAATTCATGGCATAACTCATAAACATAGTAGACATTCTAAGCATGGCATAATTCATGGCATAAATCATAAACATAGTAGACATTCTAAGCATGACATAATTCATGGCATAAATCATAAACACAGTAGCATGGCATCTTTCATGGCATAAATCATAAACATAGTAGCATGACATCTTTCATGGCATAAATCATAAACATAGTAGCATGGCATAATACCTATCATAGCATATGAACATCTTCCTAACATAATCATGGCATAGATCATTTGTTCTCATGCATATTTCTTAACATGAAGCGTAAGCATAAAATCTTATCATCATAGCATAATGCATAACATGAATGGAGGCATGAGTGGAATGCATATACATATATGGATGCTTAGTTTAAAATCATACTTTTCATGAACATACTTTTCATAGACATACTTTTTCATAATGAATGCATGGGCAATGCATATATATATCATAAGGATGCTTAATTCTTAAAAACATACTTTTCATTTCTTAAACATAATCATCATAACATCATTTGGGGTCCCCGGCTTGTACCACATACATACATCATAGCGCGCATCCCTAGCAAGTTCGAGGTCGCGAGCCCCAACCTACTAGGGTAAGGACAGCATCGTCGGTAGTCCCCAAACCGAGGCGTTCTTAAGGTGCCCATCCCTGTTGCCCAGCTCCGGTAGGGCCAGAACCACGGACAGCTTCGGTAGTCCAAAACCGGGGCGTTCTTAAGGTACCCATCCCTTGGACCCATACTTCGGTCCGGTACAAGCCCATACATAAAGTAAAATACTTTTCATGCTTCATCATTCATAAGACATTCATAGCATACTTATCATATCATAACTTGTTACGGCTCGGCCCGTCTACCAGCCCATTTACCGGTCCTCTCGACCGTCGTACCGTCAACCATCGACCGTGCCGTTTAGCATATTTATGCCTTAAAGACATAAGCATCATCTTTCATTCATCATACTTGGCATTCATCATCATTCATTCATAGCATACTTAACATAGCATAACTTGTTACGGCTCGGCCCGTCTACTGGCCCATTTACCGGTCCTCTCGACCGTCGTACCGTCGACCATCGACCGTGCCGTTTAGCATATTTATGCCTTAAAGGCATAAGCATCATCTTTCATTCATCATACTTGCCATTCATCATTTTCATTCTTAGACATGGTGTTTGTACACATCATTCATAGAGCATGGCATACATTCGTATACATGGCATATCATTCATAACCATGGCATATCATTCATAAACATGGCATATCATGCGTAAACATGGCATATCATTCATAACATGGCATATCATTCATAACCATGGCATATCATTCATAACATAGCATATCATTCATAAACATGGCATATCATTCATAAACATAAATCACATCTTACCATAAGGCTATTGGGACCCTTACTTGAAATAAATCTTAACTTTTTCCCTATTAACCCATATTGGCCGAAACTTGTGGAGTCCCAAGGCTATGTGAAAATTCACATAATCACCATCCATCATCCTTATATCATGGCAACACATAAACATATGCTTGAAGTTAAAGACTCAACCCTTAACCCTTGGGTCCTTGGGGTTGGCCGAACCATATGGGCCTCTAGGGTACTCCAAAAATTCCCAAAAATTATACTTAACCTCTACACATCATAAGGGAACATTAAATAACATTATCATGATTTTTAACATATTTATAGACATTTAAATCATGGTGGCCGAAACCCTTGAACTTAAGGTTCTGGGTTTTACTTCTTTCATGTTGGCCGAAACATATGGGGCCTCTAGGGTACCCCAAAAATTCCAAAAAATTATTCTTAATATCTAAACATCATAAGGTAACATTAAATAACATTATCATGATTTTTAACATATTTTTAGACATTTAAATCATGGTGGCCGAAACCCTTGAACTTAAGGTTCTGGGTTTTGCTTCTTTCATGTTGGCCGAAACATATGGGGCCTCTAGGGTATCCCAAAAATTCCCAAAAATTATACTTAATGTCTAAACATCATAAGGGAACATTAACTAACATTATCATGATTTTTAACATATTTTTAGACATTTAAAACATGGTGGCCGAAACCCTTGAACTTAAGGTTCTGGGTTTTGCTTCTTTCATGTTGGCCGAAACATATGGGGCCTCTAGGGTATCCCAAAAATTCCCAAAAATTATACTTAATGTCTAAACATCATAAGGGAACATCAACTAACATTATAATGATTTTTAACATATTTTCAGACATTTAAAACATGGTGGCCGAAACCCTTGAACTTAAGGTTCTGGGTTTTGCTTCTTTCATGTTGGCCGAGACATATGGGGCCTCTAGGGTATCCCAAAAATTCCCAAAAATTATACTTAATGTCTAAACATCATAAAGGAACACTAAAAAACATTATCATGTTTTTTAGCATAATTATGGACCTTTAAAACATGCTGGCCGAAACCTTTGAACATAGGAACCTTGATTTTGTTTCTCTTCAACATTAAATCCGAAAACTAACCCATATATCATGCCAAAAATCATGGAAATCATAGGTAACTATTATACCACAGGTGAGGGAGTCTTACCTTAGATTTCTTGATTTTTCGAACCTTGAAAGAGGAGAAGGAAGAAAAGGACTTGGTATCTCTTAACCCCAACTAGTCTTTGTCACCTTGTAGGAACTTTAGATCTTGAGGGATGAAACCTCTTGTGAAGTTTTCCCCAAGGACTCCTCCCTTTGGTGCTCGGCAAGAATGGGAATGAAGAGGAGAGGTAATGCTATTGATTGAGAGAATAAGTAACTCCCAAAACTCCTCTCATTATAACCCATCAAGGAGGCAATTAATGAGCAATTAAAGAGCCTCTCCATGACCTTTCACCTCCTTTTACCTCTTAACCAACCTCCACTTCAATTACTCATAAGCATTCCTTGCTAGGTGAGTTGTTTAAAGCATTCTTGGTGGTTACAAGAGGTCCAAGGTTAAATCCTTGGCTCATGCACATTTATTTTTATTTTTATTTTCATTCTAGTTATTTTATTATTTTATTTTCTTAAATTCTGAAAATCCCCCCTAAAATTACCCATAATTGTACTAATATTTCTAAATAAAATTCTTTTATATTTATATTAATTTTACCCAATTTATATTAATTTTACCTAATTAATACCCCTTTTCGGAGCCCATTTAAAGCTCATTAGTACTAAGTTTTCTCAATTTCAATGAGAAAACATGGGTTTTCTAGGCCAAAGTTCTCCTTAATATTTCTAGGTCCCTTGGAAAATTATTTAAACATGCTTAATATTTTAAGAAAATATTAAGAGAATTTTCCGGGTCGTTACATCTAAGGTCAAGGAGGTTTTCTTTTGCTTCTCTAATCAAGGCTATAACCAAGATAAACCAAGGTAAGACCCCCTCACCTGTGGTATAATAATTTTCAAGTTGTTTTCATGATATAAGAATTTGTTTGGGACTATATGTTGAGAAAGCTAGGGTTAGGGCTTTCAAGGGTTTCGACCAAAGCATGGTTTTTAGGTTTAGGATGATGTTAAAACTTCACTAATGTTTCCAATGTTTTCTCATGATAAATAAAGGATGAATGGTGAGTTATATGAATTTTCTATGGACTTGTGAATCCCAAGGGTTTCGGCCACCACCCCTATTCCATGGCTGGAATTGGATCTAACCCTTCAAGCATGTTTATTTTGTTCTCCTATGACATAATGGATATTAATTGTGTTTTATATGAATTGTTCCATGGACTTATGACCCTTTAGGGTTTCGGCCAAGAGCTATTCTAGGGCTAAGGAATTAGGGTTAGCTTCAACTATGGGGTCTAATGGCTCCCTATGGCATTGTATGTAATGTATGTGCTTTCTTTTACTCATGGAACCTTTCATGTTGATTGAATAATGGAGCCTCCTCCTAGTGAACTTTCGGCCAAGTCCATGATCTAGGGTTTGGGTTGGGTTAAGGTCTCAAGGATACTTGTTTATAGTTTACTATGATGTATATACATGTTTAAGCATGTTGTACGAATTTTTATATTACCTAAAACCCTAGCTTTATGTGTTATGTATCATGACTTTGTATGTTTAGGTTATGTGCTATGTTTATTCATGAATATTTTAGACCATATACCATGAACATATGTATTTGATGTAGGCTTCATGTTATATAGATATATGGTTATGAAGGTCTATGCATGTTCTATGATGAATGCCATGAACCTAAGTAATGTTGAATGCCATGAACCTAAAGTAGTATGTATCATGTTCATATGAATCTTACCCATGCATGCTCTATGATGGATACTATGATTATGTATGTTAGATGATATACACCATGTATGAAATGTATGTTTACCTTATGTACCATGATCATGCAAGCTTTATGAACTAAGATGATGTTTATGCCTTAAGGCATAATTAGGTATGTATGCCATGCTTATGAATGAAGATGATGAATGAAAGTGATGTTCATGCCTCTAAGGCATAATGATGTATGTATGACATACCTTATGAATGAAGATGATGAATGATGATGATGTTCATGCCTTTAGGGCATAATGATGTTATGCATTAACTATGAATGATGAAATGCTAAGTAAGTTTTATGCCATGCTTCATGTAATAAGATCATGTTCTGTCTTTAAATATGCTATGAATGTCCTATGAATGATGAAGCATGTGAAACTATTTTACTTTATGAATGGGCTTGTACCGAACCTAAGTAAGGTCCACGATTCTGGACTACCGATGAAGCTGTCCATGGTTCTGGACTACCGATGAAGCTGTCCACGGTTCTGGACTACCAATGAAGCTGTCCACGGTTCTGGACTACCGATGAAGCTGTCCATGGTTCTGGGACTACCGTAGCTGTCCTTACCCTAGTAGGTCGAGATTAGCTACCTCGTATTTACTTGGGGATGCGCACATATGATGAATGTATGTGGTACAAGCCAGGGCCCCCATGATGTAATGATTATATTTAAGTATTTATAAGTATGATTTTCAAGTAAGCATCCATATGTTATATGCATTTGACTTATGTATCCATTCATGTTATGCATCCATGTTAAATGTTTATTATGTTTAAGTTTAAGAACCATGCCATGTTAATAAATGTTTATTTTGTTTATGTTTTATGATTAAGAACCATGCCATGTTAAATGTTTATTATGTTTATGTTTTATGATTAAGAACCATGCCATGTTAATGAATGTTTATTTTGTTTATGTTTTATGATTAAGAACCATGCCATGTTAAGTGTTTATTATGTTTATGTTTTATGATTAAGAACCATACCATGTTAAATATTTATTATGTTTACGTTTTATGATTAAGAACCATGCTATGTTAAATGTTTATTATGTTTATGTTTTATGTTAAGAATCATGTCATGTTAAATGTTCCTACGCTTATATTTATGTGACGTATGGTTTTAGTGAGTAGGGAAGGGTCTTACTAACTTATGTGCTTATAGTTTTATTGTCTTATACCGCAGATCAAGCAAGAAGTTATTAAGGGAAGCACCAGGAGGGGCAAGAGTGTGTGTGTTAGTGACATGGCAAGGGAAAGAGAAAAAGGATTCTCATATTTATAATTGTTGCATGCCTTGTGTTTTGAAACACCTTCTTAGGTTCTATGCTATACTTATGATAATCATGCCTAAAGAATAACTTACTACTTATGATGTTTATGGATGAGTTATGAATGTTTATATCATAATGCTACGTATGATGTTAATATGCTAAGTTACAATGCCACCATGTTCATGAATGATAGTTAGGGCATATATTCATGATTAAGAGTTAGGTGCATGTATGTACAAGTTTTAAATTATTCCGCTGCATTACGATGTTCACATGCCCCTATGTATGTTAGCGTAACGCCGCCTCTCGCCGCACCGTAAGGTGTGGGATAAAGGTGGGCGTTACAGGTTGATATCAGAGCCGTTTGCCATCTCACTACACACACATCAAGCCTTCTCCCTGCAACTTCCAAGTAAGTACCTCTATGCATATCTTGTTTTCTTTTATAATTCTAGAATATGCAAGTATAAATGATACCTTACGATAGCAAGTACTTTTAGGATATGTAATATGAACGATACGTTACCTTATTTTTATGAAATCAAATACTGTAGAATTTGATATGCGGGTAGGAACCACAAAAACTTATATTAGCCATACTTGTTTTTTTATGAAGAAAATCATGGCTAGAAGACAGAGTAACAGACTTAATGAGACAACTCCATCGCCTGACTTGATGCAATTAGTGACACAACTGCATGCACCATTCTATTTAACATCACATTCCCCTACATCAATTACACATGTTCATGGTATATTACATATGTATTCATGAATGAAACATAACATAGAACCTAACATATAAAGTCATATTGCATAACACACAAAACTAGGGTTGAGTAACATGCTTAACCATACACTTACATCATAGTAACTTATAAACATGCATCTTTGAGACTTTAGCCCAACCCAAACCCTAGGTTAGGGTCTTGGCCGAAACCCTAAAGGACCATGAGTCCCTAGAAAAATTTCCATAGTCATGGTTATCATCCAACACCTTACATATCATACCATAGGGAACCCATTTGGACCCTTGATTGAATTTAACACTAAGCCTTAGACCTAGAACATGTGTTGGCCGAAACCCTATAAGAGTAACAAGCCCATAGGAAAGTTCATATAAGTCACCATTTTTATCCATATTATATCATAGCAAGACATACTAATCATGCTTGGAGAGTTGAAGATTAAATCTAACCCTATACTTGAAGGTGGCCGAAACCCTAAGGGGTTTTTAGGGTGCTTCAAAACTTCCCAAAGTTTTACTTTTGTGCTTAACTTATCATAAATAAACATTTGGAAGCATAAGAAAAGTTTTTAACATGATCTTTAGCCCAATATCTTGCTTGGCCGAAAACTCCATAAACCCTAATTATAGATTTCTAACCATGGGATGCCAATAAGAACTTCTATCATGTTAAACAACTCGTAAACTATCGTACCACAGGTGAGAGGGGTCTTACCTTCCCTTATCTTGGATAAAATCCTTGAATAGAAAAATAGAAAGAACCTTCTTGACTCTAAACTTCTCCTTAGCCCTTGTACCCTAGTAGAGAGCCTTGAGTCTTCAAGATGGAGTCCTTGGTGAAGTTTTCTCTAAGGGGAGAACCCTTGTGGGTTTCGGCTAGAGCAAGGAGGAAGAGGAATTGCCTTGGGGAAGAAGAAAAAGGAAAATGAAACTCCCATGCCACTACTCTCATTGCCTTTATACCACATTAAGGAGGGCAAGTGAAGAGTCATGGTGTCTCTTCTCTTGATGGCTCTTCATTTCTTCCTAAGCCTTAACTAAAATCCACTTCATCCTCTCCTAGCACTCCCTTGATAGGTGAATTGGTTAGTACATGCATGGTGGTAGGCTAGGTCCAAGGTTCAAGCCTTGGTGCATGCACTTTGTTTTTTTTATTCTATTTTATTTTCGAAAATTTTCCTAATATTCACCCATAATCATGCTAATATTCCTAATTAAAACCCATTTATATTTATATTAAATTCTACCTAAAATCCACTAATAACCATGGTACTAGAAAAGCCCATTAATACTTAGCTTCTCAATTTAAATGAGAAAATTATGGTCAACTAGACTAAGGTTCGTACCAGTATCTCTAGGCTCCTTCAAAAATCTATTTAGACATGATCAATATTTTAAAGAAAATATTGAAAAGATTTTCTAGGTCGTTACAATCCCCCATACCTCGTGAAAGTTCGTCCTCGAACTTAGAACAGCTCCGGGTACTTGCGTCTCATCTTGTCCTCGCGTTCCCAGGTAGCCTCCTCGAACCTTTGACTTTGCCATAGGACCTTAACTAAGGGTACCTCCTTGTTCCTTAGCTGCTTGACTTCCCGATCCAAGATCTGGATAGGTCGACTTTCATAACTTAGGTCTTCCTGAACTTGTACTGTCTGGGGCTCGATCACTTGATCCTTATCTGAAATACACTTCTTAAGCATTGACACATGGAACACGTTATGAATAGCTGCCATCTCCTGAGGCAGCTCCAGTTCATATGCCACCTTGCCAACTCTTTTCAGGATCAGGTACGGTCCCACATATCACGGACTCAGTTTCCCTTTCTTCCCGAATCTCGTTACCCCTTTCATAGGAGCTACTTTGAGGAACACCAAATCTCCAATATTAAATTCCAGTGGTCTAAGCCGGACATCTGCATAACTCTTCTGCCGGCTCTGAGCAGCTTCTATCCGTTGTCGAATGTTCTGTATAGCTCGGGTGGTGCTGTCGACAACATCCGTGGTGAGTCCCATTTCCTTCTTTTCACCACCTTCATGCGAACAGATCGGAGACCTACATCTCCTTCCATATAAGGCTTCATAAGGTGTCATTCCGATAGTAGCTTGGTAGCAATTATTGTAAGCGAATTCCGCTAAACATAGATATCGGCACCAGCTCTCTTTGAAATCAAAGGCACAAGCTCGCAACATGTCCTCTAGTACTTGATTCACTCGTTCAGTTTGCCCGTCAGTCTGAGGGTGAAAGGCGGTGCTAAATCGTAGTTTAGTGCCCAGAGACCTCTGAACACACTCCCAAAAATGCGAGGTAAAGCGACCATCCATATCTGATATGATGGTCTTGGGAACTCCATGAAGTCTGATTATCTCCTTAACATATAATTGAGCCAGTTGCTCAATCGAATAAGTTATCTTAATTGCTAGGAAGTGAGCAGACTTCGTCAGCCGGTCCACAATTACCCAAATCGCATCATAACCGTTTGTAGTCCTGGGAAGTCCTGAAATAAAATCCATAGAAATATCTTCCCATTTCCACTCCGGAATCGAAAGTGGCTGCAGAACTCCTCCGGGTCGCTGGTGTTCTGCTTTCACTTGCTGACAAGTCAGACAAATACTAACATGCTAAGCCACATCTCTCTTCATACCAGACCACCAGAATTTCCCCTTCAGGTCTTGATACATCTTGGTGGATCCTGGATGCATCGAATAAGGGGTCCCGTGAGCTTCTGCCAATATTTCTCTCTGTAGCTTCGGATCATTAGGGATACATAGGCGATCCCTGAGGTAGAGTACTCCCCCGTCGGTGATACGAAACCCATCGCCCTTTCCTTCTAGGATTTCCTGTTTGATTCTCTAAAGACTCGGATCACTATTTTGTTTTTCCAATATGTCCTCAAACAGCATCGGTGATATTGTCATGGTAGAAAGCTGTCCGGAGATAACCTCGACTCCAAAATTCATGATTTCTCTTTCGAGGGGTCGGGGTACTATAGATATGGACATCAAGGTGGCACTTGACTTCCGGCTGAGTGCATCAGCCACCTTGTTTGCCTTCCCTGGATGGTAGAAGATCTCACAGTCATAGTCCTTCACCAACTCCAGCCATCGGCATTGTCTCATATTCAAATCTTTCTGAGTGAAGAAATATCGCAGACTCTGATGGTCTGTATAAATTCTACACTGCGCTCCATACAGATAATGCCTCCATACCTTAAGAGCGAAGACCACAGCAGCCAGTTCCAGATCGTGAGTGGGGTAATTCTGTTCATGTTCCTTGAGTTGTCTAGAGGCGTAGGCGATGACCTTACCACTCTGCATAAGTACAGCTCCAAGTCCCAGTTTGGAGGCATCGCTATACAGGTCGAAGTTCTGGTTACATTCGGGAAGGGTAAGAATTGGAGCACTTGTAAGTCTCCTCTTTAGTTCCAAGAAACTCCTTTCACAGTTTTCCGTCCATTCATACTTCTTATCCTTCCTGGTGAGAGCCGTTAGAGGGGCTGCAATTCTCGAGAAGTCCTCCACAAATTTTCGGTAATAGCCCGCCAGCCCAAGGAAGCTTCTGATTTCATTGGCATTCTTTGGCCGACTCCAGTTATTCACAGGTTCAATCTTCGTTGGATCTACCATAACCCCATTTTTGGAAATAATATGGCCCAAAAAGCCTACTTGGTCAAGCCAGAACTCACATTTGGAGAACTTTGCGTACAATTATTTTTCCCGAAGAGTCTGTAATACTATCTTCAAGTGCTCGGCGTGCTCCTCTTGGTTCCTCGAATAAATAAGAATATCGTCAATGAAGACGATTACAAATTTGTCGAGGAAAGACGAGAATACCCGATTCATAAGGTCCATAAACATGGCAGGAGCATTTGTCACACCGAAAGGCATAACCACAAATTCAAAATGCCCATACCTTGTTCGAAAGGCCGTTTTCGGAATATCATCCTGTTTTACTTTAACTTGATGATAACCAGACCTCAGATCGATTTTTGAGAAAATGGTGGCTCCTTTCAATTGATCAAACAGGTCATCTATCCTTGGAAGGGGATACCTATTTTTGATCGTCACATTGTTCAATGCTCGATAATCTATGCACATTCGCATAGATCCGTCTTTCTTCTTCACAAATAGCACTGGAGCTCTCCATGGGGAATGACTAGGGCGAATAAAACCCTTATCGAGTAACTCCTGTAGTTGTTCTTGAAGCTCTTTTAATTCTACCGGCGCCATTTGGTAAGGTGCCTTGGATATTGGGTTAGTACCAGGAACCAATTCGATCTCGAATTCCACTTCTCTATCAGGAGCTAATCCTGGTAATTCATCTGGAAATACCTCTGGGTAATTACATACAACTCTAACATCCTCTAGCTTCTGATCCTTTGTTTGACTTACGTCGACCACATGTGCTAGAAACCCAGTGTATCCCTTGTCTAACATCTTCTGTGCTTTGAGAGTCGATAAAAATTTCCCAGTTCTTTTCCTTGGCTCCCCGATAAATTCAAACGTAGATTCTGCCTCGGGTTGAAAGACCACCCTTCGTTTACGGCACTCGACAGAAGCACCGTATTTGCTAAGAAAATCCATTCCCATTATAACATCATAGTCCTGCATGTCGAGTACTATCAGATCGCAGTAGAGTTCTCTTCCCGCAATTCCGACTGGTACCGCACGCAGCACGTGAGTAGATGTCATTATTTCTCCCGAAGGCAGGGTTGTTAAGAACTTGCAGTTTAAAACTTGTGGAGGCATATCTATCTTCTTAGTGTAGAATGTAGAGATGAACGAGTGCGTTGCCCCAGTATCAAATAATGCGGTAGCATGCTGACTGTAAATAAGAATATGACCTGTGACCACCGTTGAAGCATTCGCAGCATCCTCCTTAGTAATAGAAAACACCCTGGCATCCGCCATAGTTGGTGGGGCCTCCAATCTCTCTAGGCTCATCAGGGTACTCTCCGGCTCCGCTTGCATATAATGTAGTTTCGCGGGTGCACCCTGGTACTGAACAAGCTGTTGCGGAGGTGTCTGGTTCTTGGTAGGGCAGTAAGAGGCCATGTGCCCTTCTACTCCGCAGATCAAGCACCGGTTCGTAGCTCTGCAGCATTCCCCGGGGTGCATTTTCCCGCAAGTAGCACACAGGGGAAACCGGGACTGTTTATTTGCTGGGCCACCTTGGGGGTTGTTCAATGGCTGCCGTTTACCACCCTGGTTCCCTTTCCAATTAGCGTTGGTACCCTGAGGTTTCTGACCCCTTTCATTTAATGCCTTCCTTTGTTGGTTGATATTGTTCAGGTAATGTTCGGTGAGTAGGGCACTACTAAACAGTTCCTCTGCAGTCTGCGGTCTATTAACTCCGCCGGCCACATTCAGAGCTATTTCGAGCCGCAACATCTTCAACATAAGTCGGACCCTTTCTTTCTCAGTGCGAACCAGCTCAGGGCATAGACGAGCCAATCGGTTAAATTTCTTTACAGCTTCATTGACCGAGAGGTTGCCCTGTCGGAATTCCGTGAACTCGTCGTAATGTTTGTTTGTGACACGCATATTGAAGAACTCTTCAAAGAACTCTAATTCAAAATCTGACCACGTCATCTGGTTCACCTGTCTCTTGGCCTTGACCCGTTCCCACCACATTCTGGCATCCCCAGAAAGGCAGAATGATGCACACTTGATCTTCTCATGTTCTGGCCAATCTAGCAGCTCCATTGTACTCTCCACGGTCTTGAACCACGCTTGAGCATCCCACGGCTCACCGACACCCGAGAAATTTTTCGGCTTCAGCCTCAACCACTGGATCAGATAAGCCTCTTGTCGTGCTACAATGGTCGAGCCTGACGGAGGAGTTTGCATAACCGTAGGCGCGACAGGTATAGCAGTCTGGTTCGCCGGGGGAGTAGTAGAATTTTCTTGTTGGTTCATCAGGGTATTAATGGTTTGCTGCTGCTCAGTGACTTGACGCTGGAGTTGGGTCACCAATTGCATCAGGTCAGGCGAGGGAGTAGTCTCATTAAGTCTGTTACTCTGTCTTCTAGCCATGCTTTCCTTCATAAAGGACAAGTATGGATAATATGAGTTATTGTTATACCTACCCCATCTTAAATTCTAAATTATTTGATTTTTTTTAAAATAAAATAAAAGAAGTATCGTTCATGTTCACATATCTTACAAGTACCTTCTATTGTCTATCATCAGACATCATTCATACTTGCATATTCTAGAAACATAACATATCATAAGAGTGCTTACTATTATAAAATATGCAGAAAGGTACTTACTTGGAAGCTGCAGGAAAGAGGCTTTATGTGTGTGTAGTGAGATGGCAACGCTCTGATACCAACCTGTAACGCCCGCCTTTTTCCCCCACCCTACGGTGTGGCGAGAGGCGGCGTTACGCTAAACATACATGTACATATAAAACATCTTAATGCAGCGGAATAATTTTTTTTTCTTTATACACATGCGTTTTACCATGCAACTAATACTTGAACATGTATATATGCCTTAACTTATCATTCATGAACATGGTATCATTGGACTTAGCATATTAACGACATGCATGGCATCATGATATAACCATTTCATAGCTTATTCATAATCATCATAAGTAGTAAGTAACTTATCCATAAACCTCATGAGTCTTAAGTCATTCATTAGGCATGCCCATCATAAACATAGCATAAAATCTAAGGAAACATTCAAAACCCAAGACATGCGATATGCATAAATAAAAGGATCCTCTGCCATGTCACCGCCACACACACACATGCTCTTGCCCCTCCTGCTGCTTCTCTTAGTAACCTCTTGCTTGATCTGCGGTACGAGGAAAACAACACTATAAGCACATAGGCTTAGTAAGACCCTTTCCTACTCACTAAAACCATACGTCACTTAAACATAAACATATAAAGCATTCCACATAATGTAATTCTAAACATAACACATAAGCATAGTCTTGGCGTAAATCATAAGCATATGAACAACCAATAGAGCATGATTCTTAACATAAACATAAACCTAAAACATACTTAGCATAACATACTTCTTAACATAAATGAGCATGAAACATACTGATCATGGCTTAACATACGTAAACATGAAACATGCTTATTCATGGCATAATCCATAATATACATGAGCATGAAACATACTTATTCATGGCATAATCCATAATATACATGAGCATGAAACATACTTATTCATGGCATAATTCTTAATATACATGAGCATAGTTCAACATGAGCATAAGCATAAAATATACTTATCAGGGCATAATGCATGACATGAATGGATGCATGAGTCCAATGCGTATACGTAAGGATGCTTAATTTAAAATCATACTTTTAAATACTTAAACATAACATCATTGGGGTCCCCGACTTGTACCACATACATACATCATAAGCGCGCATCCCTAAGTAAATATGAGGTAGCGAGCCCCGACCTACTAGGGTAGGAACAGCTACGGTAGTTCCAAAAATCGGGGCGTTCTTAAGGTGCCCATCCCTGTTGGACAGCTTCGGTAGTCCCAGAACCGTGGACAGCTTCGGTAGTCCAGAACCGGGGCGTTCTTAAGGTGCCCATCCCTTGGACCCTTACTTCGGTCCGGTACAAGCCCATTCATAAAGTAAAATAACTTTGCATGCTTCATCATTCATAGACATACATGACATAAACATACTTGGCATTTCATCATTCATACTTATTTCATAACATCGTTATGTCTTCATCATTCATACTTATCATTCATACTTAAGGCATAACATCATCTTCATCCATTTTCTTTCATTCATAAAATATGACATACATGCATAATCATATCTCCAGGCATAAACGTTATCTTGGTTCATAAAGCTTGCATGATGATGGTTCATTGATAAACATGAAATTCATACATGATACATTTCATCAAGCATACATAATCCTATTATCCATCATAGAGCATGCATGGTAAGATACATATGAACATGATGAATAGTATTTAAGTATCTGGCATTCATCATAGAACATGCATAGACCTTCATACACCTACATCTATTGTAACATTTAACCCTCTACATGCACCATTCTATTTAACATCACATTCCCCTACATCAATTACACATCTTCATGGTATATTACATATATATTCATGAATGAAACATAACATAGAACCTAACATATAAAGTCATATTGCATAACACACAAAACTAGGGTTGAGTAACATGCTTAACCATACACTTACATCCTAGTAACTTATAAACATGCATCTTTGAGACTTTAGCCCAACCCAAACCCTATGTTAGGGTCTTGGCTGAAACCCTAAAGGACCATGAGTCCTTAGAAAAATTTCCATAGTCATGGTTATCATCCAACCCTTACATATCATGCCATAGGAAACCCATTTGAACCCTTGATTGAATTTAACACTAAGCTTTAGACCTAGAACATGTGTTGGCCGAAACCCTATAAGGGTAACAAGCCCATAGGAAAATTCATATAAGTCACCATTTTTATCCATATTATATCATAGCAAGACATACTAAGCATGCTTGAAGAGTTGAAGATTAAATCTAACCCTATACTTGAAGGTGGCCGAAACCCTAAGGGGTTTTTAGGGTGCTTCAAAACTTCCCAAAGTTTTACTTTTGTGCTTAACTTATCATAAATAAACATTTGGAAGCATAAGAAAAGTTTTTAACATGATCTTTAGCCCAATATCTTGCTTGGCCGAAAACTCCATAAACCCTAACTATAGATTTCTAACCATGGGATGCCAACAAGAACTTCTATCATGTTAAACAACTCGTAAACTATCGTACCACAGGTGAGAGTGGTCTTACCTTCCCTTATCTTGGATAAAATCCTTGAATAGAAAAATAGGAAGAACCTTCTTGACTCTAAACTTCTCCTTAGCCCTTGTACCCTAGTAGAGAGCCTTGAGTCTTCAAGATGGAGTCCATGGTGAAGTTTTCTCTAAGGGGAGGACCCTTGTGGGTTTCGGCTAGAGCAAGGAGGAAGAGGAATTGCCTTGGGGAAGATGAAAAAGGAAAATGAAACTCCCATGCCACTATTCTCATTGCCTTTATACCACATTAAGGAGGGCAAGTGAAGAGTCATGGTGTCTCTTCTCTTGATGGCTCTTCATTTCTTCCTAAGCCTTAACTAAAATCCACTTCATCCTCTCCTAGCACTCCCTTGCTAGGTAAATTGGTTAGTACATGCATGGTGGTAGGCTAAGTCCAAGGTTCAAGCCTTGGTGGATGCACTTTATTTTTTTTATTCTATTTTTTTTCAAAATTTTCCTAATATTCACCATTATCATGCTAATATTCCTAATTAAAACCCATTTATATTTATATTAAATTCTACCTAAAATCCACTAATAACCATGGTACTAGAAAAGCCCATTAGTACTTAGCTTCTCAATTTAAATGAGAAAAATTATGGTCAACTAAACTAAGGTTCGTACTAGTATCTCTAGGCTTCTTCAAAAATCTATTTTGACATGATCAATATTTTAAAGAAAATATTGAAAAGATTTTCCGGGTCGTTACAATCCCCCATACCTCGTGAAAGTTCGTCCTCGAACTTAGAACAGCTCCGGGTACTTGCGTCTCATCTCGTCCTCGCGTTCCCAGGTAGACTCCTCGAACCTTTGACTTTGCCATAGGACCATAACTAAGGGTACCTCCTTGTTCCTTAGCTGCTTGACTTCCCGATCCAAGATCTGGATAGGTCGACTAACATAACTTAGGTCTTCTTGAACTTGTACTATATGGGGCTCGATCACTTGATCCTTATCTGAAATACACTTCTTAAGCATTGACACATGGAACACGTTATGAATAGCTGCCATCTCCTGATGCAGCTCCAGTTCATATGCCACCTTGCCAACTCTTTTCAGGATCAGGTAGGGTCCCCCATATCGCGGACTCAGTTTCCCTTTCTTCGCGAATCTCGTTACCCCTTTCATAGGAGCTACTTTGAGGAACACCAAATCTCCAATATTAAATTCCAGTGGCCTACGTCGGACATCTGCATAACTCTTCTGCCGGCTCTGAGCAGCTTCTATCCGTTGTCGAATGTTCTGTATAGCTCGGGTGGTGCTGTCGACAACATCCGTGGTGAGTCCCATTTCCTTCTTTTCGCCACCTTCATACCAACAGATCGGAGACCTACATCTCCTTCCATATAAAGCTTCATAAGGTGCCATTCCGATAGTAGCTTGGTAGCTATTATTGTAAGCGAATTCCGCTAAACATAGATATCGGCACCAGCTCCCTTTGAAATCCAAGGCACAAGCTTGTAACATGTCCTCTAGTACTTGATTCACTCGTTCAGTTTGCCCGTCAGTCTGAGGGTGAAAGGCGGTGCTGAATCGTAGTTTAGTGCCCAGAGACCTCTGAACACACTCCCTAAAATGCGAGGTAAAGCGACCATCCCTATCTGATATGATGGTCTTGGGAACTCCATGAAGTCTGATTATCTCCTTAACATATAATTGAGCCAGTTGCTCAATCGAGTAAGTTACCTTAATTGCTAGGAAGTGAGCAGACATCGTCAGGCGGTCCACAATTACCCAAATCGCATCATAACCGTTTGTAGTCCTGGGAAGTCCTGAAATAAAATCCATAGAAATATCTTCCCATTTCCATTCCAGAATCGAAAGTGGCTGCAGAACTCCTCCGGGTCGCTGGTGTTCTGCTTTCACTCGCTGACAAGTCAGACAATTACTAACACGCTGAGCCACATCTCTCTTCATACCAGACCACCAGAATTTCCCCTTCAAGTCTTGATACATCTTGGTGGATCCTAGATGCATCGAATAAGGGGTCCCGTGAGCTTGTGCCAATATTTCTCTCCGTAGCTTCGGATCATTAGGGATACATAGGCGATCCCTGAGGTAGAGTACTCCCCCGTCGGTGATACGAAACCCATCGCCCTTTCCTTCTTGGATTTCCTGTTTGATTCTCTAAAGACTCGGATCACCATTTTATTTTTCCAATATGTCCTCAAACAGCGTCGGTGATATTGTCCTGGTAGAAAGCTGTCCGGAGATAACCTCGACTCCAAAATTCATGATTTCTCTTTCGAGGGGTGGGGTACTATAGATATGGACATCAAGGTGGCACTTGACTTCCGGCTGAGTGCATCAGCCACCTTGTTTGCCTTCCCTGGATGGTAGAATATCTCACAGTCATAGTCCTTCACCAACTCCAGCAATCGGCGTTGTCTCATATTCAAATCTTTCTGAGTGAAGAAATATCGCAGACTCTGATGGTCTGCATAAATTCTACACTGCGCTCCATACAGATAATGCCTCCATACCTTAAGAGCGAAGACCACAGCAGCCAGTTCCAGATCGTGAGTGGGGTAATTCTGTTCATGTTCCTTGAGTTGTCTAGAGGCGTAGGCGATGACCTTACCACTCTGCATAAGTACAGCTCCAAGTCCCAGTTTGGAGGCATCGCTATACAGGTCGAAGTTCTGGTTACATTCGGGAAGGGTAAGAATTGGAGAACTTGTAAGTCTCCTCTTTAGTTCCAAGAAACTCCTTTCACAGTTTTCCGTCCATTCATACTTCTTATCCTTCCTGGTGAGAGCCGTTAGAGGGGCTGCAATTCTCGAGAAGTCCTCCACAAATTTTCGGTAATAGCCCGCCAGCCCAAGGAGGCTTCTGATTTCATTGGCATTCTTTGGCCGACTCCAATTATTCACAGGTTCAATCTTCATTGGATCTACCATAACCCCATTTTTGGAAATAATATGGCCAAAACGCCTACTTGGTCAAGCCAGAACTCACATTTGGAGAACTTTGCGTATAATTATTTTTCCCGAAATGTCTGTAATACTATCTTCAAGTGCTCGGCGTGCTCCTCTTGGTTCCTCGAATAAATAAGAATATCGTCAATGAAGACGATTACAAATTTGTCGAGGAAAGACAAGAATACCCGATTCATAAGGTCCATAAACATGGCAGGAGCATTTGTCACACCGAAAGGCATAACCACAAATTCAAAATGCCCATACCTTGTTCGAAAGGCCGTTTTCGGAATATCATCCTGTTTTACTTTAACTTGATGATAACCAGACCTCAGATCGATTTTTGAGAAAATGGTGGCTCCTTTCAATTGATCAAACAGGTCATCTATCCTTGGAAGGGGATACCTATTTTTGATCGTCACATTGTTCAATGCTCGATAATCTATGCACATTCGCATAGATCCGTCTTTCTTCTTCACAAATAGCACTGGAGCTCTCCATGGGGAATGACTAGGGCAAATAAAACCCTTATCGAGTAACTCCTGTAGTTGTTCTTAAAGCTCTTTTAATTCTACCGGCGCCATTTGTTAAGGTGCCTTGGATATTGGGTTAGTACCAGGAACCAATTCGTTCTCGAATTCCACTTCTCTATCAGGAGCTAATCCTGGTAATTCATCTGGAAATACCTCTGGGTAATTACATACAACTCTAACATCCTCTAGCTTCTGATCCTTTGTTTGACTTACGTCGACCACATGTGCTAGAAACCCAGTGTATCCCTTGTCTAACATCTTCTGTGCTTTGAGTGTCGATTAAAATTTTCCAGTTCTTTTCCTTGGCTCCCCAATAAATTCAAACGTAGATTCTGCCTCGGGTTGAAAGACCACCCTTCGTTTACGGCACTCGACAGAAGCACCGTATTTGCTAAGAAGATCCATTCCCATTATAACATCATAGTCCTGCATGTCGAGTACTATCAGATCGCAGTAGAGTTCTCTTCCCGCAATTCCGACTGCTACCGCACGCAACACGTGAGTAGATGTCATTATTTCTCTCGAAGGCAGGGTTGTTAAGAACTTGCAGTTTAAAACTTGTGTAGGCATATCTATCTTCTTAGTGTAGAAAGTAGAGATGAACGAGTGTGTTGCCCCAGTATCAAATAATGCGGTAGCATGCTGACTGTAAATAAGAATATGGCCTGTGACCACCGTTGAAGCATTCGCAGCATCCTCCTTAGTAATAGAAAACACCCTGGCATCCGCCATAGTTGGTGGGGCCTCCAATCTCTCTAGGCTCATCAGGGTACTCTCCGGCTCCGCTTGCATATAATGTAGTTTCACGGGTGCACCCTGGTACTGAACAAGCTGTTGCGGAGGTGTCTGGTTCTTGGTAGGGCAGTAAGTGGCCATGTGCCCTTCTACTCCGCAGATGAAGCACCGGTTCGTACCTCTGCGGCATTCCCCGGGGTGCATTTTCCCGCATATAGCACACAGGGGAAACCGGGACTGTTTATTTGCTGGGCCACCTTGGGGGTTGTTCAATGGCTGTCGTTTACCACCCTAGTTCCCTTTCCAATTAGCGTTGGTACCCTGAGGTTTCTGACCCCTTTCATTTAATGCCTTCCTTTGTTGGTCGATATTGTTCAGGTAATGTTCGGTGAGTAGGGCACTACTAAACAGTTCCTCTACAGTCTGCGGTCTATTAACTCCGCCGGCCACATTCAGAGCTATTTCGAGCCGCAACATCTTCAACATAAGTCAGACCCTTTCTTTCTCAGTGCAAACCAGCTCAGGGCATAGACGAGCTAATCGGTTAAATTTCTTTACAGCTTCATTGACCGAGAGGTTGCCCTGTCGGAATTCCGTGAACTCGTCGTAATGTTTGTTTGTGACATGCATATTGAAGAACTCTTCAAAGAACTCTAATTCAAAATCTGACCACGTCATCTAGTTCACCTGTCTCTTGGCCTTAACCCGTTCCCACCACATTCTGGCATCCCCAGAAAGGCAGAATGATGCACACTTGATCTTCTCATGTTCTGGCCAATCTCGCAGCTCCATTGTACTCTCCACGATCTTGAACCATGCTGGAGCATCCCACGGCTCACCGACACCCGAGAAATTTTTCGGCTTCAGCCTCAACCACTGGATCAGATAAGCCTCTTGTCGTGCTACAATGGTCGAGCCTGACGGAGGAGTTTGCATAACCGTAGGTGCGACAGGTATAGCAGTCTGGTTCGCCGGGGGAGTAGTAGAATTTTCTTGTTGGTTCATCAGGGTATTAATGGTTTGCTGCTGCTCAGTGACTTGATGCTAGAGTTGGGTCACCAATTACATCAGGTCAGGCGAGGGAGTAGTCTCATTAAGTCTGTTACTCTGTCTTCTAGCCATGCTTTCCTTCATAAAGGACAAGTATGGATAATATGATTTATTGTTACACCTACCCCATCTTAAATTCTAAATTATTTGATTTTTTTTAAAAAAATAAAATAAAAGAAGTATCGTTCATGTTCACATATCTTATAAGTTCCTTCTATTGTCTATCATGAGACATCATTCATACTTGCATATTCTAGAAACATAACATATCATAAGAGTGCTTACTATCATAAAATATGCAGAATGGTACTTACTTGGAAGCTGTAGGAAAGAGGCTTGATGTGTGTGTAGTGAGATGGCAACGGCTCTGATACCAACCTGTAACGCCCGCCTTTTTCCCCCACCCTACGATGTGGCGAGAGGCGGCGTTACGCTAAACATACATGTACATATAAAACATCTTAATGCAGCGGAATAATTTTTTTATTCTTTATACACATGCGTTTTACCATGCAACTAATAATTGAACATGTATATATGCCTTAACTTATCATTCATGAACATGGTATCATTGGACTTAGCATATTAACGACATGCATGACATCATGATATAACCATTTCATAGCTTATTCATAATCATCATAAGTAGTAAGTAACTTATCCATAAACCTCATGAGTCTTAAGTCATTCATTAGGCATGCCCATCATAAACATAGCATAAAATCTAAGGAAACATTCAAAACCCAAGACATGCGATATGCATAAATAAAAGGATCCTCTGCTATGTCACCGCCACACACACACATGCTCTTGCCCCTCCTGCTGCTTCACTTAGTAACCTCTTGCTTGATCTGCGGTACGAGGAAAACAACACTATAAGCACATAGGCTTAGTAAGACTCTTTCCTACTCACTAAAACCATACGTCACTTAAACATAAACATATAAAGCTTGCATGATCATATCTGCAGGCATAAACGTTATCTTGGTTCATAAAGCTTGCATGATCATGGTTCATTGATAATCATGAAATTCATACATGATACATTTCATCTAGCATACATAATCCTATTATCCATCATAGAGCATGCATGGTAAGATACATATGAACATGATGCATAGTATTTAAGTATTTGGCATTCATCATAGAACATGCATAGACCTTCATACACCTACATCTATTGTAACATTTAACCCTCTACATGCACCATTCTATTTAACATCACATTCCCCTACATCAATTACACATCTTCATGGTATATTACATATATATTCATGAATGAAACATAACATAGAACCTAACATATAAAGTCATATTGCATAACACACAAAACTAGGGTTGAGTAACATGCTTAACCATACACTTACATCCTAGTAACTTATAAACATGCATCTTTGAGACTTAAGCCCAACCCAAACCCTAGGATAGGGTCTTGGCTGAAACCCTAAAGGACCATGAGTCCTTAGAAAAATTTCCATAGTCATGGTTATCATCCAACCCTTACATATCATGCCATAGGAAACCCATTTGAACCCTTGATTGAATGTAACACTAAGCCTTAGACCAAGAACATGTGTTGGCCGAAACCCTATAAGGGTAACAAGCCCATAGGAAAATTCATATAAGTCACCATTTTTATGCATATTATATCATAGCAAGACATACTAAGCATGCTTGAAGAGTTGAAGATTAAATCTAACCCTATACTTGAAGGTGGCCGAAACCCTAAGGGGTTTTTAGGGTGCTTCAAAACTTCCCAAAGTTTTACTTTTGTGCTTAACTTATCATAAATAAACATTTGGAAGCATAAGAAAAGTTTTTAACATGATCTTTAGCCCAATATCTTGCTTGGCCGAAAACTCCATAAACCCTAACTATAGATTTCTAACCATGGGATGCCAACAAGAACTTCTATCATGTTAAACAACTCGTAAACTATCATACCACAGGTGAGAGGGGTCTTACCTTCCCTTATCTTGGATAAAATCCTTGAATAGAAAAATAAAAAGAACCTTCTTGACTCTAAACTTCTCCTTAGCCCTTGTACCCTAGTAGAGAGCCTTGAGTCTTCAAGATGGACTCCTTGGTGAAGTTTTCTGTAAGGGGAGAACCCTTGTAGGTTTCGGCTAGAGCAAGGAGGAAGAGGAATTGCCTTGGGGAAGAAGAAAAAGGAAAATGAAACTCCCATGCCACTACTCTCATTGCTTTTATACCACATTAAGGAGGGCAAGTGAAGAGTCATGGTGTCTCTTCTCTTGATGGCTCTTCATTTCTTCCTAAGCCTTAACTAAAATCCAGTTCATCCTCTCCTAGCACTCCCTTGCTAGGTGAATGTGTTAGTACATGCATGGTGGTAGGCTAGGTCCAATGTTCAAGCCTTGGTGTATGCACTTTGTTTTTTTTATTCTATTTTATTTTCAAAAATTTTCCTAATATTCACCTATAATCATGCTAATATTCCTAATTAAAAACCATTTATATTTATATTAAATTCTACCTAAAATCCACTAATAACCATGGTACTAGAAAAGTCCATTAGTACTTAGCTTCTCAATTTAAATGAGAAAATTATGGTCAACTAGACTAAGGTTCGTACTAGTATCTCTAGGCTCCTTCAAAAATCTATTTAGACATGATCAATATTTTAAAGAAAATATTGAAAAGATTTTTCGGGTCCTTACACTGCTGGAGAAGGAAGCTCCGACCATCTCTTGGCCGGAAGAAGGTGCTGCCGGAATTAGAGTTTGCCGTAATGATCTTTTTGCCGCAAGCCTCTTCTTTTGCTTCGCCGGAATTTTGATTCTGGTCATCCTTTTGTGGTTAGTCTTCTGACTTCTCTCTTGGTTTTTCTCGTCGTGTTCTCGAAGAATCTAGTAGTTCTCGAGAACACGAAACTCGTGGCTTTGCGAAGTCATCCCGAAGATACTTGGCGTGGACACGAATAGTGGCGGAGCTTCCAAGGGACGCTTACGGTTGGATCTCGTCCCTTTCTTCGAGTTACACGAGGTAATACGTAAATTAATTTATGTTTCTGCAAAATTTTAAATATATGATCATGTCTACACAAGATAAAATTGCATACTTAGATGTGTGGTTAAATAATTTGAGAAATTATTTATGCTAAACCTTCCGCTGCACGTAATTAATTTTTGAAATTACGAACCCGCATCCATGTCAACATGCACCCGGTCCCAACAGTGTTATCAGAGCCAATGTTTGTGTTCGACATAATCATATAATTGTTTTGCGGAAAGCTTTATCATGATCTCAATTTTAGAAAATTTTCAATTATGAAAACTTTCCAATTATGGTAAATTTTCGATTTAGGAATTTCAAAGTTTGGAAATCCTCATGAAATTTTGCAAACTTTTGAAATATCTCTGTTTCTGAAATTTTATGATAATTGTAAAAACTTTCCAATTTTGGAAATTTCCTATTTTGGAAATTTTCCTATTTTGGAAAAACATTAGTTTTCTTTCTACCAGAAACTTACAATTATTCTGAAACCCTTTTATTTTTGGAAACTTTCCATTTATGGAAAGCTCGCAATTTTGGACACTTTCATTCAAGAAAGTCTAGACAAATTATGGGAATATTAATTGACATTTAAATTCATAATTGGAAATTAAATTATTTAAAAAATTCTTTATTTTGGATTGAGCCTCGGGGAGCCGTCTAATTTAAAGTTTGTTGTTATAATTAAATTTCATAAATTGAATTTAAACTGTCAAATGCTTATTTTGGATTGAGCCTCGGGGAGTCGTCCAAATTAAGTTATTGATATTAATTTTCCATAAATAAAATATGTGATCAAATCTTAGAATTTTTTGAGGTGATTCACAAATGATAATTTCCTTATTTGATTTATGAGGTGATGCTCTTACATATTATTGTCTCCAAAATTAATTAGAAAAATTGTTTCCTATAGAGTATATTTCCTTAAATAAGATTTTCAAGAAAATAATATATGGTTGAATTAAGAGAATCTGTCTCTTAATTTAATAAGATTTGATTTAGAGAAATCAAAGTCTTAAACATATTATTTCCGAAATTGATTATGATAATTCAGGAAATTGTTTCCCAAAACAATTCCTTGAATAAAGTATGAAATTAGAATTAGGAAATTCGGTTCCTAATTCAATTAATGAGACTTGATAAATTAAGTCACATACATACTTTATTAAGGAAATCGTTAGAACATGACATAATTATATATCATGAATGTGCATAAAAGAAAAAGATAAGACCCAAAACCCCTTACAAAATATTAAGGCCAACACCTTCCATTAATATGGTTAGAACCGGAGTTTTGTTTCTCGTTTGGGTTGATGGACACATCCATGCCCGGCTTGAACCTCAACATGTTCAAACCATGGAATTAGTTTATGATTAATATAGTTGGAGTCAGAGGTCAATCCTTAGTTTTGGTTGTTGCACACATCCAAGCCTGACTAAACGGTTGAATGAGCTCCAACCATATTAAAACTATTTCTTGATTAATGGGTCAGCCTTAAGCTTGGAGCATCGATTTGTTGTGCCACAGCCAAGGTCGATGTAAAGAGAGGTGCAATTGGGTGCTATGTATATTCTTGCATACTTGTTAATGAGTTAACCACCCAATGATTTATGCAAACATTCAATTAGTTGATAGCATAATGAGATAGTTACATATGTATAATATGTAATCGGTATAATTACCTACCTTCATAGCTAAGAAAAACTTGATGGACTCTAGCCATGGTTGTTCTTATCTATGGTTGGATATCAACCTATTTGGAGATGTTCCTACGATCTCCCGAATTGATAAAAAGGGTTATTCAATTCGAAAAATAAATAGGATTTAATTAATGTATATTGATGCATTATTTATCATTCTCATCACATAACCTCAATTTGTATTTCTAGGATAATCACCTGATCATGTCTTCTCTGAATTTGCGTTCCATTTTGGACACCAATAAGCTGACTGGGCCAAACTTCATGGACTGGCTTCGAAACCTGAGGATAGTCCTCAAGGCAGAAAAGCTTGCTTATGTGGCCGATCAGAAACTTCCCAACCATCCTCCTGAAGATGCAACTCCAGACCAGTTAGTGGCCTATCAGAAACATGTGGCCGATTCTGGACTTGCGAGTTGCATCATGCTGGCTGCTATGGTACCTGAGCTACAAAAGCAGCATGAGTATATGGATGCTCATACCATCGTCTTCCATCTTCATGAGTTGTTTGACGAGCAGGCGAGATCCGAAAGGTTTGAGGTCTCGAGACTCCTCTTCAACTCTAAGATGCAGGAAGGCACTTCTATTTCACAGTTTGTGTTGAAGATGTTGGGGTACATTGAGCGACTAGGCACACTCGGATTTGCAATGGATCACGAACTAAGTATTGACTTAATTCTACATTGTTTGCCCAAGAGTTACTCACAGTTTGTAATGAACTATCGGATAAACAAACTGGAGACTACCATCCTGAGTTGCTTAACCTGCTGAAGACTATAGAGCCTTCTATAAAGCAGGATCAGAAGACGGTACTATTAGTTGGTTCCTCAAAGAAAGGCTCAAAGAGGAAGCCCAAAGAACAAAATAAGGGAAGGAAGAAAAAGGACAAAAAGATTGAAAAGGCACCAAAAGGCACTAGCCATCACTGCAGCAAGGAGGGCCACTGACGAAGAAACTGCAAGGTTTATCTTGAGTCCTTGAAGAAGAAGGCATCCGATGCCTCATCCTCTTCAGGTATCTTCATTATTGAATGTCACTCTATTTCCTCGGACCCCTGGGTACTTGATACTGGGTGTAGCTCACATATATGTAATGACATACAGGGGCTAAGGAATAGAAGAAGACTCGTCAAGGGAGAAACGAATTTGCGAGTTGGAAATGGAGCAAAGATTGCTGCTGTTGCCATCGGAATATATTTGCTAAAGCTCCCTACTGGACTTGTCTTAGAATTGGATAATTGTTATTTTGTTCCTTCGTTAATAAAGAACATTGTACTATTTCATGCTTGAATGAAAAGGGTTATCATTTATCTTTTAGTAGCAATTGTTGTTACATAACTTTAAATGGTGTTCTTTATGGTACCGGAACTTTATGCAATGGTATCAACACGATAGATTTATTCGGTGACATTTATCGAAGTTAGCAAAAAACGTGCTCGAATAGGTAATCAAATAGACTCCTATATGTGGCATTGTCGTCTTGGCCATGTAAGTAAGAAGCATGACCAAATTACACCGATGTGGAATTCTGGAATCATTTGAACCCGGTTCATTTGATAGATGCGAATCATGCTTAAAAGCAAGATGACCAGATTGTTGGTGCAGATTGCACCCAAGTCAAACCTGTGTTTTGATATTGACAAAAGGGTTCAAAAGTTAAGGGTTCATTGGTACCTAACAAGTTTCTTGAGTGTACAGGAAAAGCCCTAGCGAAGGAATGCTAGGCACTGGCGAAGGACTGCCAGACTGGACAAAGTCCTAGCGAAGGAATGCTAGGCACTGGCGAAGGACTGCCAGAATGGACAAAGCCCTAGCAAAGGAATGCTAGGCACTGGCGAAGGGCTGCCAGAAGTAAAGACCTAGCGAAGGGCTGCTAGGCACCAAGCAAAAGGCAGCTTGGTACCTCAAGACCTGGCGAAGGACTGCCGGGCAAAAGTCCAACTGGAGGATCCGGTTGGCACCAGGTAAAACTCTCCCGAGAGGAGTAGGTGAGGACGCGTTCCTCTTGAGGGAACATTAGGCGTCGGTTCGACCTAGGGCTCCATTTTGGAGACCAAAGTCAGAACCAAGACAGCTAAGGCTGTATAAAATTATTGTTTTGTTGTGTTTTGGACTAACCCTTGATGCAGGACCGAAGGGACGTGTGTCTGCAACTCAGAGAGCCTCAGAGGAGTGAGGCAACAGCTGAGTAAGGCGCCCTAAGTGTCCAGGGCCCCCTCAAGGTGAACCAGAACCAAACGAAGCAAATGGGCTTCAGCTGCTTACTGGGCAAGGCGCCCTCAGCAGTGAAGGCGCCTTCGTCAGTGAAGGCACCTTCAGCAGCCAAGGCGCCTCCAGCTCTCTCTGCGAAGCCTCAGCTCTATCCACAGCCGAGTCTTCTGCGCGGAAAAAGTCAACCAAGGCGCCCTCTGCGACCAGGGCACCCCAGAGGTCAAACCTCATCCCTATTCTGGTGCGATAAGGCTTGACCGAGCGAAGCACGGATCGGGAGACACGTGGCAGGGCGCCCTCGACGACCAGGGCGCCCCTAGGTGCTATAAATAGCACCCCTCGACCCCGAGCTTCAACACCGCTTTCATTCAACGCTTCCAAACGCTCTGACGACTACGCTCTGCTCTAGGAACTTCCCAACTCAAGTCCGTAGCGTCATCGACCTCCCGCTGCACCGAAACTCGATCTACAACCGGGAGTTGGTAAAACAGAGTGTAACTCTCTATTTACAGTCATTTTTGTAATCTTACTCTGTAACCGTTTTGCGCATTATAGAATTGCCCAAAGTAAACGGTCAACGACCGTGGGCCTTGGAGTAGGAGTCGACCCAGGCTCCGAACCAAGTAAACTACTGGTGTTTGCGTTGTTTGATTTTATTCCGCTGCGTAACTGCTCTTTCTTTTAAATCCGAACATTTTCCGATATTCACCCCCCCTCTATCGGTCTTTCTCGATCCAACAAGTGGTATCAGAGCGGGGAATTCAAACTTGGTGCAACCACCAGTTTGAAAATTTTTCGGATTTCTTTCGTTTTTCTCTCTCATTTTTTTTAAATTTTCGTTCGAATTTTTTCTTTCAAGGTTGGTGCAACACCCCTTGAAATTGTTTTTATTTCTTTACTTCCCGCACTACTAATCCAAGACCAAGTCTTGGAATATTCTTGTTTTTTTTGTTGTTCACAATTTCAGAACAAATGGTCATCCAAGAAGGCTTTAGCACCGCCAGACCTCCACTTTTCAGTGGAGAAGACTTTCCTTACTGGAAAAGTCGAATGGAGGTCCACCTGAAAACTCAGGTGGATATGTGGATAATCATCCAGTCTGGACTGATGATTCCCACAAATGCTGAAGGCGTACCACAGAACTACTCAGAGTGGGACACTGCCCTCAAACGCAAAATCGAAGCTGACGCCAAAGCAACTCAGACCCTCCAATGCGGACTAACGAAAGAGGAGCTGAACCGCGTAGGCCCTTTCAACAGTGCCAAGGAGCTATGGGGTAAACTGATCGAGCTCCACGAAGGAACTTCAGATACAAGGATCAGCAAACGGGATCTGCTACTGAACAAGCTCTTCACCATCAAGATGGCAGACAACGAGACAGCAGCCCAGCTCCATGCTAGAATCCAGGAATTGATGAACGGTCTTCACGCAATAGGTCACCAGGTTCAAAACCGTGATCTTATAAGGTATGCCCTAAACGCGTTTCCTAGGACCACCTTGTGGGCATCTATGGTAGATGCATACAAGGTCTCTAGGGATCTTTCAAAAATTAAGTTAGATGAGTTATTTTCTGAACTTGAACTTCATGAACAGACTAATTGCAATTTGGCCGAGAAAAGTATAGCTTTCTTTGCAGGGAAAACAGGAAGGACAACTAAGAAGAAAACTCAATTTGAACCCGAGTCTATCTCAGACTCAGAAACAGAAGATCAACAAGAAGAAGATCAATCTGAACTGGTCCGGCTAGCTCGAAACTACTACAAAAAGTTGAAGAACCAAGCCAACACACGGAGAACAAGCCGAAGAAAGGATGAACCAGCTGAACCAGCAACTGACAAATACAAGCCCAACGTAACCTGCTACGAATGCAAGAAGAAGGGCCACTACAAGACTGAATGTCCAAGTCTAAAGGAGTCCAAAAAGAATAGAAAGAAGAAGGCACTCCAAGCAACCTGGGACGAGTCTTCCTCAGAAGAAGAAGAAGAAGCACCTCAGTCCAATCTTCTAGCCCTGACCGCTTCAGATCAAATCGAGACTGACTCAGACTCGGACCGGGACGACGGCAAGCTGACATTCTCCGACGACGGTGAAATAAAGGTAACGGGCTTTTCAAAATTGCAATTAAATTCTCTTATCTCATATCTATCCCGAGATTTGGCGAAAGTCAAACTCCGAATCAAGTCCCTCCGACAGGAAGTAAAACTCTTGAAAGAGGGAGCTGAGTCTAAATCCTTAACTGAGAAAATTCAGGAAGGAACCCCTGATCAAGTTGAAAAACTTGAATCAGAGAACTCCTCCCTGAAAACTCAAGTTAAGGACTTAAGAACAGCTTTAGAACGATTCACTTCTGGTTCCAAGAATCTTGATATGATTCTTGGAAAACAGAAGTCTGTTCTAAACCGATCCGGACTTGGTTATAGAACCAAATCTCGGCAAAGATCTTACTTTGCTGTACTGAACCAGTCAAGACCTAAGGTTCAGGCATGGGTGCCAAAACTGTGCCTGACTAAACCAACTGGTTCAAATCAATTTTGGATTCCCAAGGACAAGATTCACATCTTGCCTAACCCATACAGAGGCTTTAGTCCAGGGGGAGCCAAAATCAAAACAATTTTTATAATTAGATAATTTCTTTTGATTGCTTGTTTATTTAATTTCTTACAAATTGCCATGCTTAGATTTAAGTAATACTTAGATTTAAGGACGAAATTACTTGAAACATGAAAACATAGTATTGGGTGGAGGTGAGATGATAGTACGTTAGGGAAGCCAATTTGGCGGAACTAGCCGAAGCTACCGATCCAAGATCCAAGCTAGTTAGACCAGAAAATGACCTAATTTAATTTGAAAGTGAAATTTCATTAAAAGGCTTTGTCAAGGAAAGGGTGGATGACCCCATAAGGCTTCGGCCAAAGAAGGCCTAGTGCCTCGCCAAGACCTGGAAGCCAATTTCTGAAATTCAAATTCAAATTAACTTTTGTCAAATTCGAATCCAACTCAAATTTCAAATAATTATAGATTCTAATCTGTTTTTCAAAACTTCTACTTCTCAAACTTATTATCCTCTTGAAAAACACTTAATCTGGTTTCAAAAGTTCTGTTTTTTTTAATAACTTTTCAAAATAAATGAAAATTCCTTTTCAAACTAATTTTTACCTTCAAACCTGTCTCACAAAACCTATAAGGTTAACGTGATTGAAAACCCTAGATGTGGGTGAGACAGTAAAATTAAAATGAAATTATGATTTCCTTAATATCAGTGTTGTGATTAAAAGTCAAACCACGGTCAACATAGTCAAACCAGGTCAAATCTGGTCAAAAACATTCAAGTTTGGTCAAAACCAGCTTTTAGGGCGCCCAACCGCTTTAGGGAGCCCCGAGGGTAGTCAAAAGCTGCCAAAAGGCAGCTGCAGCCTTGTTTAGGGCGCCCTTGTCATGAAGGGCGCCCTCCCACAGTCAGTCAACGACAGAAAGCTGAACTGGACCACTGACCTGTTAAAGGCGCCCTCGTCCGGAGAGGCACCCTTACCAGTGTACATAACAAAAAAAGGGAAGCTCAGGCCTGATGAAGGCGCCCTCACTGCCAAGGGCGCCCTCACCAGTCGAGGCGCCCTCACGGGGAAGGGCGCCCAAGCTGCCTATAAAGAGGGGCTCCCCTCCCCTTCTACTCCTCACACCAAAACACTTCTCCTCCTCAACCTTCTACCTTTCAAGAGATCTTGCAACCCTCTCAAGCTCTCAAGCCCTCAACAATGCCTCCCCGAGCAAACCGGTATTTTTAGTTTTTGTCAATTTTTTTCTTTCTTTAATACACATTTCTTTAAGTATACATTCTTTTCTCTTAGAAGACGCCGACCTAATCAGGCAGAACCCGGTACTCAACCCAGTCCTGATCCTAGGTTTCCCAATTTAGAATTGTGCAACAAGTTTGCTCGTACCACTTACAAACCTATTAAGACAAGCTACCTGAATAGACTATTCTTCACTCAATCCTGTCCCCTTGCTATGAACGTCATAAATTACTACCAACTGGACAATCTTGTATTCTGCGCCCACCCAATCAATACTTCCTTATGCGCAGAATTTTACAATAATATCGTTAGACAGGATAATCTTGTATTCTCCACCATGGTTCAAGGTATTCCCCTAACAATCACTCCAACTTTACTTAACCGATTTCTAGGACTACGACCCTCGCAGTCCACCTTCTGTTGTTACCCTTCTAGGGAGCCTCCCTTTGATGCTCCCTACTCTGAGATTACCTTAGATACATTGCACTCATATTTCTTTAGGCAACCTGTAGCCAGACGATTTCAGTCTGTCGAATTAGAAGTGCAGGACTACGCCCTATATAGGGTCATAGTCCGATGTATCCTACCATTATCTACCAGGGACGTCACCACTATGCGTCCATTTCACGCCTTTCTACTGTATGCCATGATTCACCAGCTTGACATAGATATAGGACCCGCTTCTTCTTCCTCTTTGGCACCTTCTTGGTGGAGGAGGCTCACGGCAACCCTAGGAGGTGCGCCGGCCCTAGAGGATGAAGAGGGCGCTGGCCCTAGAGGAGGGAGAGGGAGAGAAGGAGAGAGAGAGAGAGCTTGCTTCTTTATCTCTTGATTGGAATTCAAACCTTGCCTTGGTTCCTTTATATAGTAGCCTCTCCATTGCCAAGTCTCCCCTTTAACGGAATAAATTTTCATAAGAAATTTATCTTATAAATTTTCCTATGAATTATTCCGTTATGCCTTGTTTTATTATAACTAAATTTATAAAACAAACACATCTTCCCCTTTTATTATGGAATAAATTTTCACAAGAAATTTATTATATAAATTTTTCTTATCATGAAAAATCAATTCATAATTGATTTTATAAAATAAAATAAACCAATCCAAGGTTTATTTTAATATCCATGAAAATAAATCTCTTTATATAAATTTATTTATATAAAATTCATTATATATAAATTTATTTATCCATAATTTTATATAACAAATCGCGCTTGATTTATTTTATAATTTAAACCAAATAAATTGGTTTCCCTCCTTGTTGTGGCAGGCCAAACCAGATAGGGTGGGGACCCTCTTTAGCCGGCCAAACCAAGCCGCCTCCTCGCGAATTAAACTCATTTAATTCGTCCAATAAGCGTTCAAAAGACTTAGCCATTTTTAAGCTTCCGGTGCGCCTCTGATAAATTCAGATTCGACTTATTTCTCTTGATCGGAAAATCCAATTTTCAACTCGTTTTAAATCCCTCGGATTACCCGTAGTGCGTGTGACTAAATAGGCTTTCGATTTATGTTGGCCGTCTATAATCAACCAATTATAGAACGATCATGAGTGGCACCTAGTAGTACATCATGACCCCCAATTAATCGAAAGATCAACGGTTGACCTCAGAAATAATTCTGAAACCCTTCAACAGCTATAAAGAGTCGTGCCTCATTCCCTTCATCATCTTATACCCACTTGGTTCAGGACACGGTCTATGTGTGTCAGTCCCCACTAGGCTGACTACGTCACACCTAGCCCAAGTAATGTCTTTCTCGTCCAACGGATTCTAATTACTCTCATGTTTCCTAGAGATTTATACTCGGAACATGTTATGCTCTGGCCAGAAGCTTCGAGTAACAATTCGATGATAGGCCTTGGGTATACATCTCCTCGCAAGGAGTGGTGAATCCTTTGTAGGCTGTTCAAACATCTTCGGGCACTTCGGCTTATACCCAACCATCCTGAGTCCACACCTCCTTAGAGATGCTTGCTTAAGATGTCAAAGTATAAGTCTCCGTGACCAAGATGACTTGAATACCGCAAGTCAAAGGAACATCGCACTTAAGCTGCAGTAAGAACTTTCATTGACATATCTATATGTAGATTACCATATGAAGTTTTACAGCTAGTCACTCCAATGAACTAGTTCCCTTAACTAGCATCCATGTTTATCTCCGGACATCCCAATGTCACCAGCCAGTGAGAATCAGCTGATTAGAGAATAACCCATGCTAGTCTCAACAGAATTGACAGTGTCCATATTTATCAATTCATCGACTAGGGACAATTTCAATACTTCACAATTGCATATGTAGAGATAATCACTAGTTGTGAATTCATCACAAATTCTCTCATGCTGTGAATTGTATTGCGGACATTCAGTAAATGAGTTTAAGATCTCAATCAAATACATGAACATGTATACTCAAATAGTGAATATTCTTTTATTAAAGTAAATGATTACAATCATAAGGCGATTGCCTTAGGACACTTCTCTCATAATACTAACACTTGATACTGGGTGTAGCTCACATATATGTAATGACATATAGGGGCTAAGGAATAGAAGAAGACTCGTCAAGGGAGAAGCAAATTTGCGAGTTGGAAATGGAGCAAAGATTGATGCTGTTGCTATCGGAACATATTTGCTAATGCTCCCTACTGGACTTGTCTTAGAATTGGATAATTGTTATTTTGTTCCTTCGTTAATAAAGAACATTGTATCTATTTCATACATGAATGAAAAGGGTTATCATTTAACTTTTAGTAACAATTGTTGTTACATAACTTTAAATGGTGTTCTTTATGGGACCGGAACATTATGCAATGGTATCTACACGTTAGATTTATCCGGTGACATTTTTCAATATCGAAGTTAGCAACAAACGTGCTCGAATAGAAAATCAAATAGACTCCTATATGTGGCATTGTCGTCTTGGCCATGTAAGTAAGAAGCATGACCAAATTACACCGATGTGGAATTCTGGAATCATTTGAACCCGGTTCATTTGATACATGTGAATCATGCTTAAAAGGCAAGATGACCAAATTACCCATTTCCTGAAAAGGTAAACCAGTGAGAGAACTGCTTGGTCTAATACATACTGATGTATGTGGACCAATGTCAACTCTTGCACAAGGAGGCTATAGCTACTTCATTACCTTTATCGATGATCACTCACGATTCGGGTATGTTTTCTTAATGAAACACAAATCTGAAGCTTTTGAGAAATTCAAAGAGTTCAGAAGTGAAGTAGAGAAACAGCTTGGCAAAAGTATTAAGATACTTCGATCCGATCAGGGTTGTGAATACTTAAGTCAAGAGTTTCAAGATTATCTTAGGGACAATAGGATATTGTCTCAATGGACTCCGCCATATACACCACAGCATAATGGTGTATCTGAGAGGCGTAACGGAACCTTGATGGACATGGTTAGATCTATGATGAATCATGCAACTCTTCTAAAATCCTTTTGGGGCTATGCGCTTAAGACAGCTGTTTACTTACTAAACAGAGTCCCGACCAAGGTAGTCTCTACTACTCCATATGAGACGTGGAATAGTAAGAAACCTCATTTATCTCACCTAATGATATGGAGTTGTCCTGCTTATGTAAAGCGGACTGTATCAGACAAATTGGATGCTAAGTTTGATAAATGTCTATTTATTGGATACCCTAAGGAAACGAAAGATTACCAATTCTATCATCCCTTGGAACAAAAGGTGTTTGTTTCAAGGCATGCTGTATTTCTAGAAAAAGAATTTCTTTTACAAGAAAACAGTGAGAGTAGCATTGAACTTGAAGAAGTTCAAGAAACTCCAATAGACATTACAGAGACACCTAGTCTAGACCCACAACCAATAACTCATAATGATGAGCTATCAGTTGAACCTAAAACAACACCACTTCTTCGTAGGTCTGATAGGACATGCAATATTCCAGAGATATACGAATTTCTCATAAGTGAATTGAATGACGTGTTACTCATTAACGATGACGAACCTATCGGTTATGAAGATGTTCTGAAAAATTCAGAAAGGGTTAAATGGCTTGAAGCCATGAAGTCGGAAATGAATTCCATGTACAAAAATCAAGTATGGGACTTGGTTAACCCACCTGAAGGGATTAAGCCCATAGGGTGCAAGTGGGTTTTCATGAAGAAAACTGACATGGAAGGTAATGTTGTTACCTTTAAGGCTAGATTAGTGGCAAAAGGATATCGTCAGAAATAAGGAATTGATTATGACGAAACCTATTCGCCAGTAGCTATGCTTAAATCCATTTGGATGCTCCTAGCCATAGCAACTCATTATGATTATGAGATATGGCAAATGAATGTGAAAACAACTTTCCTTAATGGAAACCTGCTTGAGAATGTATACATAATACAACCTGAAGGTTTCACATCGGTTAATAAAACCAAAGTATGCAAGCTTCGACGATCCATATATGGACTAAAGCAAGCATCCAGGAGCTGGAACATCCGTTTTGATGAGACAATCAAAGAGTTTGATTTCTCACAAAATCCTTACGAACCTTGTGTGTACAAGAAGGTTAGTGGGAGTGCATTCGTATTCCTAGTGTTATATGTCGATGACATATTACTTATAGGAAACGATATATCAGTCTTACAGTCAGTTAAAATTTGGTTGTCCAAAACTTTCTCCATGAAAGACCTGGGAGAAGCAACCTATATCCTTGGGATTAGAATATATAGAGATAGATCAAAACGGTTGCTTGGTCTTTCGCAGTCTACATATATAGACCGAGTGCTAGAAAGGTTTAGCATGTCGTAATCCAAGAAAGGTTACCTTCCCATCAGGCATGGGATCAACCTTTCGAAGTCTATGTGTCCGTGCACAGAAGACTAGAGGATTTTCATGAATAAGATTCCTTATGCATTCGCGATAGGATCTATCATGTATGCTATGTTATGTACTAGGCCCGATGTATCGTATGCTCTGAGCGTCACAAGCAGATACCAGTCTGATCTAGGAATGGATCATTGGGCGGCTGTCAAGACAATCCTCAAGTACTTAAGAAACACTAAGGATGTGTTCCTAATATATGGAGAAGGTGATATGGTAATACGTGGGTATACAGATGCCAGTTTCCAGACAGATAAGGATGACTCAAAATCTCAGTCCGGATACGTATTTATTTTGAATGGAGGCACAATAAGTTGGAAGAGTTCCAAGCACGACACCGTAGCGGATTCTACCACGAAAGCGGAATATATTGCAGCTTCGGAAGCAGCAAAGGAAGCAGTCTGGATCAAGAAGTTTGTCTCAGAACTTGGTGTGGTTCCAACCATTGATGAAGCAATACCGGTTTACTACGACAACAATGGAGCTATTGCACAATCGAAGGAACCAAGGTCTCATCAGCGATCCAAACATGTGCTTCGCCGCTATCATCTGATCAGAGAGATTATAAGTAGGAATGATATACAAATTGAGAAAATTCCCACTGAAAGGAATTTAACGGATCCTTTAACTAAGGCCTTGCCTCAAAGTAAGTTTGAGGGTCATGTTAGAGCCTGAGGTATTGGGTACCGTAGCGATTGGCATTAGGCCAAGTGGGAGTTTGTTAGTGATATGAGAGAAGTGTCCTAAGGCAATCGCCTTATGATTGTAATCATATATTCTAATAAATGAATATTCACTATTTGAGTATACATGTTTGTGTATTTGATTGAGATCTTAAACTCATTTACTGAATGCCCGCAATACAATTCACAGCATTAGAGAATTTGTGATGAATTCACAACTAGTTATTATCTCTACATGTGTAATTGTGAAGTATTGAAATTGTCCCTAGTCGATGAATTGATAAATACGGACACTATCAATTCTATTGAGACTAGCATGAGTTATTCTCTAACAAGCTGATTCTCACTGGCTGGTGACATTGAGATGTCCGGAGATAAACATGAATGCTAGTTAAGGGAACTAGTTCATTGGAGTGACTGGCTGTAAAACTTTATATGGTAGTCTATTGAGGGGAGGTTCATAACGTCCAAGAGGGGAGGGTCATACGGTTGAAGATCATAAGGTAATGGAAGGTATAATTCTTCCTTGGCTCCTTCGTTCTTATTTGTGCCATATTCGTTTGCCTCGCCATTTTATTTGAGTTATTTAATTATTTTGTTTGCGAATCATAGCCAATAATTAATTAACTGGACCCTAACCATAAACACAAAAGTCGACGATCCACTCGTCGCCTTTTCCGCGGTCGAACGATCAAGCAAATTACAAGGCCAATTTTGGTAATTGGCCGAGTTGTAATTTGGATTGTTCGATATGGCACGAGATGGTCGTTGGAAGACGGGTCTCCATTCGGATTATTTTTTTTAATCCGTAGACATGGAGAGGTCTCTCGGATTGACCGAGTATTCGCTTAGGAAACCTGCCAAGCCATACCCAACAATTGGTATCAGAGCTGAGGTTTCCAGTTTTGTGTGTTAAGGATTGGTTAATTTTTGCATTTTCATACATTTTATTTTGCTAGATGATGCGTGGATATGCGTAGGCTAACTTTGTGTTGCAGGCACGAGATTCCAACTTCATGGCCAAATAATGCTTGTGTGAATGGTTGTGCAAATTTAATGTAATTAATTAATCCTCGGGGTTGACAAGGTTAGGTATTTAATTTTTGTAATTAAATACGGCACATGTTTAGCCGAGTTATTTATTTTACTTTCGATGTAGTTTTCATGTACACTCCTTTGTAGAGTATAGGATCGATGATGTAAATAAGTAGCTAGTCATTTTGGCTCGGAGATCCCTCAAGGTAGCTTGCGCAGAAAGAAGGGAGGAGCGGATGAAGTGACGACATACCTGGAGGCGCATTAGAGACCAAGGGCCATGAAAGTTGAAAAATCTAGGATTTTCTGTAATTTTCATATATTGGTTATGTGCTTGGTTATGTGGTTGTGCTAGTGAAAATTCCTCGAACTAAATTACTAAGTGGGAGAGGGACCCTAAGGGTCCCACGGCTTCCATTACAATCCGATAAGTGATGCGAAGATGTAACGCCGAATTTTTTTTTTTTTCCTAAGCGGCGTTACGTTAACATCCTTAAGGCATGTAAACCTCATAAGGCAGCGGAATGACTTTAACTTATACATGCCCTACCATATTCTTAGCTTAATGACATAGGAACCTTAGCATATTAACTTTGAACTTAAGCATCATATCATGGCATACGTAACCTCATATCATAAGGTTCACATTGAACTTAGGCATCATATCATGTCATACATAACTTCATATCATAAGGTTCCGTAGATCATTATTCTAGCATATAAGTACGCAAGGTAAAAATTCTAACATAAACTGTAAACATATGGGCCAAGTCACTGTCACACACATCTGTTCTTGCCCTCCTGCTGCTTCCTCACTATCCTCTTGCATGATCTGCGGTATAAGGAAAGAAGATTATAAGCACACATGCTTAGTAAGACTCTTTCCTACTCACTAAATCCGTTCGTCATTATTCATAAGCATATGAAACATAATCATTCCTTTATCATAAACATGAAGCACATAAACATGAAGCATGAACATAAACCTACTTAACTTAACATGGCATGATACATAGCATAATCATAATATAGTTAAACATTTCTATCATGGCATAAAGCATGGCATAAACATAATCATAACTAGACATTTCTAACATAGCATAGAGCATGGCATAAACATAATCATAAGGCATAAACCAACCAATATGACATAACATAAGCATGGTTTCCATCATAGCATATAATCATCTTCTTAACATAACCATGACATAGAACACTTACTATCATAAGCATTTCTTAACATGAAGCATAAACATAACATCATTATCATGGTATAATGCATAACTTGGATGAATGCATGGATGAAATGCATATATATATATAATAGGATGCTTAGCTTTTAAAACATATTTTCATTCATAGATACTTAAACATAATCATCACATTATTTGGGGTCCCCGGCTTGTACCACATACATACATCATGGCGCGCATCCCTAGTAAATACAAGGTAGCTAGCCTCAACCTACTAGGGTAAGGACAGCATAGTCGGTAGTCCTCGAACCGGGGCGTTCTTAAGGTGCCCATCCCTGTTGCACAGCTTCGGTAATGCCAGAACCGTGGACAACTTCGGTAGTCCAGAACCGGGGCGTTCTTAAGGTACCCATCCCTTGGACCCATACTTCGGTCCGGTACAAGCCTCATTCATAAAGTAAAATACTTTACATGCTTCATCATTCATAACCATTCATAGCATAACATCATGATGCCTTAACGACCCGGCCCATTTACCGGTCCTTGTGACCGTCGTACCGTGTCGTTAACATAAAGGCATGAACATCATCTTCATTCATAGCATGCATCATCATTCGTAACATGGCATGCATCATTATTCATATCGTAGCATGCATCATTATTCATATCATGGTGGCATGCGTCATTCTTATCCTAAACATAGCATAACATGGTTCTTAACATATCATAGCATGGTTCTTAACATAGCGTAGCATGGTTCTTAACATAGCATAGCATGGTTCTTAAACATAGCATGAACACATAACATAGCATGGTTCTTAACATAGCGTAAGCATATAACATCCCATGGTTCTTAACCTAACATAAGTATTCATAGGTAGGACTTCCGTAAACATGATTCCTACTATCCAAGTGCATGACATGGAACATAAGACATTCCTAAATAACCCTATTAGGCATGGCATCCAATTCATAAGCATATACACATAAACATGGTACCTAGGGTTATAGGTAACTTCAACTCCTACCTCATGCTTGCACCCTTATACATTCTTCATAATGAACCATAAATCATCATTCCTCAAACATTAACTTCATCATACCCTACTTTCTTGACCTTGACCGAAACCTACATGGGAGGTTTCCATCATTCCCATAAATATATAAGATAGCATCAATTGAAGAAACATCCATACATTGCCTATAAGACCATAGGGAGTCCTTAAGGCTCATGATTAGGGTTAACCCTAATCCTTAGCCCCCTTTCCAAGGTCTGGCCGAAACCTACAAGGCCATGGGGCATGGAGAAATTCCATTAAAATCCCAAATTAATTACTTAAACACCAACCATACCTTACCATAGGGCCATTGGAGCCCTTACTTGAAATAATTCCTAACTCCTTACCCCATTAGGGTTCTTGGCCGAAACCTACAGAGGTACTAGGCCATGTGACACATTCATTTAATCACCCTTCATCTCTCTTATATCACCATAAACATCAAACATGTAGTTAAGGCTTGAAACCCAAACCCTACACATGGGTTTGTCATGTTGGCTGAAACCCTAGGGTACTCTAGGGTACCCCAAAAATTCCCAGAAATTCATATTAATATCTAAGCATCATAAGGGCATATTAAGAAACATTATCAAGATTTTTAGCATCATTTTTGAACCCTAAAACATGGTGGCCGAAACCCATCTTTTGGCTTGATCCCTAATTTTCTTTCCCTTCAACTTTAAATCTCAAAACCATCTTTATAATATGCTAAAAATCATAGAAATTATATAGAACTAATATACCACAGGTGAGGGAGTCTTACCTTCCTAGATTTCGCTTTTCAAAATTCAAATCGAAGATAACAAGAGAACCTTCTTCTCTAAACCTTCCTTAGTCCTTGTGTCCTTGTAGGGGCTTTAGATCTTCAAGATGGGGGTCCTTGGTGGAACTTTTCTCAAGGGAAAGGGAACCTTGAAATTTCGGCCAAAGCAAGGCGGAGGAAGAAGAAAGGAAGAAGAGAAGGGAAGTTGTAACTACCTCTCTTATTTATACTTTTCTCTTGAAGAGACATGTCTCTTCACTTCCCTAGCTTTTAACAAGCATGTTCCTTCTTCTCTAACAAAACATATGGCTTGGTGCATTGGTTATGACATGATTAGTGCAACTAGGAGGTTCAAGGTTCAATCCTTGCTTCCTCCCTTTTATATTTCCTTTTTATCACATTTTGTACTAATCCACATCCAAGCCCATTAAGCCAAGCCCATCATGAAATTTCATAATAATAATAATATTTCATGATTTCATAATAATAATATTTCATGAATTCATAATAATAATAATATTACATAATGAATTCTCTAATATTTCATATTCATAATATTAATAATATTACATAATATTTAATGAATTCTCTAATATTTCCTATTCATAATATTAATAATATTACATAATATTTCATAATAATATTCATGAATCCCATAATATTTCATAATATGAATTCATAATATTTCATGATACTATTTCATGAATTCCATAATATTCACGATACTATTTCATGAATTCCATAATATTTCATATTTATGAATTCATAATATTTCATAATATTTCATGATACTATTTCATGAATTCCATAATATTCATGATACTATTTCATGAATTCCATAATATTTCATATTTATGAATTCATAATATTTCATAATATTTCATGATACTATTTCATGAATTCTATAATATTCATGATACTATTTCATGAATTCCATAATATTTCATATTTATGAATTCATAATATTTCATAATATTTCATGATACTATTTCATGAATTCCATAATATTCATGATACTATTTCATGAATTCCATAATATTTCATATTTATGAATTCATAATATTTCATAATATTTCATGATACTATTTCATGAATTCTATAATATTCATGATACTATTTCATGAATTCCATAATATTTCATATTTATGAATTCATAATATTTCATAATATTTCATGATAATATATCATGAATTTCACAATATTTCCTATTCATGAACTCATATATTTCATAATATTTCATATGGGAAATTTCGGGGCGTTACAGAAGAAGTCTGCATGTCGGCTCTGAGTGCCTTCCTCCACATCAGATGGACTTGTTCTGCGGATCACTAGGTCGGAAAAGACTATAGAAAATTATTAAAGAGCGTGTGTACTTCCCCATCGGAAGGCACATAATTGGAAACAAGTTTCATAGTGTCGTGTAATGGTGAACACTTAGATGCGAATAATAGTATCCTCCCCATCGGAGTCACTGCTATTATTTTGCAGAGCCGAAGTGAACCAACTATTTATCTTACTTGTCAAAAAGTTAGGTTGACAAGATAGTAAGATTGATGGGTAAAACCTCCTCTGACGAATGTAGGGATTCGTATACGTCCACACCATCGTAGCATGCGAATTTCTCGGTGTATAGGGGTGTTGGTTGATTTCAAAAATTTATTATTTTGAGGAATCAATTTATTTTCGATTTCTAAAGTAGTGGGTGTTGTGATTCTTAGGATTTTCAAAATAGCCTTTAACCCACTAGCGACCATACTTAAGGAAAATAAACTTAGTGGCCCTAAATTACATAGATTGGAAAAGAAACCTAGACATTGTCCTTATTGCTGAAGAGTACAAATATGTGCTCTTCGAAGGGTGTCCTGAAAATGATGGCCCACAACAATGAGATTGAGGATCTTGGAGGACAAATCGACGGGGAAACCCAGGTCGATATAATACTCCAATCTTTGCGTAGAAGTTTTGAGCAGTTCCGACTCAACTATAACATGAATAAGCATGAGTGTACGTTGAGGGAACTACTAGGAGAGCTTCAGGCGGCAGAGGGGCTCATTCGTCAAGGTTCACAGGCCTTGGTCACTCAGAAGGTTTCTACTTCTGTGCCGAAAGGCAGGAAGAAGAAGAAACAAGGTGAGTCCAAGAAGGCAGCAGAACCGCAGGGACCTCAGGCTGGTGTGAAAAAGCCTAAAAGCAAGTGCTTCACGAGCAAGTAGACTGGACATTGGAAGGCGAACTATCCTTGTCGTCAAGAGATAAGTATATCTTTTTCTTTTATCGTTGTAACATGTTTAGTGAAGTTATCTACCGGTACTTGGTGTGTAGATACGGATGCCACTAAACATGTCTGTAATTCTTTGCAGGGGTTTCAGGAAGCCCAACGACTAGCTAAGGAAAAGATTACCATCTACATGGGATATGCTACGGAGGTGGAAACTATTGCAATGGGAGTTATAAAGCTTTGGTTTTAAAAAGATTGCTTTTATGTATCTAATTTTTAGAAAGAACTCTAGTTCAGTTTTAGAAATAAAAGATATTCTATTGCTTTTTATGAAAAGAGGAATAGAAAGATTTTCTGATCAGGTACATTGATAAGCAATTGGTACACTTTAGAACCAAAAGCTCCCACGATGTGAATAGTTGCTAATAGCTCATCATCTAATCAAAATAAGAGAAAGATTCCTTCCAAGATGAACAAAACATGTTTTTGGCATTTAAGGCTTGGTCATATTAACCTTAGTAGGATTTAAAGGTCGATAGCTGATGGACCCTCGGGTTCATTGGTAGTGCGAGACTTCCTAACCTTTGAATTTTGCTTGGAAGGTAAGATGACCGAGAGGCCTTTCAAGGCTGAGGGGTATAGGGTCAAAGATATGTTAGAATTGGTTCATCCTGATTTGTGTGGTCCTATGCCTATCCAGGATAGAGGTAGCTTTGAATACTTCGTGAGACGAATATTCAAAGGTATGGATACATTTACTTGATGGACACAAGTCCGAATCTTTGATTAGTTCAAAAAATTCAAGACTGTTATGGAGAAACATCAAGGTAAAAGTATCAAGACACTACGATCAGATCGTGATGGTGGGTACCTCTTGGGAAAGTTTAAGACTTACTTATCAGAGACTAGGATTCAACCCCAATTGACTGCACCCGGTACGCCCCAATAGAATGGTGCAGTAGAGCGAAGGAAAAGAGCTCTTATGGAGAGGGTTAGGACAATAATGAGCTGCTCCGAGTTGTCGGATTCGTTCTGGGGATATGCTCTAGAAACGATAGCGTACATGCTTGATACCATCTAGGTCAGTGTCTTCTACTTCCGTAGAAGTGTGGACTGGGTGAACGCCAAGTCTAAGACATATTTGGACATGGGATAGCTCAGCATATGTGCTGATAGGGGATACTGATAAGATTGGAATCTCGTGTGCTTGTTCGTAGGCTATCCTAGAGGAACGATAGGTGGTTCTATAGTCCTAAGGATCAGAGGGTAATCGTTGGCATGAATACCAGATTCTTAGAAGAGGACTATGTGATGAACCATAAGCCCATGAGTAGACTAGTTCTTGAAGAATTAAGAGGAGATGTTCTGACCTTAGTACCAACTGTACAAGAGGATATACCACAAGTCACTGCACCACGTGTCATAGAAGATAGACAGGTGGTGCCTCGTCGTAGTGGGAGGGTTGTTAGTCAACCTGAAGGATTTATGTTCATGGGAGAGTCTTTGGACGTGGTCCCTGACGACCATGAATCATGATCCCTAGACCTATGACAGGGAACATCCGCTTTGAAGAGATAATCCAGTCATATGGATTTATTCAAAGGACGGATGAGATTTGTGTATGTAAGAAATGTGATGGAAACGTAGTGGTATTCTTGTGCTATACGTAGATAATATTTTGTCAGTTGGCAACTATGACAAAGTATTATCAGACGTAAGGGTATGGTGATAACCATTTTTTGTCGTGTTACGGTTTCAAATACAATTTAAGTACCGAATTCCTCTAAACTAATGTAGCATAGAGTAACTCGAGTCATCTCCCAACGAATGTAGTTGATGCATGATAATTCTCATGATTGAATCTTATTGCTTTTGGATTTTTGATATCAAACTGGGGTTTGAATTTGAGCATTAAGACTACGAAAAGACATAGTAAAGCAGGTATGAAATCTAGTTCTAATTATGGAAAGACAATGCAGATAAGGAACTCTAATTTATCCTAACTACGATTGCAGCAAAGAAAGGACAATATGAAAGAAGCATTCAAGAAATAAAACATCAATGAAACCTAGACATGGAGCAAAACCTACAGCATTAAAGAAATCTAATTTGACCTAACTTAATTGCAGGTAAATGAAATACCATAACATAAAACAACTAAAAGAGACAAGATAAGCAAGAATTAAGGAAAACAAGAGACATGAGATTAAATCTATCTATAGGAACATTTTGTCGAACAACTTGCGAACATGAATCAAAATAGCAAAAGTACATGCAATTTGAAATGAGGAAATTCCATCAACTACAAACATTCAACAATCATACACACGACAGTCAACCACATTAAACCAATAACCCATTCTGATGACAATGCTGCCGGAATTGATGAAGGGCTGCTGCCGGAAGGAAACTGCAAAAGAATTTAATTGCTATGTAGGGGATCTGCCGGAGTTGAATTGCTGTGAAGATGAAATTGTGAAGATGTGCTGCCGGATCTAATCTGATGAAGGAATCTGCTGGTGCTGTGAAGAACTGCTGGAAATGAAGTGCTGGAAGAAGAAAAACAGGAATTGAGTTGCTGTGAACAAATTCTGCCGAAAGAAATCTGGGAAGGAAATTAAGCAGAGGAATTGAATTGCTGTGAAACGAATTGAATTGCTACCACTTGATCGAAAAAACTTGAAAGAAAATAGCTGGAAAGAAATAAACTGCTGAAAAATGGGATCGCCGGCGGTGGAGTCGACTAGGGCTCGGAACCCCTGAGCCCTAGCTATGGTCGGTGGCTGTGAAGGAGTGGATGAAGAACGCCATCTAGGGTTCGGAACCCCTGAAACCTAGTTGTGGTCGGCGGCGATGAAGTGGAAGGCGGATGGAGTTGATCGAATCGAGTCGGGAACCCTCAAACGGTGATCGATCAAAGCTCCGGCCGGCCCTTGGTGGAGGTAGAGAAGGTGGATTGCGACGGGAACCCCTCGTCTGCAACCCCTCTCCCCGATCGCTCTCGCCTGTGGAGGAGATGAAGTGCCGAGAGGATGCGTGCCCTAGCTGCTGTGTGCCCCTTTTGTTTCTTTGGCTCGGCTGCGCGTGGGTTCGGTCAAGCTCGGGTTTGGCTCAGCGGTTCAGTCCAGTCAAGCCAAAGCAGTTGGGTTCAGACCTCTTGGTTCGGCACAGCTTGGGTCCAGTCCAGCTCGGGTTCAATCTCAGCCCAGCTCAACAGTTGGTTCAGTCAAGGTTCAGTTGAGTTCAGGCCAGCAGTCCGGTTCAGTCAAGCCAGCAGTTGGGTTCACAGCTTAATCAGAACAATTGGGTTCAGCCATATGATAATGGAAGCAACGGACGACTGAGATCAATCTGACTTCGTCCAACGATCGGATCTCTTCAGATCTGAACCAAACTCCACAGATCCCAATCAATGGTCCTGATCTACCTATCCCCAGCTCGGATTAACCAGATCAGTGGCGGATAGTCCAGATCTTCTCTTTTCTTGAATGGATGGTGTATAATATCTTGAGTTTGATCCAACGGTCAGATCGCTTCTGATTTGACTGAAATTTTCAGATCTTGATCTCTGGTCATGATTGATTCTATCTTGAACTCGGATCGACCAGAAGTTGACCGATGGCTCAGATATAGCCGTTCTCTGGAATGGACGGCTCCTATTAATCCGATGCTTGATCCCTTTGATCTGGATCCAATGCTGACTCAAGTCTGACCCGATTTGATCTAGGTCCATGATCAAATGAAGCCTACAAAATGATATTCAAATTTAGTGCCAAAAATATCCCAAATATACAAAGATTAGAATTAAAAGCCAAAATGAAGGGAATACATGAAACCTAATAAAATTGCAAACTTAAGCATATAAAATGTGGATCAAACATGGATTTTAGAGCCGAAAATAATCAACAAAATGATGGTTATCAACTCCCCCACACTTATTCTTGGGCGTCTCGCACAAGTAAATAAAACTAAAAGAAAACAACATATCTCCCAAACATTATATCCCCTATCAATACCTTAAGAAATAATAAAAGAAAGTTACTTAGGATCATCAAGTCTCAAGAATCCATGTATTTATGGTTCCAAATCTCACATAAGTCAAAAGCATGGTAATTTCATCAACTTGAATAAACTAAGCATGACAAAGACCTCACAAGATGGATATATGCACTGATGCTCACAAAAATAACATATATGAAAGTGGAGTCCTCTCAAAGCATTCATGACATTGCACTACCATATGCTTGCTTATCTTCTACTTCTCCACTACTATAACATAAGTACACAAATCAAGAGGTCTTTTCAATGAATAATAATGAAACCAAGTGCTACAAGAAAACAAGAATGGTAGATAACAAAGAAGATCATAGAGAGTATGAAAGAAGATAAAAGAGAAGATGAGAGCATTGGGGTAATTAACATGATGTATACAATCAAATAATAGTCCAAAGTAAATAACTCAATCAAACCTCCAACACTCAAAATTCTCCTTTCACATTCTCAATGCACTACACATCAACCATTTACAACATCTTCAAAGTGCAAGTAGGGATTACAACATAACTCTTGAATTTCTCTAAACAATAATATCAAAAGAGTACATATCAAGAAAATATTCTTTTTTTTTTGTTCATCACTAACACAATCTCGAATGCTTGAGGAATTTTTTTTTTCACATAGAGAGATTTTTTTTTCATTCTTTTCTCTTTTTTTTCTATCTCTCTTTTTTTTTCACATAGAGAGATTTTCTTTTTTTTCACATAGGGAGAATTTTTTTTTTCATATAGGGAGATTTTTTTTTTCACACAAGCATTCGTCCATATACACTTGTCTCCCCCCCCCCCCCACACTTAAAACTTGAGCGTCTCGCAAAAACTACTAAATATGTAACAAAGCATGATAACATCTCAAACTGACAATCGTAGAGGCTAATAATAGACAAATAAAAATGTACTCATCATGCAATCACCCCATGCTTTCATCGAATGCTCAAGGAAAGAATAAGCTAACAAAGATATGACAGTGATAATCTAGTGACAATGAGAGGATTTGAAAGACAATGAAACATGAAGGTAATAGGTGAAACACTCACTAGTAACAGTAGCAAAGTAGAGGAAAACTAAGAGTTCAACAAGAAAGATTGCCTCTATCATATTCATGTAAGCTTATGCTAATGTAATTTCAAAAAGAATCAAAGCAAGTTCTAGAGTGTCAAGTATCACAAATGCTATCACACATAAGAGGATTAAGGATAGGCATGGCAATATCCTCACTAGGTGATCAATAAAATGTCATGCTTAATCGAACAAGATAAAGTCCATCACCACAATAAATGACTAAATGCAATTAATGTCCCCAAGCATACCAAGGAAACCAAAACTCGATAATCAGACTTAACTATCTTTTATGATTCTCAAAGCATAATAAAGGAAATGTAAGGAGATAAAACTAGAAGTCAAACAAGATTTATTCAAGACCAAACAAAATGCAGAATGCGGAAACAAAACATAAATGCAACGTATAAAAGAGAACAAACATGCAAGTGTAAACATAAAGAAAAACAAGAAAAGGAAAGTAAAGGAACAAACTCCCCTTCAAGTAGGGTAGAGAGCACGGAGCACGTAACTCGAAGGAAGGGATGAGATCCAACCGTAAGCGTCCCTCAGAAGCTCCGCCTCTATTCGCGTCCACGCCGAGTATCTTCGGGATGACTTCGCAAAGCCACGAGTTTCGTGTTCTCGAGAACTACTAGATTCTCCGAGAACGCGACAAAAACCAAGAGAGAAGTAATCACATCGGAAAAACTCACCACCAAGGTTGGCCGGAATCACAATTCCAGCGAGAAGGAGGAAGATGACTTGCGCCCAATCCCAAGGTGATGATGGCCGGAGAGGAAGATCATCCCAACGGAAGAACTTCGTCGCCTCGGTGCTTCTCCTTGTGCTCACGGCAAGAAGAAAGGGGGAGAGGCTTGTGGCCAGCCAAGAGGAAGAAGGGAGGAGAGGGAGAGAGCCCAAGCAAGAATACTTGGATTATTTCGAATGAATTCCAAGTCTTGCCTGGGTCCTTTATATAGTGGCCTCTCAACGGCCAAGTCTCTTTTTTCTTATGAATAAATTTTTATAAGAAATTTATCATATAAATTTTCTATGACTTATTCCATCATGCCAAGTCTTGATTTTATATCATGGTTAAAATCATATTTTAATTCATGATAAAAATCAACCAAGTCTCTTTTTTCTTATGGAATAAATTTTCATAAGAAATTTATCATATAAATTTCTTTATATAAATTTCTTTATCATGGTAAATCAATCCATGATTGATTTTATAAAATAAAATAAACCAATCCATGGTTCATTTTAATTTTCATGAAAAATAAATTTCTTTATATAAATTTCTTTATCATGGTAAATCAATCCATGATTGATTTTATAAAATAAAATAAACCAATCAATGGTTCAATTTAATTTCCATGAAAAATAAACCAAACCTTGGTTTATTATATAAAAAATTTATATCATCCATAATTTGATAAAACAATCCACACTTAGTTTATTTTATAAATTGAACCAAAAACTTGGTTCTCTCCCTTTGTTGTGGTCGGCCAAGCAAAGAGGGTGGAGACCCTCTTTGGCCGGCCTATCCAGGCCACGCTCCAATGAATTAAACTCATTTAATTCATCTATTAAGTCTTCAAAAGACTTAGCCATTTTACGCTTCCGATGCGTCTCTGAAAAATTCAGATTCGACTTATCGTTTGGCTCAACCAAACCTAATCTCTCTTGATTGGAAAATCTAATTTTCAACTCGTTTTAAATCCCTCGGATTACTCGTAGTGCGTGTGACTAAATAGGCTTTCGATTTATGTTGGTCGTCTATAATTAACCAATTATAGAACGATCATGAGTGACACCTAGTAGTACATCATGATCCCCAATTAATCGAAAGATCAACGGTTGACCTCAGAAACAATTCAGAAACCCTTCAGCAGCTATAATGAATCGTGCCCCATTTCCTTCACCATCTTATACCCACTTGGTTTAGGACATGGTCTATGTGTGTCAGTCCCCACTAGGCTGACTACGTCACACCTAGCCCAAGTAACGTTTTCTCGTCCTACGGATTCTAATTACTCTCATGTATCTAAGAGATTCATACTCTGAACATGTCATGCTCTGGCCAGAGGCTTCGAGTAACAATCCGACGATAGGCCTTGGGTATACATCTCCTCGCAAGGAGTGGTGAATCCTTTGTAGGTTGTTCAAACATCTTCGGGCACTTCGGCTTATACCCAATCATCCTGGGTCCACACCTCCTTGGAGATGCTTGCTTAAGATGTCAAAGTATAAGTCTCCATGACCAAGATGACTTGAACACCGCAAGTCAAAGGAACATCACACTCAAGCTGCAGTAAGAACTTCACTGACATGTCTATATGTAGATTACCATATGAAGTTTTACAGCCAGTCACTCCAATGAACTAGTTCCCTTAACTAGCATTCATGTTTATCTCCTGACATCCCAATGTCACCAGTCAGTGAGAATCAGCTGATTAGAGAATAACCCATGCTAGTCTCAACAGAATTGATAGTGTCCGTTTTTATCAATTCATCGACTAGGGACAATTTCAATACTTCAGAATTGCACATGTAGAGATAATCACTAGTTGTGAATTCATCACAAATTCTGTCATGCTGTGAATTGTATTGCGGACATTCAGTAAATAAGTTTAAGATCTCAATCAAATACATAAACATGTATACTCAAATAGTGAATATTCATTTATTAAAATAAATTATTACAATCATAAGGCGAAAATCCCTTAAGGGATTTTAGAACCTAGACTATAGTCGAGAACGAAGTAAGGTAGTTGAAAGATTAGGTGCAAGAGAAAGTTATAAATACGTCCGAAGGCAACAGCCGAGGAAAGGTGTAAGAATACGAAGGCGACAACCGAGGAGGAGTAAGAAGACGAAGGCAACTGCCGAGGATTAAGATACAGCCGAAGGCAACTGCCGAGGATTAAGATACAGCCGAAGGCAATAGTCGAGACCTAAAGTCGAGACCTAAAGTCGAGCCATCAAAACCTGTCGAGCCATCAAAAGTAGGTCCAGTCGAGCCAGATTCTGTTGTTGATACTAAATCAGTTGTTGATCCTAAATCAGTTGTCGATACCTTATCAATGATACAGATTATTCTGATAAGAATAATCAAAAGAAGATAGATGATAATACTTGAATCAAAAGATGAAAGTAAGCAAAGTATAGATCATTCTAATAAAAGAAGAAAGGAGGGGCCCCAAAAGGAAGATGAAAGTAATAAAAGTAAAAGAAATTGTCAAGTAAATAAGAAAGATGATAATACTTAAATAAAAGAAGAAAGGAGGGGCCTCAACTGAAAGGAGGGGATCTTCAATTTTAATTTTAATTTCAATTGGGGCCCCTCCCCTCCTTTCAGTTGGGGCCCCTCCTTTCTTCTTTTATTTAAGTATTATCATCTTTCTTATTTACTTGACAATTTCTTTTACTTTTATTACTTTCATCTTCCTTTTGGGGCCCCTCCCCTCCTTTCAGTTGGGGCCCCTCCTTTCTTCTTTTATTAGAATGATCTATACTTTGCTTACTTTCATCTTTTGATTCAAGTATTATCATCTTTCTTCTTTTGATTATTCTTATCAGAATAATCTGTATCATTGATAAGGTATCGACAACTGATTTAGGATCAACAACTGATTTAGTATCAACAACAGAATCTGGCTCGACTGGACCTACTTTTGATGGCTCGACAGGTTTTGATGGCTCGACTTTAGGTCTCGACTTTAGGTCTCGACTTTAGGTCTCGACTGTTGCCTTCGGCTGTATCTTAATCCTCGGCAGTTGCCTTCGTCTTCTTACTCCTCCTCGGCTGTCGCCTTCGTCTTCTTACACCTTTCCTCGGCTGTTGCCTTCGGACGTATTTATAACTTTCTCTTGCACCTAATCTTTCAACTACCTTACTTCGTTCTCGACTATAGTCTAGGTTCTAAAATCCCTTAAGGGATTTTTTGCCTTAGGACACTTTTCTCATATCACTAACAAACTCCCACTTGGCCTAATGTCAATCGCTACGGTATCCAATATCACAGGCTCTAACATGACCCTCAAACTTACTTTGAGGCAAGGCCTTAGTTAAAGGATCCACTAAATTCCTTTCAGTGGGAATTTTCTCAATTTGTATATCATTCCTACTTATAATCTCTCTGATCAGATGATAGCGGCGAAGCACATGTTTGGATCGCTGATGAGACCTTGGTTCCTTTACTTGTGCAATAGCTCCATTGTTGTCACAATAAACTGGTATTGCTTCATCAATGGTTGGAACCACACCAAGTTCTGAGACGAACTTCATGATCCAGATTGCTTCCTTTGCTGCTTCTGAAGCTGCAATATATTCCCCTTCCGTGGTAGAATCCGCTACGGTGTCTTGCTTGGAACTCTTCCAACTGTTGGAAACGAGATGGCTAGAGAGGGGGAAGGTGAATACAGCCAATCACTTTTTTCTTGCACTTAACAAATTTCCTGCAATCAACTTATCAGTAGCACAGCGGAAGAAACAAAGAAGAATGAAGCAGTGCAGTAAACGAAAACAGAAATGACAGCAAACAGAGACAACTGTCAAGATCGCTAACAAGAGGGTTTACAAGGTTCGGGGATAACTTGCCCCTACTCCTTGGCGTGCCCTTAAGGTGGGCGATCCCTTGATCGTCGCAGATTAAGCCCCGGTTTTCACCGGATATAACGCAATCTCCTTCTCGGTGGAGAAACACTGCACAACATTTCAATCACAGATATAGTTTAAGCACAAAGAAACAACAAGAAGGATCTTACTCAAACACTTAGCAAGGCAAGAACACAGCAAGCTTCCTTGAGCTCCACCCAGTGGCGATCTCATGCAAGAACCCTTTTTCGTGTCTTCCCACTGTCGGACTCCAAGCTCCTTGTTCTCTCCTTCAAGCGCTCAAGTAATGGATGATTGCTTCTCGATCGCTTGCTCAAATTGATGAAAACTTCAAGAACATAGCAAGCAAGTTGTGGAGAACACAAGGCGCGGCAAGAACACAAGTTCACAACTTCTTCTTCCACGAAGCCAACTTCCGCCCTTTTGATTCTTCACACAGCACCAGGTGACAACATCCTCTGTAGTCTCCAGCTACCTCATTGCCAACGCCAGCTACCACTGAGCCCTCTCTGGTCTTCCTGAGATCCCCTCATCCAAGCCCCAGTCTCGGCTCCAATTTGCAGCTCGGCCGTTGCAACTTGAAATGGAGAATCGGACAAACCTGCTCTAAGGAAAGCCTCCATTGACCTCTCCTTGAGTGTTTGAATCCTCCCCTGTCACCTGCAGCTTAATCAGACTGTTAGAGCAGTAAATCATACAGTAAATCAAATATTAGAGGCAAACAGTAGCGAATCGGATACGATCAGACGCTCTGACCGCATCTGACAGTGCAATTTGAATTAAAGTGATCGGTCACCGGACCGATCCAGGACTTATGGATCGGTCACCAGACCGATCTACTGCTGTGCTGGGATTCCCAGCTCTTACGGCAACACAGCCTGATCGATCACCGGATCGATCAGAGTGAAGCCCGATAGGTCACCAGACCGATCAGAGTCAAGCCTGATCGGTCACCTAGACCGATCAGGACAGATGAACAGTGGTTTTTTAATCAGCTCCTAAGTCCCAGATCGGTCACCGGACCGTTCAGGACTTGATCAGCAAGGGAACTCACTCACTTCCCGCTCCCTGATCGGTCACTAGACCGATCAGGAGCAAGGTAGCAAGGAAGCAGCCTGCTCCCTGATCGGTCACCGGATCGATCAGAAGCCACATAGTAGGTTCCCAACCTCACTATGCGCTCCCTGATCGGTCACCAGTCCGATTAGACATCGCTGGATCGGTCACCAGACCGATCCACGAAGGAGTAGCGTGCCAATGTCCCTGATCGGTCACCAGACCGATCCAGGGACTCAACCCTTGCCCTCCAAGCTAGTGTTTCATCCACCTTAGCCCTCCAAGCCAAGGATTTTTCCATCTAACTCTCCAAGTTGGGAATTTGCACCTAACCCTCCAAGTTAGGACTTTTCACCTAGCCCTCCAAGCTAGGACTTTTCACCTAGCCCTCCAAGCTAGGACTTTTCACCCAACCCTTCCGAGTTAGAACATCATCCAACCTAGCCCTCCAAGCTAGGCACCTGACCCTCCAAGCCAGGACTTTTTCACCTAATCCTCCAGGATGGGAATTTGCACCTAACCCTCCAAGTTAGGATTTTTCACCTAGCCCTCCAAGCTAGGACTTTTCACCCAACCCTTCCGAATTAGGACTTTTCCAACACCTAGCCCTCCAAGCTAGGACTTTTCACACCTAACCCTCCAGGTTAGGATTTTCCAACACCTAGCCCTCTAGGCTAGTGTAACGCCCGCTTTTTTTTTTTTTTTTTTGACCATCATAAAGCGGCGTTACGCAAACATACTTAGGACATGTAGACATTATAATGCAGCGGAAAACTTCAAACTTACACCTACATGCACTTACTACCATTCCTAGCATCATAACATGGAAGCTTGGCATATTAACCTTATACTTTGCATCATAACATACTTAGCATCATGTCATATTTTAGCATCATGTCATACTTAGCATCAAGTCATACTTTAGCATCATGTCATAGAGTCATAGTCATATTCATGTACTTAGTAGTAAAGGTAAAGTTCTATCATAAGGCAAGCAACATATGGTCTCTTGGCCAAGTCACTATCACACACATTCTGCAAAGCCCTCCTGCTGCTTCCTTACTGTTCCTTTGCGTGATCTGCGGTATAAGAAAAATAAAACTATAAGCACACAGGCTTAGTAAGACTCTTCCCTACTCACTAAAACCGTCCGTCACTTAATCATAAGCATATGAAACATTAGCACTCTTAGCGCTTTACTTAGAACATCATCCTTAGCATCACTTAGCATTCATTTGACATGTCATGGACATAGCTTCACCCCATTCATAGCATGGCATAAACATAACCATAAACATTCGGGTATGGCATAATTATTGACATAACATAAACATCGTAAACAATCATAGCATGGCATAATACTTGATATAGACATAAATAAAATCATGACATAAATCTAATTACAATCATGGCATCCCATACTAGCATAAGCATGAACAAAATAATGGCATTCTAACGTAACATAAACATAATTAAACCATGGCATCCTAAACTAGCATAAAATCATGGCATCCTAAACTAACATAAACATAGATAAAGTCATGGCATCCTAAACTATCATAAACATAAGTAAAGCATGGCATTCTAAACTAGCATAAAATCATGGCATCCTAAACTAACATAAACATAGATAAAGTCATGGCATCCTAAACTATCATAAACATAATTAAAGCATGGCATTCTAAACTAGCATCAAATCATGGCATAAACATAAATAACATCATGGCATAAACCTAAATAATATCATGGCATAAGCTTAAATAATATCATGGCATAAACATAAACAAAAATCATGGCATAAACATAAATAAAATCATGGCATACACATAAGTAAAAGCATGGCATACACATAAATAAAATCATGGCATAAACATAAATAAAATCATGGCATGAACATATCTTCATAACATACTTTTCGTAAACATACTTTTCATAACATAATGCATAGCATAAATGGATGCATGTAGCAACTGTGCATATATATATATAAGGATGCTTAATCTTGAAAACATGCTTTTAAATACTTGAACATAATCATAACATGCATTGGGCCCTGGCTTGTACCACATTCATTCATCATATGCGCGCATCCCTAAGTAAATACGAGGTAGCTAATCTCGACCTACTAGGGTAAGGACAGCTTCATCGGTAGTCCCGAACCGTAAGGACAGCATCATCGGTAGTCCCGAACCGTAAGGACAGCATCATCGGTAGTCCCGAACCGTGGACAGCATCATCGGTAGTCCAGAACCGTGGACCTTACTTAGGTCCGGTACAAGCCCATAAAATAAAATAAATGCTTTCATATGCTTCTTCATTCATCATCATTCATAGCATATTCATTCATTCATCATACTTAACCTTCATTCATCATTTCATTCTTAGACATGGCATAGGCACACATCATTCATATAGCATGGCATACACACATAAGCATGGCATACATTCATATCATTCGTAAGACATGGCATACATACATATCATTCATACATCATGGCATACATACATATCATTCCTAAATCATGGCATATGTCTAAACATTCTATGACCTAACGTATATTTCATGACATATAAGCTATAGGTTTAGTTAACCTGGTATTCCTTCACCTTACTTAAGCATACCTCCTAATTACCTATACCCTAAGGTACTCTAGGGTACCCCAAAAATTCCCCAAAATTATATTTACTTACTACACATCATGAGGGCACAGTAGATAACATTATCATGATTTTTAACATATTTTTAGACCTTTAAAACATGTTGGCCGAACCCTTGAACTTAAAGTTCTGGGTTTTGCTTCCCTCATGTTGGCCGAGACCCTAGGGTGTCCTAGGGTACTCTAAAAATTCCCAAAAATTACAGTTAACTTCTAAACATCATAAGGAACCAGTAAATAACATTATCATGATTTGTAACATAATTATGGACCTTTAAAACATGCTGGCCGAAACCCTTGAACATAGAAACCTTGATTTTGTTTCCCCTTCAACATTAAATCCGAAACTAACCCATATATCATGCCAAAAATCCCCAAAAATTTCCAATTTACTTCTAAACATCATAAGGGAATATCAAATAATATTATCATGATTTTTAGCATAATTATGGACCTTTAAAACATGCTGGCCGAAACCTTTGAACCATAGAAACCTGGATTTTGTTTCCCTTCAACATTAAATCCGAAATTAACCCATATATCATGACAAAAATCCCCAAAAATTCCAATTAACTTATAAACATCATAAGGGAACATAAAATAATATTATCATGATTTTTATCATAATTATGGACCTCTAGAACATGCTGGCCGAAACCTTTGAACCATAGAAACCTGGATTTTGTTTCCCTTCAACATTAAATCCGAAACTAACCCATATATCATGCCAAAAATCCCCAAAAATTTCAATTAACTTCTAAACATCATAAGGGAACATCAAATAATATTATCATGATTTTTAGCATAATTATGGACCTTTAAAACATGCTGGCCGAAACCTTTGAACCATAGAAACCTGGATTTTGTTTCCCTTCAACATTAAATCCGAAACCCACCCATATATCCAGCCAAAAATCATGGAAAACGTTGGTAACTATTATACCACAGGTGAGGGAGTCTTACCTTAGATTTCTTGATTTTTAGACCTTGGATGGAAAGAAGGAAGAAGACTTGACCACACCTAGCCCTTGGAAACTTGAGAAGACCTTAGATCTTGGAGGATGAGACTTTTTGTGAAGTTTTCTCAAGGGAGAAGTCCTCCTTGAGTGCTCGGCAAGAATGGAGAAGGAAGAGAGGAGCAAATGCACTTGATGGCATGAAGAATGAAACTCCCAAACCCCTTATTAATCAACCATTAAGGTGGTGAATGAAGAGTTTTCTATGGCCCTTCATCTTCCTCTACCATTTAACCACCATTCACTTCCTTTCCTCACAAGAATTCCTTGCTAGGTGAGTTGGTTAAAGCATTCATTGGTTGTACAAGAGGTCCAAGGTTCAATCCTTGGCCCATGCATCTTTATTTTTATTTTATTTAATCTTTTTTTCTTATTTTCGAAAATTCCCCTTTTATTTCGAAAATTCTCCAAAAATGACCCATAATTTTGCCAATATTCCTAAATAAAATTCTTTTATATTTATATGAATTTTACTCAATTAATACCCATTTTTTTCGGAGCCCATTTAAGGCCCATTAGTACCTAATTCCTCAAATTAATTAGAAAAATTAAACTAATACTTACCCATAATCATGCTAATATGTCCCATTAAATCCTATTTATCTTTATACTAATTTCCACCTAAAATCCACCGATAATTATGGTACTAGCAAGCACATATAAGGCCCATTAGTGCCCTTTTTCCCAATTTAAATGGGAAAACATGGATTTTCTAGGCCAAAGTTTGCATTATTACCTCTATGTCCTTCGGAAAATTATCTAGACATGCTTAATATTTTAATAAAATATTAAGAGAATTTTTCGGGTCGTTACAGCTAGGATTTTCCATATCATGCCTAATCCTCGATCAGGACTTAATCATAATCATCATAATCATAATCAACCTAAATTAAAATCGATGACAACACCAAAACAACAATCAGGGCCAGACTGTATCAACAATCTCCCCCTTTTTGTTGTTTGACAATACGATTTTAAGTTTAGGGATTCTCAATCAATTGCTCAACTTTAGAATCATAAGGAAATCCAGATCCTCCCCCTATAACATGATCATCCTAAACTTAACCAATCCACACTCTCCCCCTTTGTCGAACACCGAAAAGGGTCCAGAAGGGCTGTTAAGTTCAACCATACTCCCCCTCAACCCTAGGGGTATCCCAGAACAACAAATTGATTTTTGATAAGCATATGCATACATATGACAAAAAGATATAGGCATGGCAAAACAGGCATATGTATCATATGAGCATGGCAGCATAAGATTGAACAGAGCACTATCGAAAAATCAAGCTGAGCATGGAACATATATAAGTCAACATCCTAAGCAAGATAAGCCAAATATCATGCTATAACAGGCAAAAGTCAGAACGGACACATCCGTCAAATAGTCATAAAACATCAATCACAAGTATAGAGCAGTCAATCGTCAGCTGGATCATCATCTGAGTCATCAATGTAGATGATATCCTCGGGTGAAACGCCACTGGGGGATGCACCATCAGGAAAAGTATGATGATACCATTCTTCATACCATCTGTCCTGGAATGAGCTCAAGTCTGAGATGTCAGATGCTAGTGTAGCCAGGCGTCGATCGAAGGATTGACACTCTGAGCGGACCTCCTGTCGCCAGAGCTCCGAGATATGCAATTCGTGCTGCAGCATCCGCTCTAACTCCGCAATCTGCCATCGGAGGTCAGGAGCCCACTCATCATAATCCTCTATATCAGCGGGCTGCTCCTGGGAATGGGCTGCTCCTGGAAACTCCCCCATATGTCTCTGATTCTTCCATCGCAACCCTCGTGATCCGACAACAATACCAGACTAGGCCAGCATGCGACGATCAAGTCGGCAGTCCTGTCGCACCATAGGTACAGTACGACCCTGTGAAACATCGATCCCAACGGACTGCAACCAAGCAGTGATGATATGGCCGAATGGCATATAGATCGTCTGGCCATACCTCAGACCATGGACAATGATGGAGAAATAAATGGACGGTGCTATGTCAAAATCTAACTGCAGATGCATCCCGTAAAGCATCAGGCAGTGGAATGGATGGATCTCATCAAGATGCTTTGAAGTGGTGAAAGGAGACAATTTGTGATAATCTTAAACAGAACATAATCAATGGGGGATAGATGGAGAGCAGGAAACGTACGGGTGCGCGCACCAGAACCCCGTGGCCTGGTGTGCCCTAGAAAATGCTCATAGATGGAGTCAGGAGTGACTCCAGTAAAGGGGACAGGAAGAGGGTCAGGAAGATAGGGATAGAGCGAAAAGTCATTATCGGAGCGACGGCAACCCAGAAACACAGTGAAGGCTGATAAGGTAAAATCAAGATCGACACTGGCGACACGGGTCCGCCACCCCGTGCTCTCCCCATTGGCCAGATTATTGTAGAATTCAGAGACCAAATTAACATTGATTGGCCTCTCTAAGAAAACAATGTTTTGAAGCTCATAGTACTCAATGATTCCTCTCACCGTAGGATAATGTTCATAAACAAAAGTTTGGTCTACTGACCGACATGGCATTAGTTTGAAATTGTGCCAATGAAAGTTTAGGGCATAGTGAATGTTCTGAAATCTAGTATGCGGGGGAGGTGGTGGCCTCGGAGGAGGTGTAGAAGATGAAGGACCTTTGCCCATAGAACTATCCTCCATAGGATCCTTACCCTTAGAAGACTTTCTATAGATTGGATTCAAGAATTGATCATACAAACATGATTTAACAAGGGAAGTGATCACACACGGTTTGAATCGATTGATCAGGATGGACATAGGTTGAATCAAAAATTCAAGAATTGATCATCAAAGGTAAGACCCAATCCGAGAATGACCATGATCAAAAGAACACAATTTAATCAGAAGATAGAATTGATCACGAGCAAGATAGGACACAGATGGGTCACGGCCAAATCAAGAAATCACGGCACCACACCAAGAACAACACCAAACCATGATTAGCTTCAAAACATAATTTTATGAACTGATTGGCAAGGAAAATCGAAGCCAAAAACTCACTTTGGTGCCATTGAAGAGATTCCTAAAGTTTTGAAGGGAAAAAGCTTGCGCAGAAGACTTGGAGCAACCCGCGAACTTGCAGAGAATAGGGAACTTCCGTAGAGACCTTTGCACAAACTCGCACGGAAAGGAAGGAGAAGAAGGCACTGGAGAGCTCTCGCACGAAGCAAAGGTGGCGCGAGTGGGAGGTTTCGGCGCTAGGGTTCGGAAGTGAAGGGTTTTGGGAGGAGTTAATCGGTTGGTGGATCGGTCCACCAACCAGATTTTAATGCACCTGAACGGATCACCATTCGATCTGATTGCGCCCAGACCGATCAGGCTATAGCCTGATCGAACTAAACCGAGCCTGATCGGTCGGGTGACCGATCAGGCAAGCTCCTGATCGTTCGGTTGATCGATCAGGGAGAGATCAGTAGGCTCGGGAGGCTTAATGTGAGCCCCCTGATCGGTCTGTGGACCGGTCCCAGCAGGGTGCCAGATCGGTCCGGGGACCGATCCAGGCTGGCTCAGTAGACTTGGTTAAAATTTCGAAAAGTCACTGCTTGCCACGCTGATTGGTCTATGGACCGATCACCAAAGGAAGGAGCCAGATCGGTCCGGAGACCGATCAGCCCTATGCCTGATCGGTCCGGTGACCGATCAGGGTTCCTGATACTCCCTGATACGAACTGAAATTTTCAGTTTCAAAATTCCTGAAACTTTCCAACGAGATCTGGTGAAGTTTATCGAACTTGGACATGATCTCATGACTAAAATTGATCCCTGAACAAGGATCAAAAGTCCTTATAGGTTCAACAATCACTTTGATCCATTTAAATGGAGTCGAACTCAATCAACAATCATTCACTCAATTTCAACTAAGTTTGTATCAAATCCAATGTTCCAATCAAGTTTCCTTGATTGGAATGTCCAAGTATGATCATGGAGCCATATACACATATGTTATGCAATGGTTTTCCCCATACTTGGTCACCATAGTGATTATTATCTCGTCAACTTAATTTTCTAGGGTTTTTCGGGCCGCGAAAACCGCTTTTTCGCATCGCGGAAACCCCGAAAGCCCCAATAGAAAGGATCCGAGCGAAGAAAACCATTTCAAAAATTTATGAGTGCTCGTTTACATGCTTCAAAACCGATCTACAACCTAGATCTATTAGAGAAGAGAAAAACTACCTTCGATGCGTGCCCCGCAATTCCCGCTCGCTCCTCGGTTGGTGTCGGATCTCAAGGATGCAAAGTAGCAACCCTCTAGAAGTATCCACACAAGCAAGAGAGTGGAGAGGAGAGCCCAAAAGTGTGCTAGCACTTTTGGGGTCTCTGCAAGATGAGAGGAGAGGGAGAGCCAAAACCAAAAACTCATTAGGAGAAGAATCAATCACACACAAGAAAAACTCATTTTGTGTGTATAAGTGGCCGGCCACCACCTTCCATAACCCCCTTATTTGAATTCAAAATTCAAATGGGGAGGTTACTTAGCCTTGATGATGATGCCAAGTCATCACTTGGTCAAGTCAAGGTGATGTGGCTTGAGTCAAGTCAAACATGCCTCTTATGGACTTTCCATATTTAGCCAAAGTCAAACTTTGACTTCATTTTTCTCCCATGATTAGATTCATCCAACACTTGGATCAAACTCGAGTCCAACTCAAGTTGTCTAATTTAAGTCAAGTCAAACTTGCCTTTTATGGACTTTCCATATTTAGCCAAAGTCAAACTTTGACTTCATTATTCTCCCATGATTAGATTCATCCAACACTTGGATCAAACTCGAGTCCAACTCAAGTTGTCTAATTTGAGTCAAGTCAAACTTGCCTTTTATGGATTTTCCATATTTAGCCAAAGTCAAACTTTGACTTCATTACTCTCGGTCCATCATATGGACTTATTCTCCATCTATTGCTCTATGTGTGTGACCCTATAGGTTCTTGTAACGTTGGCAATGCCCTTAAACCTATTTAAGGACATAAGCAATGAGAGGTATCTAGCAACACATCATTGCTTCCCAAGTTACAAGAATGTCGAGATCCAACATCACCATTGTGACTAATAATTGTGACCATCATAATATGTGACAACGTCCTTCTATCCTCGATATCTAGATTGATCTTCTATGAAGCATAGACCGTGTCATCCTCCAATCAATCTATGTGTCTTGAACTCCAAGTAGACTCACTATAATCAAATAAGCTCAATATCTCATATTGCCTTATTTGGGCATGGCCATGCACTTAGTGATCTCACTCTATCAAGACTATGATATCTCTCCCGTCATATAGGAGGGATAGATCCCATCTACATCACTCACATCCCTCCGCATAATTTGTTACATACCCAGTAATCGCCTTTATAGTCCACCCAGTTACGGGTGACGTTTGATGAAACCAAAGTACATAACTCCTTATGTAGGGAACTATGGTGACTTCAGGTCTAAGGACTAATAGTCATACTAATAGTCACATGAGAAAGTATATGACACTCATATAACGATCCATGATACTTTCTCATGGCGGACCATTCAGTATACATTCCCTAATGTATACCCATGTGTCAACTTGATATCTCATATCCATGACTTGTGAGATCAAGTCATCATGTTGACCTACATGCTAGTCTCTATGTATTAACATTGTCCTTGAATGTTAATACTTGACTAGGAATAATTAAAAGTAGTGTTCTCTATATCATCTCACTATCGATTCAACTAATCGATTGATATAGATAAGAACCTTCTACTCAAGGACGTTATTATACTAAGTTATTTGACATCAATACACATAAGTACAATAACCATAAGAAATGCCTTTATATATAAGAAATATATATACAAGAATATGATACAATGAGTCCAAAAAGTAATCATCATATGATTGACTCTAGGGCTCTCACTAACAATCTCCCACTAGCACTAGTGCCAATCGCTGTAGTATCTAATACCCAATGACCTAGTGTGACCATCATGCTTTATCTGTGCCAAAGCCTTGGTCAAGGGATCTGCGACGTTAGCCTCTGTGGGTACTCTGCAAATCTTCACATCTCCTCGATCGATAATCTCTCGAATGAGATGGAATCACCGTAGTATGTGTTTGGTCCGCTGGTGTGAGCGAGGTTCCTTAGCCTGCGCAATAGCTCCATTGTTGTCACAATAGAGCTCTACGGGATCAGATATGCTAGGAACCACCCCAAGCTCAGTGATGAACTTGCGGATTCAAACTGCCTCCTTCGCTGCCTCTGATGCAGCAATATACTCAGCTTCTGTTGTAGAATCTGCAACTGTGTCCTGCTTCAAACTCTTCCAGCTCACAGCTCCGTCATTCAAGCAAAACACGAATCCTGACTGCGATCTGTAATCATCCTGGTCGGTTTGGAAGCTGGCATCAGTGTAACCCTTTACAACTAGATGCTCATCGCCTCCAAATATCAAAAAATATTCCTTAGTCCTTCTCAAGTACTTAAGGATATTCTTGACCGCTATCCAGTGACGTTCACCTGGATCTGACTGGTACCTGCTCGTCATGCTCAAAGCATACGAGACATCAGGACGAGTACATAACATGACGTACATGATAGATCCTATGGCAGAAGCATAAGGGATCTTATCCATGCGGTCTCTCTCCTCTCTAGAAGAGGGACTCTGAGTCTTCGAAAGACTCACACCATGTGACATTGGCAGAATTCCTCTCTTGGAATTCTGTATGGTAAAACAGTGTAATACCGTATCAATGTATGTACTCTGACTTAGGCCAAGCAATCTCTTAGATCTATCTCTATAGATCTTTATGCCTAGAATATAGGCTGCTTCACCTAAGTCTTTCATTGAGAAGGAATTCCCCAACCAAGTCTTCACAGACTGTAGTGAAGGAATGTCATTCCCAATGAGTAGTATGTCATCTACATAGAAAACAAGGAAGACAACTGTGCTCCCACTAACCTTTTTGTAGACACAAGGTTCATCTTCATTCTTGATGAAACCAAACTATTTGATTGCATCATCAAATCGAAGATTCCAGCTTCGAGAAGCTTGCTTTAGTCCATAAAGGGACTTATGCAGCTTGCATACTCTACCAGTATGCTTTGAATCTACAAAACCCTCAGGTTGTGTCATGTACACTTCCTCGAGGAGGTTTCCATTCAGAAACGCAGTTTTGATGTCCATCTGCCAGATCTCATAATCGTGGTATGTTGCAATAGCAAGCAAGATCCTAATGGACTTGAACATCGCGACTGGAGAAAAAGTTTCATCATAGTCAATACCATGAATTTGCTTGAAACCTTTAGCTACTAGTCTACCCTTATAGGTATGTACAAGTCCATCCATGTCAGTCTTTCTCTTAAAGACCCACTTACACCCAATGGGTTTGACCCCTTCAGGTGGATCAACCAAAGTCCATACTTGGTTGGTGTACATGGAATCCATCTCGGATCTCATGGCCTCTAGCCATTTCTCAGAATCTGGGCTCATCACAGATTCCTGATAGGTGGTAGGCTCATTCTTAATGATCATAACGTCATCATGGTCAGGCAAGAGAAATGAATATATCTCAGGCTGACGACGTACCCTATCAGACCTGCGAAGAGGTAGGTCTACCTGAACAGGTTGTTGTTCCACAACTTCTTGTGTAACAATCTCATCCACAACTTCTTGTGGTTCCTGTTCAGTATCCATCAAGGGCTCAGTGCTATGGTCGTTGTCTTGAACTTCTTTAAGATCAAACGAACTCCCACTAGTCTTTCTAGAAACAAAGTCCCTTTCTAGAAAGACCCCAGTCTTAGCAACAAACACTTTGTGCTGACTGGGAATGTAGAAGTAATATCCCTTAGTTTCATTGGGATATCCCACGAAATAGCACTTATCGGACTTGGGTCCCAGTTTGTCTGAGACTTGACGTCTAACGTAAGCCTCACAACCCCAAACTCTCATGAAAGACATCTTGGGACTCCTCCCAGTCCATATCGTATATGGTGTCTTCATGACCGCCTTTGATGGAACACGGTTAAGTGTGAACGCTGCCGTATCTAGAGCATATCCCCAAAAGGATATAGGAAGATCTGCGTGACTCATCATAGATCGTACCATATCTAATAAGGTACGATTCCTCCTTTCGGATACACCATTCCACTGTGATGTCCCAGGAGGAGTGAGTTGAGATAGAATCGCACACTCAGCTAAATAGTCACGAAACTCATGGCTCAAGTATTCTCCACCTCGATTTGATCGAAGTATTTTAATACTCTTGTCGAGTTGGTTTTGTACTTCATTTCTGAATTCTTTGAACTTTTCAAAGGACTCGGACTTATGTGTCATCAAGTACACATAACCATATCTACTGAAATCATCAGTAAATGTGATGAAGTATCTATAACCACCTCGAGCAGCAACATTGAAAGGGCCACATACATCAGAATGTATGAGTCCTAACAAATCTGTTGCCCTCTCGCTATGTCCACTAAAGGGAGTCTTAGTCATCTTGCCTAGAAGGCATGACTCGCATGTCTCATATGATTCAAAATCAAATGAATCCAGCAATCCATCCTTATGGAGCTAGGACAAGCGACTCTCATTTATGTGGCCTAAGCGACAGTGCCAGAGATAGGTTGGGTTCAACTCATTTGATCTCAACCTCTTGGTACTTACATTATAGATAGGGCGTTCTAAGTCTAGAATGTAGAGTCCGTTGATAAGATCTGCACTACAATAGAACATTTCATTTAAATAGACTGAACAATATTTGTTCTTAATTATAAATGAGAAGCCTTTCTTGTCTAGACAAGAAACAGAAATTATGTTCTTAGTAAGTGCAGGTACATAACAACAATCATCTAGTTCCATTACAAGCCCAGAGGGCAGAGATAGAAAATAAGTTCCTACAGCAACAGCAGCAACTCGTGCTCCATTGCCTACTCGTAGGTCCACCTCGCCCTTTGCCAATGCCCTGCTATTTCTTAGCCCCTGCACATTGGTACAAATGTGAGAAGCACATCCAGTATCTAATACCCATGATGTAGAAATAGAAAGGTTGACTTCTATAACATATATACCTGAAGTAGAAGGCTCGCTTCTCTTCTTCTTAAGATCCTCCAGGTATACCTTGCAGTTCCGCTTCCAATGCCCTGCCTGCCCTTGATATAATTGCTTGAGGTGGTCAATCATATCGTAAGCATTCATGTTCTCGTGTTGCTTCTGAAGCTCAGAGGACATGCAGCATAGCATTAGGCATGACACGTCTAACGCGTCGTTTTGATGCTTCTGATGAGCATCTCTAACGCTACGGATGGCTGAGGGTGGTGGTGCTTCAGGAACTGCTTGCTCTAGAACGTACAGCTTACGTTCCTGTTTGAGGACTATCCTCAAGTTCCTGTACCAGTCCAGGAAATTAGCTCCAGTGAACTTGTCCTTCTCAAGGACAGATCGCAGAGAGAGAGTATTCGCGTTTGAAGACATGGCAATCTACAACAGATAAATGCAGAGAATAAATATTATATTCTAGTAATCATCTAATTAGGCCTTTAATTAAATGATGCTCCCACTAAATTATAGGAATTTTGGTGGAATCAAGTCATTGGAGTGGTCAAACCACACTACTAGATCCGTACCAATTTACTATAATTTATGTGGGACAAGATCCACATCATACTATGCCTTGAGTTAGCTTTGGCTAAATCGCCCAAGACTTAGTATGATCGGTAGATAACTAATTTATCAATTACATCTCTATGCAACTCTTGTTTATAGGATCAAGAATTAACATTTATGAATAATCTTGAGTTAGCTTTGGCTAAATCGCCCAAGACTATTGATAAATGCGATCTTGTCCTACCTTTCCAACTATTGGAATACGCCTATAGCTTTACTCGATCCAATTGAGTTAACTAGTTACTCAATCTGATTGAGCTCGATCTAACCCGAGCCGTGATAGGCGGGACCAAGGTTGTCCCTCCGCATCCTACCAAGATTAAATGCGTTGCTCTGCTTTGGCAGAATCGACAAGCGCATATGATCGAGGTAGTGATGGGTATCAGGACCCGGTAGGCGTTTACGAGTCGATTCGATTTTAGATCTAATCTAATCGAGGATGTGCATCACATCTAGGCATTTATGAAATCTAATTTAATCCTAAATGTGTATTAAGTGCACATCAAAATGTGGTTCCCACATTACTTGTGCATCTCATACACTTAAGTTTATTTTTACTATTCTACATTATCATGCATCATATACATCACAAGCATAGCAATAATAAAATAAACTTAAGTGACTTGGTCATGGCCCTACTAAGACCCTCTCAAGCCAATGAGAGGATCCGATGGTCAACCTAGGTCTAGCGGCTTCTCCAAGCGCTTCCTCTTGACCGTCTTGGTGTTGTCGGCTAGTTCTCCCGAGTCCAAGTTCTCCGGAATTTCCGTCGTCTTCACTTTTGTACATTACAAATTTTTATACTCGAGTTACATTCGAGTCTAAATATGAAATACAACAGAAATAAAATATTAAAAGCCGACACGCAGGTCGCAAACACAATACAACACGCACATGTACAAAAACGGCGCGCAGGCCGTATTATGAATTACAACACAATTTTAATCTTATTAAAAATTGGGTTTTGGGCCATGACCATCACACTACTGTACATAATTCAAAATTATGTAATTTTACAGATTTTATATAATTTTTCTACTGATTTTTAGAATTTTTCGAGTCACAACTCCGCGGCGTCCCGGTAAGCGGGTTTCGGGCGTAATCGCGAGACAAGGCCCCTTGCGGGGTTAGGGGCAGCGCCCCTACTCGTGAAATAACCTTCACGAGTGTCTTCTTGCGATTATACAGTGCCTTTACCCGCTGTCCCAAAATCCATTTGGGCGAAACTTGCCGTTTCGGAGAAGTTTTTCTCGGTGGCAAAGTCTACAAGTGCTTCGCACTCGTCGCTTTGCCTCTACGAGGAAAAATACTCAAAAATCCTAAAATTTAGAAAAATTACAGAAGCATAAAATTATCTAAATTTTGTATCTAATACAAAAAAAATAAAAACCAAAACGAGCACAAGCTTCGCTCGTGGCTCTGATACCACTGTAGGGTTTTTCGGGCCGCGAAAACCGCTTTTTCGCGTCGCGGAAACCCCGAAAGCCCCAATAGAAAGGATCCGAGCGAAGAAAACCATTTCAAAAATTTACGAGTGCTCGTTTACATGCTTCAAAACCGATCTACAACCTAGATCTATTAGAGAAGAGAAAAACTACCTTCGATGCGTGCCCCGCAATTCCCGCTCGCTCCTCGGTTGGTGTCGGATCTCAAGGATGCAAAGTAGCAACCCTCTAGAAGTATCCACACAAGCAAGAGAGTGGAGAGGAGAGCCCAAAAGTGTGCTAGCACTTTTGGGGTCTCGGCAAGATGAGAGGAGAGGGAGAGCCAAAACCAAAAACTCATTAGGAGAAGAATCAATCACACACAAGAAAAACTCATTTTGTGTGTATAAGTGGCAGGCCACTTAATGGCCATTATTGGCCATTAAGTGGCCGGCCACCACCTTCCATAACCCCCTTATTTGAATTCAAAATTCAAATGGGGAGGTTACTTAGCCTTGATGATGATGCCAAGTCATCACTTGGTCAAGTCAAGGTGATGTGGCTTGAGTCAAGTCAAACTTGCCTCTTATGGACTTTCCATATTTAGCCAAAGTCAAACTTTGACTTCATTATTCTCCCATGATTAGATTCATCCAACACTTGGATCAAACTCGAGTCCAACTCAAGTTGTCTAATTTGAGTCAAGTCAAACTTGCCTTTTATGGACTTTCCATATTTAGCCAAAGTCAAACTTTGACTTCATTATTCTCCCATGATTAGATTCATCCAACACTTGGATCAAACTCGAGTCCAACTCAAGTTGTCTAATTTGAGTCAAGTCAAACTTGCCTTTTATGGACTTTCCATATTTAGCCAAAGTCAAACTTTGACTTCATTACTCTCGGTCCATCATATGGACTTATTCTCCATCTATTGCTCTATGTGTGTGACCCTATAGGTTCTTGTAACGTTGGCAATGCCCTTAAACCTATTTAAGGACATAAGCAATGAGAGGTATCTAGCAACACATCATTGCTACCCAAGTTACAAGAATGTCGAGATCCAACATCACCATTGTGACTAATAATTGTGACCATCACAATATGTGACAACGTCCTTCTATCCTCGATATCTAGATTGATCTTCTATGAAGCATAGACCGTGTCATCCTCCAATCAATCTATGTGTCTTGAACTCCAAGTAGACTCACTATAATCAAATAAGCTCAATATCTCATATTGCCTTATTTGGGCATGGCCATGCACTTAGTGATCTCACTCTATCAAGACTATGATATCTCTCCCGTCATATAGGAGGGATAGATCCCATCTACATCACTCACATCCCTCCGCATAATTTGTTACATACCCAGTAATCGCCTTTATAGTCCACCCAGTTACGGGTGACGTTTGACGAAACCAAAGTACATAACTCCTTATGTAGGGAACTATGGTGACTTCAGGTCTAAGGACTAATAGTCATACTAATAGTCACATGAGAAAGTATATGACACTCATATAACGATCCATGATACTTTCTCATGGCGGGCCATTCAGTATACATTCCCTAATGTATACCCATGTGTCAACTTGATATCTCATATCCATGACTTGTGAGATCAAGTCATCATGTTGACCTACATGCTAGTCTCTATGCATTAACATTGTCCTTGAATGTTAATACTTGACTAGGAATAATTAAAAGTAGTGTTCTCTATATCATCTCACTATCGATTCAACTAATCGATTGATATAGATAAGAACCTTCTACTCAAGGACGTTATTATACTAAGTTATTTGACACCAATACACATAAGTACAATAACCATAAGAAATGTCTTTATATATAAGAAATATATATACAAGAATATGATACAATGAGTCCAAAAAGTAATCATCATATGATTGGCTCTAGGGCTCTCACTAACAAATTTCTCATGGGATGCATTGACATNGGCAACCACCCTAGGGTGTGCTAGGGGCGCCGACCCTAGGTGGGATGAAGGGGAGCCGGCCCTAATCCTATTAAGGGGCGCCGGCCCTAATGGGAAGATAGAAGAGAAGAGAAGAGAATAAGAGAGAGAGGGAGCTTCTAATCTTTTGATAACTCAATTATCAATTAGGAATCCAAGGCTTGCCTTTGGTTCCTTTTTATAGTGGCCTCTCCCTTGCCAAGTCTCTCTTATAACGGAATTAACAGAATTAGTTATCATAAGAAATTTATCTTATAAAATTTCTTATGACTTATTCTGTTATGCCTAGTTTTATTATAACTAACTTTATAATAAAACAAATTCTCTTAACGGAATTTTCATAACAAATTTATCCTATAAATTCTCTTATGAATTATTCCGTTTAAACTAAGTTTTATTATAACTAACTTTATAATAAAACAAATATATCTCTCCTTTTATTATGGAATAAATTTTACAAGAAATTTATAAACTTGCTTATTATGGAAAAATCAATTCATAATTGATTTTATACAATTAAAATAAATCATTCCATGGATCATTTTAATTTCCATAAAAGAATAAATTTCTATAAATTTATTTATATAAATTTCTTTATACAAAAATTTATTTATCCATAATTTATAAAACAAATCGCGCTAGATTTATTTTATTAATTAAACCAATTAAATTGGTTTATCCCCTTTTTAATGGCCGGCCAAACTAAGAGGGTGGACACCCTCTTTGGCCGGCCAAACCAAGTCGATCCCATCGCGAATTAAACTCATTTAATTCGCCCAATAAGCCTTCAAAAGACTTAGCCAATTTTAGTTTCCGTTGCGCCTCTGATCAACTCAGATTCGACTTATTTCTCTTGATTGAAAAATCTAATTTTCAACTCGTTTTAAATCCCTCAGACTACTCGTAGTGCGTGTGACTAAATAGGCTTTCGATTTATGTTGGCCGTCTATAATTAATCCATTAATTATAGAACGATCATGAGTGGCACCTAGTAGTACATCATGATCCCCAATTAATCGAAAGATCAACGGTTTGACCTCAGAAGTAATTCTGAAACCCTTCAGCAGCTCTAATGAATCGTGCCCCATTCCCTTCACCACCTTATACCCACTTGGTTCAGGACACGGTCTATTTGTGTCAGTCCCCACTAGGCTGACTACGTCACACCTAGCCCAAGTAGTATCTTTCTCGTCCTTTGGATTTCTAATTACTCTCATATATTTAAGAGACTCGCACTCTAAACATGATATACTCTGGCCAGAGGTTTTGAGTAACAATCTGACGAAAGGCCTGGGTATACATCTCCTCGCAAGGAGTGGTGAATCCTTTGTAGGCTGCTCAAACATCTTTGGGCACTTCGGCTTATACCCAATCATCCTGGGTCCACACCTCCTTGGAGATGCTTGCTTAAGATGTTAAAGTATAAGTCTCCATGACCAAGATGACTTGAACACCGCAAGTCAAAGGAACATCGCACTTAAGCTGCAGTAAGAACTTCATTGACATATCTACATGTAGATTCCCATATGAAGTCTTACAGCTAGTCACTCCAATGAACTAGTTCCCTTAACTAGCATCCATGTTTATCTCTGGACATCCCAATGTCACCAGCCAGTGAGAATCAGCTGATTAGAGAATAACCCATGCTAGTCTCAACAGAATTGATAGTGTCCGTTTTTATCAATTCATCGACTAGGGATATTTTCAATACTTCACAATTGCACATTTAGAGATAATCACTAGTTGTGATCCCATCACAAATTCTCTTATGCTGTGAATTATATTGCGGACATTCAGTAGATGAGTTTAAGATCCCAATCAAATACATAAACATGTATACTCAAATAGTGAATTATCATTTATTAAAATAAATGTTTACAATCATAAGGCGATTGCCGTAGGACACTTCTCTCATATCACTAACAGTTTAAGGCCATAAAGTACCTTTTTGAGCTTGAACACGTGGTTTGGAAATTCGGTACTCTCAAACCCCGAAGGTTGTTCGACGTAGACCTCTTCTCTAATCAAACCATTCAGGAAGGCCGATTTGACGCCCATTTGATATAATTTGAAACCACGATGAGCTGCAAATGCAAGCATCAATCGGATGGATTCTAATCGTGCCACGGGAGCATAGGTCTCATCATAATCAAGGCCTTCAACTTGACTGTAGCCCTTGGCTACCAAGCGTGCCTTGTTTCTAATGATTTCTCCCTTATGGTTCAATTTGTTTTTTAAGACCCATTTGGTTCCAATAATGGTGGTCTTCTTGGGTCTAGGGACTAAGTCCCAAACTTGACTCCTCTCAAATTGACCTAGCTCATCTTGCATTGCAATGATCCAATCGGGATCATTTAATGCTTCATCAATTTTTCTAGGTTCAATTTCTGAAATTAGGGCAACTTCATTAGCCTCATTCTGGAAAAATGATCTAGTTCTAACCCCATGATGGATGTCTCCAACAATTTGGTCTTGGGGATGACTAGAGGCTAATCTAGTTTGCCTAGGAGTTAGTGGTGCTTCTTGAACTGGTTCATTAGACACAAGTTCAGCCTCAGGATCCGGCTGATCAATGGGTTGTCTAGGTTCACCATCATCAGACTCATCACCATCAACAACACTTGGAGTTTCTTTCAAACTTAGTCTCCTAAGTTCGAGTTGAACTCCTTCTACATTTTCTGATTGGTCACTTGATTTTGAAATTTCTTCAAGAACCACATCAGAAGACTCTTCAACTAATCTAGACTTCTTGTTGTAGACTCGGTAGGCTTTACTAACGAGGGAGTACCCGACTAGTATCCCTTCATCAGCCTTTGCCGTGAACTTCCCAAGGTGGTCCTTGGTGTTTAGGATGAACACCTTGCAACCAAACACCCTAAGGTGTTTAACTGTAGGTGGTTTCCCAAACCAAAGTTCATGGGGAGTCTTTCCTAGAAACCTATGAATGAGGACCCGGTTTTGCACATAGCAAGCTGTATTTACAGCTTCGGCCCACAAGTAACTCGGGAGTGAGTACTCATTAAGCATACTTCGTGCAGCCTCTTGAAGTACACGTTTCTTTCTCTCTACAACACCATTTTATTGTGGTGTTCTAGGAGTAGAGAACTCATGCTTATAACCTCTATCCTGACAAAATTCTAAAAACCTTTGATTTTGAAATTCACCTCCATGATCACTTCTAATTGTCTTAATAGTTGATGATTTTTCATTTTCAACTCTTCTACAAAAAGAAATGAAAATATCTAAGGTTTGATCCTTATATTTTAAAAAGTAAGTCCATGTATATCTAGTGAAATCATCAATGATAACAAAGCAATATCTACTTCCATTCAATGATATGATGGTACTACAATCAAATAGATCCATATGAAGTAAATCTAATCATTGGAAGTACTTACAACGCTTTTATCTTTATGTGCAGATTTTGTTTGCTTACCCATTTGACATGCATCACAAAGTTTGTCTTTCTCATACTTGATGCTTGGTAAGCCACGGACTAGTCCCTTGTTGGCCAATTTCTGGATGTTCTTCATGTTGACATGTGCTAACCTCCGGTGCCAAAGGGTGGATTCTTCTTCTTTTGACATGAGACACTTAGCAAAAGCGTTAGTAGCACTTTTAAATGAAACTTGATAAATATTGTCTACTCTTGCTCCTACTAGTACCGTGTCCAAGGTGTCGTGTTGTCTAACTAGACATTGACTTGGTTGGAAGTCAATTGTGTAACCTGTGTCACACAATTGGCTCACACTTAGGAGATTAAATTTCATCCCCTTGACTAGAAGGACATTTGAAATTCTAAGACATTCGGATATTTGAAAGTCTCCTATTCCTATGACCTTAAGACTACCATTGTTACCAAATGATACATTACCTCTACTTTTCTTGTGAAGTGTGGTAAACAATGATCTATCCCCGGTCATGTGTTTGGAGCATCCACTATCAACGAACCAAGTTGATAGATGCTCCCCCTCAATCATAACCTACACAATTCGAAAAATAGAAGTTTTAGGTACCCAAATCTTGGGACCTAAAGCATCAACTAAACATGACTTAGGCACCCATGCCTTGACCATTTTCTTTTGGATTTTGGGTGTCCTAGATTGTCTCATATCAGTCCTAGACATGAGAGACACAAATGAGGGTTCTTTGGGTCGGTAACCAATACCGGCCCTATTGTAAACTGCCCTTTGGGCATTTAGGATCATGTCTAGGGTCTTAGAGCTAGTTGAGAATTTCCCAAGAATATTCTTGAGCTTCTCAACTTCACTCTTCAATGATTGGTTTTCCTCTACTAGCAATTCATCATGCAAATCATTAATTTCCTCAACCTTAGAGGACTTTAAATTTTCAATTTCAAGTTTCAATGATTTAATTTCATCTTCTAGCAGTTCAACATGTAAATCATCAATGTTATCATCCCTAGATGCCTTCAATTGATCAATTTCTAATTGCAATGCTTTAACCTTATTCTTTGATTTCTTAAGCATACTAGTTAAACATGCAATTGCTCTATAACACTTTTCAAGCTCGGGAGAGGTTACCTCTTCATCATCCGAAGATGATGAAGCCGCGTTTGAGGAGCTTGAAGATTTATCACTGCTCTCCTCTCCAAGAGCCATGAGTGCCACTTGCCTTGTGCTCTTCTCCTCCTCTTCATCGGATGAGCTTGAGGATGACTCATCCCAAGTGGCCTTCAAGGCCTTCTTCTTCTTCTTGGATCTCTCTTCTTTTCTTTTGGATTTCTCCTCCTTCTTCTTCAATTTCGGACATTCATTCTTGAAATGCCCTTTTCTATCACACTCAAAGCAAGATGCATTAGTCTTATCAAGTTTGGATTCACTAGAGTTACCTCTATTCTTGAAGCGTCGATCCCTTCTCATCATCCTTCGCACGAAGTTCGCCATTTCGGATGAAGAGGAGCCGCTGCCATCTTCTTCGGAATCGGACTCGGATTCGGAAGAGGATGAAGATGAAGAGTCTTCCTTCTCCTTCTTCTTCTCCTTCTTCTTCTTGTTGGTTCGGTCCCCTGCAACTAAAGCAATCCCCTTCTCCTTAAGGCCTTTGTTAGCCATTTCATGCAATTCCATCTCACAAAATAAATCATCTAACTTTACAATAGATAAATCCTTGGATACTTTGTAGGCATCCACCATGGATGACCACAAAGCATTCCTTGGAAATGCTTTCAAGACATACCTCACAAGGTCGCGGTTCTCGACCTTTTCATCAATTGAATGAAGTCATTGAGGACTTCTTTGAACCGGCTATGAAGCTCACTTACCGACTCATTCTCCTTCATGGAGAGATTTTGGAGTTGATTGAGGAACAAGTCTCTCTTTGTGATTCTAGAGTCTCGAGTGCCTTCATGAAGCTCAATGAGTTTGTTCCACAAGTCCTTTGCACTTGTGAAAGGACCAACTTTGATGAGTTGGTCTTTGTTCATGCCACATTGTAGAGTGACAACCGCCTTCGCGTCAGCTTCACTCTTCCGAGTTTGTTCAGCAGTCCATCTCCATGACTCAAGCTCTTTGCCTTCGTCATCCTTAGGAGGGGTGAATCCCTCCTTCACCGCGAACCAAGTATGTATGTCCATCTTCAAGTAATATTCCATCTTCGATCTCCAATATTGGAGATCAGCGCCATCGAAGAATGGAGGTCGGGTGGTGGAGAAGTCTTCCCTCAAAGCCATCTTGTTGATAACTCTCGGATGTTAAGCCGTAAACAGAGCCCCAAGCTCTGATACCACTTGTTGGAAACGAGATGGCTAGAGAGGGGGGGTGAATATAGTCAATCACTTTTTCTTGCACTTAACAAGTTTCCTGCACTCAACTTATCAGTAGCACAGCGGAAGAAACAAAGAAGATGAAGCAGTGCAGTAAACGAAAATAGAAATGACAGCAAACAGAGACAACTGCCAAGATCGCTAACAAGAGAGTTTACAAGGTTCGGGGATAACTTGCCTCTACTCCTTGGCGTGCCCTTAAGGTGAGCGATCCCTTGATCGTTGGCAGATCAAGCCCCGATTTTCACCGGATATAACACAACCTCCTTCACGGTGGAGAAACCTCTCCACAGCGTTTCAATCACAGATATAGTTTAAGCACAAAGAAACAACAAGAAGGATCTTACTCAAATACTTAGCAAGACAAGAACACAGCAAGCTTCCCTGAGCTCCACCCAGTGGCGATCTCACGCAAGAACCCTTCTTGGTGTCTTCCCACTGTCGGACTCCAAACTCCTTGTTCTCTCCTTCAAGCACTCAAGTAATGGATGATTGTTTCTCGATCGCTTGCTCAAAGTGATGAAAACTTCAAGAACACAGCAAGCAAGTTGTGGAGAACACAAGGCGCGGCAAGAACACTAGTTCACGAACTCTGCTTCCACGAAGCCAACTTCCGCCCTTTTGATTCTCCACACAGCACCAGATGACAACATCCTCTGTAGCCTCTAGTTACTTCACTGCCAACGCCAGCTACCACTGAGCCCTCTTTGGTCTTCCTGAGATCCCCTCAGCCAAGCCCCAGTTCGGCTCCAGTCTGCAGCTCGGCCGTTGCAACCTGAAATGGAGAATCGGACAAACCTGCTCCAAGGAAAGCCTCCATTGACCTCTCCTTGAGTGTTTGAATCCTCCCCTGTCACCTGCAGCTTAATCAGACTGTTAGAGCAGTAAATCATACAATAAATCAAATATCAGAGGTAAACAGCAGCGAATCGGATACGATTAGATGCTCTGACCGCGTCTGACAGTGCAATTTGAATTAAAGTGATCGGTCACCGGATCGATCCAGGACTTGTGGATCGATCACCAGACCGATCTACTGCTGTGCTGGGATTCCCAGCTCTTATGGCAACACAGCCTGATCGGTCACCGGACCGATCAGAGTGAAGCCTGATCGGTCACCAGACCGATCAGAGTCAAGCCTGATCGGTCACCCAGACCGATCAGGACTGATGAACAGTGATTTTTTAATCAGCTCCTAAGTCCCTGATCGGTCACCGGACCGTTCAGGACTTGATCAGCAAGGGAACTCACTCACTTCCCGCTCCCTGATCGGTCACCAGACCGATCAGGAGCAAGGCAGCAAGGAAGCAGCCTGCTCCCTGATCGGTCACCGGACCGATCAGAAGCCACACAGTAGGTTCCCAACCTCACTGTGCGCTCCCTGATCGGTCACCAGTCCGATCAGACATCGCTGGATCGGTCACCAGACCGATCCACGAAGGAGCAGCGTGCCAATGTCCCTGATCGGTCACTAGACCGATCCAGGGATTCAAACCTAGCCCTCCAAGCTAGGGTTTCATTCACCTTAGCCCTCCAAGCTAAGGATTTTTCCATCTAACTCTCCAAGTTGGGAATTTGCACCTAACCCTCCAAGTTAGGACTTTTCACCTAGCCCTCCAAGCTAGGACTTTTCACCTAGCCCTCCAAGCTAGGACTTTTCACCCAACCCTTCCGAGTTAGAACATCATCCAACCTAGCCCTCCAAGCTAGGCACCTGACCCTCCAAGCCAGGACTTTTTCACCTAATTCTCCAAGATGGGAATTTGCACCTAACCCTCCAAGTTAGGACTTTTCACCTAGCCCTCCAAGCTAGGACTTTTCACCCAACCTTTCCGAATTAGGACTTTTCCAACACCTAGCCCTCCAAGCTAGGACTTTTCACACCTAACCCTCCAGGTTAGGATTTTCCAACACCTAGCCCTCCAGGCTAGGATTTTCCATATCATGCCTAATCCTCGATCAGGACTTAATCATAATCATCATAATCATAATCAACCTAAACTAAAATCGATGTCAACACCAAAACAACAATCAGGGTCAGACTGCATCAACACTCCTTACCCTTTCTGACTTCTTAGACCAAGTTTTCCTAACGTACTATCATCTTGCCCGACCCTGATACTATGTTAGGTAAGTATCAAACAATTATTTTCCTATCTAAACATTCTAGATTAAGCAAGAAATAAACTAGCATGAATGACATGACAGATATATATGAAGAAAAATAAGTAGATGCATGAGCATACAATTATGCATGTATCAATCAAATCAAATCATTTTAATTTTATTTCTAAGAAAGTATCAAATTTTTGATTTGATACAGATCGTGTGAACCCGCGAATGTGTCAAACCACTTTGACACATTTATTATTATTAAGTTAATTGTTTCATTTGGTAGAATTCTATTAGTTTCATAATTGAAGGTATTTAATTACAGTTTAGTTCAACAATTTTATATTAACAAATTTTGAGTTTTTGAATTAAGATTTTATCATTGAGTTTCCAATTAAAGTTGAATTATTAATTTTAAATTTGAAATTTATCCAATTAGATTTGAATTTTGAAGAGTAAATTAAGAATTTTATATTTAAATTAAGATTTTAAATTTCTAATTAAAGTTGAATTATTAATTAGAATTTAATATTTATTCAATTAGATTTTAAGAGTTAATTTTATATTAACGATTTTTGAATTTTGGATTAATTAGTAATTCTTTTTCTAATTTTGATATTTAAATTTGAACTTCTTATTCAATGTTTCATAATTAAAGGGTACTTTATTGTATTTTTGAATTTGGATTTAGATTATTAATTAAGATTTGAATTTTAAGAATTAATTAAGTCCGGTAGTTTCAAAATTTTAATTAATTCAAAAAATTCGGATTGATCAATTGATTCTTTTGATTTTAAGTTTCAATTATCTTCAATATTTCTATATTATTTGATTCCTTGTATTATTTTTTAATTAAATATAAATTAATTCAGATATGTCAATTACATTTTCAGAATCATCTTCAGAATTATTTTCAGAGTTATTAATTAAATTTACATAATTATCTTTAGGATTATTAGGATTATCCTTATCATTATTAATTAAAGTTTCATCATTATCATTAAGATTATTATCTTAAAGATTATTAGAGTTTCAAGATTATCTTCAAAATTATTAGGATTATCTTCAAGATTATTAATTAGAGTTTTAGAATTATCTTCAAAATTATTAGAATTATCTTTAAGATTATTAATTAAAGTTTCAAAATTATCTTCAAAATTATAAATTTTAATCTTATCTTGTAAATTATTAAATTGAGAATAATCTTTAATTTTATCTTGAGGATTATCTGTAAAAATTATTAGTTAAAATTTTATCTTAAGAATTATTTAAAAAATTATTATTTGAATTTTTATCTTGAGAATAATCTGAAAAATTATTAGTTGAATTATTATCTTGAGAATTATCTAAAAATTATTAGTTGATTTTTTATCTTGAGAATTATTTGAAAGATTATTTAAAATATCAGAGTTAATTTCCAAAATTATAACATTAATATTAAAATTAAAGAATTAACATTTAATATTTTAATATCATTAATGTTTGATTTAGATCCATTACTAGCTAATTTATTATGCAAAATTCTAATTTATCCAAAAAAATTAAAAGTAACATTTGCATGCATAGGGATATGTTTGGAAACAAAATTATCATGTATATTAGAATCTAAGCTAACAAGGGTTTTTTGTAAAAAATTAAATTTCTATATCATCGTCACATTTTTTGGTATTGCCGATCTCTTTTTCCTCCATTATGGACATTGGTTATTGTAGTGCCCATGCTTGCAACACTTGAAGTATTGGATGTGGTTCTTCTCTCTCTGGACTTTTGGTGATGATACCTCCGTTGCCACCTGTGGTGACGTCCAAATCTTACGAGTAGGACACTTATTTTTATAGTGTCATCTCTCCCTACACTTAAAATAAATTATATGAAATTTAAATTTTGTCATTAGAAAATATACCTTTTTCACCCATCTCCACCATAATCTGTGACCTTTTTGCTCCCTTAGTAGTGAGTCCGATCAAAGCCTCCTACTCTGATATCAATTGTAGGATTTTGCGCGTCGATAGAGAGGGATGAATATCGACTTTCGTGAACTTTCTGAAATCTCATCGTTCATTCGTTCAACTTTCTATCAGAGTTGTTAGCGTGCAGCGAAAATAATTAAAGTAAAAAACATAACAACAAAGACACGCTAGATTTATTTACTTGGTTTCCAACCTCTCAGGATTAGTACGTCCAAGGCCTATGTACTCGGCATGAGTCCAATAATGGTCTCCTTTCTGAAATTTCTAGAGGTGGAGAAAACCCGTTTTATAGTTCGAGAAGTACAAGAAAAAGTAAATGGAATTTAAGTACCACTTGTAATAATAAAAGCAAACCAATAAAGAAAGAAAATCCCGACCAATCCAGAAGTTCGAAGCACAGCGCATTTCCTCCTGGAGCCTCTTTGGTCGTAGAGCTTCGCCTTAGCATTTTTGCTCTGCAGAGAATGAGTAGTAGAATGATGGAATTGATCTTTTGAAACCTCGGCTCGAATCCCATTATATATAGGTTACTTGGGCGCCCGTGTGCCTTTAGGGGCACCTTTAATGTGATCCGTATCTGATTAACTCGACACATGCATCGTAGGGGATAAGACTCGTGAAAAGGCACTCGGGTGCTCGAGACCCATAGGGGCGCCCGGGTTATGGGGGCGCCCGGGAGCCTTTAGGGCGCTCGGGCCCTTCCGGGCACTTAGGAGTGGTCTTAGGCTGTAGTTTGCTTTCCGCTTTACTTTTGCTCTCCTTTCTTGCCTCCAATTTCATATTCTTGCAACACAAGCAAACACACAAAGCAAGTAAATATCCTAAGCCCATCTTTTGTAAGTTTACTTGACCTACTAAGCTTTGCTTGAAGTCAACTCTCCAAGACTTTACTACCTAAGGTCAACTCCTTAGGGTTTTCCACTGCCTAGTTTCACTCACTAGGACTTTACCTTGCCTAACTTCACTCACCAAAACTTTTACCCAGCTTCACTCACCTGGATTTTGTGATCAACCCGCGGTTAAGTCTTCGTGCCTAGCTTCACTCACTAGGACTTCGTCCATCTAATTTCACTAACTAGGACTCAGCTTCACTCACCAGGATTTCATGCCCGATCCTTGACCTTCGTGCCCAGCTTCACTTACCAGGTCTTTGATGCCTTCATAAGGACTTCTTTGTGAGTCATCTAATCCTGACTAGACTTCCCTCTGCCAAACAAGTCCTGTTTGGCTTAGTCCTTGATCTAACTGACCAGATCTAGATTTAGTTACTCTACCAAACATCAGGTCTTATTTGGCTAACTTTTTGGTTAAACTGATCAGTCCTGGGTTTATCCTGCCAAATATTAAGTTCTGTTTGTCTTACCTTTGGTCAAACTGATCAGACTTTAATATAGTATCAAATATCGAAATTTTATAGGTTGACTATTCTTGTAAGTAGGTTGCATTAAGTATGTTTACTACCATTCTTTTTGCTGAATTTTATTTACTGTTCACCACAGAAATTGGTTGTTTGTTTTTTAAGACAGGATAGTTATGCAGAAATTTTGTTTGCTGAATTTTATTTGTTGTTTACTATAGTTGTATTTTGCTAAATTTTATTTTTTGTTTACTATAAAAATTGTCTTTTATTTATGGCTGGAAAGTCCTGTAGGAATTTTTGTTTGCTGAATTTTATTTGTTGTTTATTGCAATTCTCTTTTGATGATTTTTTTCTTATATTCTCTTTTGCTGAAATCTTTTGCTGAAATTTTTATTTTTGTGACGTAGGATGTCAAATAGAGGGACGAAGGATATTAGTCCTAACAAAAGAAGATTAAGGGGCAGAGCATGACGGAGATGATAATCTCTTATAAGACAAGATTTGTATATTGTGTATCTTTAATTCTTATTAATAGTATACAATTTGAAGAAATCATTGAGTTACATAATATTTACTTTAATAATGTTGTATGAGCCATCATGATACAATGCTTGAACTTGACAACATACCAAATGAAATAATAGTGCAACAATTTTATCTTGATAATGTATTTATTAAATTACACACATTATATCTATTTATTTGTCATAGGATGAGGAGGGAAGACAAGTTTCAAAAAATAATACGATCAGTGATGCTCGATATAAAGAAATTAATTCATCAGTAGTTCGACGAAGAGGACCTAATCAGGGATCTCAGATTCCATCAAATATCGATGAACAAACTAAAATAAATAGGGCTATGAATAAGTATGTCATATGACCTTTACATTTCTTAAGTTTTGTATCTATTTTATAATAAATTATTTCTCTTGTTATAAATTTTTAATTTTGTTGTCTTTGTTGATGTTTCTCATGAAATTACAAATGATATCAAGGGAATGATTAAAGGAGCATGGCTAATGTGGAAAAAGATGCCTAATGATATTAAGAATTTGCTTTGGGACAATTATATAGTAAGTAATATATTTTAAATTCTAAAAAAATTGTAGCGACACGACCCCTCTAGCCCTATCAGACGGCTTTGTAGGTCGTGCCCTACGGTCTTCCCACTTCCGACATTAAATTTTTGTCTTCTCCAAATTCGAACCCTAGACCTCCGGGATAAGTATTAAAGTTCCTTGAATCTGGTAGCGCTCACTTGGTTATCAGATTCAAAAAACTTTAGTACTTGTCCAGGAGGTCTAGGGTTCGAATCTGGGAAAGACAAAAATCCACTGTCGGGAGTGGGAAGACCGTAGGGCACGACCTAGAGAGCCGCCTGCCGGGAGTGGAAAGACCGTAGGACACGGCTTAGAGAGCCGCCTGATGGGGCTAGAGGGGTCGTGTCGCTACATAAAAAGACGCCTTTTATGTAGCGACACGACCCCTCTAGCCCCATCAGGCGGCTCTCTAGGTCGTGCCCTACAGATCTTCCTGTTGGTGCAGTTTGCACTAACGGTCAAACTCGGGTTTTGATGTATGACAAAGTGGTTAAAGTTAGGGTTGTTGGTGTTTAACCTCTTTACTAAGTGTGCAGGGTTGAAAGACTTAGGACCAGACACCAGACTGAAGTCCAGGATGGTTGAGTCCTGGCGGGAAGTCCAGTTGGGTCCGCGGGACCTGACAACTGGCTGAAGACCAAGTTGGTTGAGACTTGGCAGGAAGACCAGGGTGGTTGAGCCTTGGCAGGAAGTCCTGGTGGGTCAAGAAGTCAAGTAAAGCAGCACAAAGGGTAAGTGAGGTAAGTCACTGGAGGAGCGAACCAGTGAGGACGCGTTCCCCGTCGAGGGAACAGTAGGCGTCGGTTCGACCTAGGGCTCCATTTCGGAGACCAAAGTCAGAACCAAGACAGCTAAGACTGTATAATCTAACACTGTGTTTTATTGTGTTTTGGACTAACCCTGGATGCAGGACCAAAGGAAGGAGTGTCTGCAGCTCAGATAGCCTCAAAGGAGTGAGGTAGTAGCTGAGTAGGGCGCCCGGAGTGTCCCGGGCGCCCCCAAGGGCCATACAAAACAGGTAAAGCAAAAGAGGGTTCGAATACATGCTGGGCCGGGCGCCCCCGCTGCTCCCGGGCGCCCCCTGCGCTGCGGGCGCCCCCATGCGCACACCTCGAACCGAAACACCGCGAAGCCAAGGAGATAGAACTTTGACCCGGTCAATCCGGGCGCCCCGAGCGCTCCGGGCGCCCCGGTCAAAGCGGATCCAGAGGATCAGACGCGACCGAGAGCCCTGCGGATCAGAGGCCACGTGGGGGGCGCCCCGGACGTCCCGGGCGCCCCCAGGCCCTATATAAAGGGCCCTCGACCTCATGCTTCGAACAACAATTCTTCCAACGCCTCAAAGTTCTTCTACGCTCGCGCCTTGCTCCGGAAACGCTTCACTTCGAGCCGACGACGTCCTGCTGCCCCGAAAGAGTCGACCTACTCCGGACGTCGGTAAAAAGAAGAGCGTAATTTTTTTTAATATATTTTATTGCATTTAATTACTTGAAAGTGTGGGGTTGTCACACTTTCAATTCTTTTGTGCTCGCCTACTCTATCGGAGTTTACCGGTAGAGAGTTTTAGTGGATTGCCCAACGGAAAGGTCCGAGGGACCTGGGCCTTCGAGTAGGAGTCGCCGAAGGCTCCGAACGAAGTAAAACTACCTGTGTCGTTTGTATTGGTTTTTCGTTCGTGTTTTATCTTTTCCGATGTGCACGCTTTTTAAAGCGCTCTAATTTTTTTTAAAAAAGTCACGTGATTCACCCCCCTCTCACGTGCATCGATCCTACAAGTGGTATCAGAGCAAGGTTCGCTCTGTATCGGTGCAACCACCATAAGAGCCGGGGGAAATACAGTTTTTTTCGATTTTTGGTTTTTCGCTACACATAATCTAAATTTGGTATTCTTGCCTAAATTTAGTTATTTTTCTCGTTCGTTGGTTTTACTTGAATCTGGTGCAACACCATTCAAGTTGCTTTTCGTTAGTTTATCCTTTCCCGCACTACTAATCCAAGACCCAGTCTTGGGATATTGTGTCTACTTTTATTTCGTGTGCACAGAATTTAAATGGCCCAAGGTGAAGGCTATAGCACTGCCCGCCCTCCCCTCTTTAATGGGGAAGACTTTCCCTACTGGAAGAGAAGGATGGAGGTTTATTTGAAGACCGACATGGATCAGTGGTTCGCAGTTCAAACAGGCTACACACCACCAAAGGATGAGGGAAATAATGCTCCACTGAAGCCCGACAGATGGAACCCGGAGATGAAGAAAAAGGCTCAGACCGAGTTCAAAGCTCAGAACACCCTCCAGTGCGGACTTACCAAAGAGGAGCTAAACAGAATTGGACCAACTGACTTGGCGAAGGAGCTATGGGACAAATTAACAAAATTACATGAAGGCACTTCTGATGCAAAGGTAACAAAGAGAGATCTGTTATTGAATAAGTTATTTAACATAAAAATGCAGGAAGGAGAATCAGCAAGTCAACTCCACGCCCGGATTAAGAACATATTGAATGGACTCCACATGATCGGGCACAAACAGGAGAACCGGGACATCATAAGGTATGCGTTAAATGCGTTCCCTAGAAATTCACTATGGGCATCTATTATAGATGCCTATAAAATTTCTAGGAACCTTTCAAAAATTAATCTGGATGAACTATTTTGTGAATTAGAGCTGCATGAGCAAACTAACGCCAAGGTCGAGAAAGGGCTAGCTTTATTTGCAGGTTTACCAAAAGAAGCCAAATCAAAAAGAAAAATTCAAGAAGAACCTGAAGATGAGTCAGACTCTGACTCAGATGAAGAAGAACAACTGGTGAACTTGGTAAGAAAAATGTTCACCAGAAGGAAGAACAAATTTTTAAAGAAAGATATTCAAAAGGTAATGAAGCCCTTCAGCACTGAAGGTAAAAGCAAAATGATTTGCTTCGGCTGTAACAGAAAAGGGCACTTCAAACATGAATGCCCTTACAACAAGGAGGACCAACCCACTAAGAACAAAAAGAAGAAGGCTCTTCAAGCCACGTGGGATGAAAGCTCGGACGATTCCAACGATGAACAACTAAAGAACGCAAGCTACCTCGCACTGATGGCAACCGGACCAGAATCGGACTCAGAGCACGACGAAGATTCCGAATACGAGTCAAGTCAAGAGATCGGACTCTTTTCGGACGACTCGACTAAGGTATATTTAGATTCAATTAATCTAAAATTTTTTAAGATTATCTCTGCTTTAAATAAAAATTTGCTTGCATCTGAATCTAGAAATGACCAGCTCCTTAAGGAAAATCAAGACCTTAAGGAGCAATTAATTAATACCAGAACATTAACTGAACAAACTCAAAAACAAAAATTAATTGAGCTTGAAACTGAAAACTCAAACCTAAAGGGCGAAGTCCTAAAACTTAAGGATCTACTAGCAACTTTCACAACCCGATCTAAGAACCTTGACCTTATTCTTGGATCACAAAAGGGCATGTACAACAAATCTGGGATAGGATATAAATCAAGATCGAACCAAAGATCCTTTATCTCCTTTATCCACCCCCGCAAAAATCAACGAAAAGCGTGGGTTCCGAAAGCTTATCTAACAAAGCAAGTAGGTCAGAATCAATTTTATGTCCCAAAAAGGGACATTCATTACATTGACCCCAGACACCCAGTCTACAATTTAGGGGGAGGCTCCAAATTAGTTGGCACCTCAAAATCAGCCTTTGCCCAGGTGGGCACTTAGGACTAGCTTCAAAGTTAATTTGACTCTTGTACTATTTAGTACCAGGGTCTTCAATGAGTAAGTTAAAAGTCCAACTTCTTTAAGCGGCTTTGCCTAGAAAATGGTTGTTGCTCCAATAAGGCTTCGGCCAAAGAAGGCCACTGTGCCTCGCCACGGCCTGGAAGCCAATTATTGAAGTGTACTTTTAAATTACTACTTGTTAAACTTGGATCTAACACAAGGTCAAGTTAACTTTTTTAAACAAACTCAAAATCATCTCACAAAATCATAGGACTCCCTTGATTGATGACTTAGACCGAGTGAGATGAATAAGGATAACCAAATTCAAATTATTGATTGATAATTAAAATTCAAATTCAAAAAATAAAATTCAAATTCAAAAATTAAAATTCAAATTCAAATTCAAAAATTAAAATTCAAATTCAAAAATTAAAATTCAAATTAAAATTCAAAAAATAGAATTCAAATTCAAAAATTAAAATTCAAATTCAGAAATTAAAATTCAAATTCAAATTCAAAAAATAAAATTCAAATTCAAAAATTAAAATTAAAATTCATATTCAAAAAATAAAATTCAAATTCAAAAATTAAAATTAAAATTCAAATTCAAAAAATAAAATTCAAATTCAAAAATTAAAATTCAAATTCAAATTCAAAAAAAAATATAATAAAATTCAAATTCAAAAATTCAAATTCAAATTCAAATTCAAAAATAAAAATCAAAATTAACATAACTCAAATTTAAAATCCAAACTCAAGTTTTTAAATCTTCTTAAATTTTTAAAATTCAAAAANTCTGGATACATATTTATTTTAAATGGAGACGCAATAAGTTGAAGAGTTCCAAGCAAGATACCGTAGCGGATTCTACCACGGAAGCGGAATATATAGCAGCTTCGGAAGCAACAAAGGAAGCAGTCTAGATCAAGAAGTTTGTCTCAGAACTTGGTGTGGTTCCAACCATTTATGAAGCAATACCGGTTTACTGCAACAACAATGGAGCTATTGCACAAGCGAAGGAACCAAGGTCTCATCAGCGATCCAAACATGTGCTTCGCCGCTATCATCTGATCAGAGAGATTATAAGTAGGAATGATATACAAACTGAGAAAATTCTCACTGAAAGGAATTTAGCGGATCCTTTAACTAAGGCCTTACCTCAAAGCAAGTTTGAGGGTCATGTTAGAGCCTATGGTATTGGGTACCGTAGCGATTGGCATTAGGCCAAGTGGGAGTTTGTTAGTGATATGAGAGAAGTGTCCTAAGGCAATCGCCTTATGATTGTAATCATTTATTTTAATAAATGAATATTCACTATTTGAGTATACATGTTTGTATATTTGATTGAGATCTTAAACTCATTTACTGAATGTCCGCAATACAATTCACAGCATGAGAGAATTTGTGATGAATTCACAACTAATGATTATCTCTACATGTGCAATTGTGAAGTATTGAAATTGTCCCTAGTCGATGAATTGATAAATACGGATACTATCAATTCTGTTGAGACTAGCATGAGAGTAATTAGAATCCATAGGACGAGAAAATATTACTTGGGCTAGGTGTGACGTAGTCAGCCTAGTGGGGACTGACACACATAGACCATGTCCTGAACCAAGTGGGTATAAGATGGTGAAGGGAATGGGGCACGATTCATTATAGCTGCTGAAGGGTTTCAGAATTGTTTCTGAGGTCAACCGTTGATCTTTCGATTAATTGGGGATCATGATGTACTACTAGGTGCCACTCATGATCGTTCTATAATTGATTAATTATAGACGGCCAACATAAATCGAAAGCCTATTTAGTCACACGCACTACGAGTAATCCGAGGGATTTAAAACGAGTTGAAAATTAGATTTTCCAATCAAGAGAGATTAGGTTTGGTTGAGTCAAACAATAAGTCGAATCTGAATTTTTCAGAGACGCATCGGAAGCGTAAAATGGTTAAGTCTTTTGAAGACTTAATAGATGAATTAAATAAGTTTAATTCATTGGGGCGTGGCTTGGATGGGTCAGCCAAAGAGGGCCTCCATCCTCTTTGCTTGGCCGGCCACAACAAAGGGAGAGAACCAAGTTTTTGGATCAATTTATAAAATAAACCAAGTGTGGTTTGTTTTATAATAAACCAAGATTTGGTTTATTTCTTCATGAAAATTAAAATGAACCATGGATTGGTTTATTTTATAAAATCAATCATGGATTGATTTACCATGATAAGGAAATTTATTCCATAGAAGAGAAGAGACTTGATTGATTTTTATCATGAATTAAAATATGATTTTAACCATGATATAAAATTAAACTTGGCATGATGGAATAAGTTATTCCATATTTGAGAGGATTGATGGTTGAGAGGCTACTATATAAAGGACCCAAGGCAAGGCTTGAAAAATAATCGAAGAAATCGAAGAGATAGGTTCTCTCCCTCTCTTTCTCTCCATCTCTTCTCCCCTTCTTGTCGTGCACCAACCAGCCCCAAGAAAGAGCACCAGCCGGCCGCCCCTGCCCTTTCCCTGCCGACCACCACCTGCTGCCGGAGAAGGAAGCTCCGGCCATCTCTTGGCCGGAAGAAGGTGTTGCCGGAATTAGAGTTTACCGCAAGGATCTTTTTGCCGCAAGCCTCTTCTTTTGCTTCGCCGGAATTTTGATTTCGGCCATCCTTTTGTGGTTAGTCTTCTGACTTCTCTCTTGGTTTTTCTTATCGCGTTCTCGGAGAATCTAGTAGTTCTCGAGAACACGAAACTCGTGGCTTTGTGAAGTCATCCCGAAGATACTCGGCGTGGACGCGAATAGAGGAGGAGCTTCCAAGGGACGCTTACGGTTGGATCTCGTCCCTTGCTTCGAGTTACGCGAGGTAATACGTAAATTAGTTTACGTTTCTGCAAAATTTTAAATATATGATCATGTCTACACAAGATAAAATTGCATGCTTAGATGTGTGGTTAAATAATTTGAGAAATTATCTATGCTAAACCTTCCGCTGCACGTGATTAATTTTAAAATTATGAACCCGCATCCATGTCAACATGCATCCGATCCCAACACATTGAATGACTCATTCAGCGACATTCCTTCAGCATTCAGATCATGCATTATCAGTTGCATGTCTTGTACCTGAGACGTGACGCTCTTGGAATCCACCATTTTGAAATCTAGAAACCGACCGATGATGAATTTCTTCAGTCCGACATTTTCGGTTTTGTATTTCATCTCCAGCAATTCCCACAGTGACTTGGCCGTCTCCATCATGCAATATACGTTATATTGCGCATTATCCAGCGCATTAAGAACGTAATTACGGCACAGGAAGTCTCCGTGTGACTATGCATCGCGAGCAGCCTGGCTCCCGGAATTATCTTCCGTAGCGGCTGGCGGGCCTTCACGCAGGAACCGTACAAGGTTCAGCGTGGTCAGGTAGAACAACATCTTCTGCTGCCATCTTTAGAAGTCAGCTCTGTTGAATTTCTTTGGCTTCTCGGCGTGAGGGACAGCGGTTGGTACATCGTTGATTCCGACCATAACAGTTTGCCCAATATCGTTTTACGATTGTTGGATGCTGACTTGTATCTCCTCGGTATTTGACATAGTCGATTTACGACCATTGGATCTTCCGGGAGGTTGCTTTTGTAGGAAGCAAACTGATTGGTTTACGTCGAGGCTATTGTTCGATACTATCTCCGTAAAACGATATTGCTCCGCTACTGGTGCTCACGGATAGCAGCAATTCGTTTCCAAGATACAACGACGTCGTCTCGTAATAGTAGCACTTCAAATTCTGAGATCGACGAACCTTTTCGAGCCCTACTCACTTGGTTACCAGATTCAAGAAACTTTAGTACTTGTCCTGGAGGTCTAGGGTTCGAATATGGGGAAGACAAAAATCCATTACCAGGGGTGGGAAAGTCGTAGGGCATGGACCTAGAGAGTCGCCTGATGGGGCTAGAGGGGTCATGTCGCTACATAAAAAGGCACCTTTTTATGTAGCGACACGACCCCTCTAGCCCCATCAGGCGTCTCTCTAGGTCCATGCCCTACGACCTTCCCACCCACGGCAGTGTGTTTTTGCCTTCCCCAGATTCGAACCCTAGACCTCCAGGATAAGTACTAAAGTTCTTTGAATCTGGTAACCAAGTGAGCCGGGTACAGGAGGCTTAGCTGGAGGAGGATCTTCTAGCCAGTCCGGGGGCCCAACGGGGAGGTCGAAAGGCTCAGACTTCTTCACGACAGCAGCAGACTACCCCTTCACCGATCCAGCTCTACTGCTTATTTGGTCAGGGTCAGGAGGCTGCATCGTCATCCATGATATCCCAGCCTTTAGCTCAGCCTTCGATTTCAGAGCCTCGTCAGCAGATCTATACCGGCTATCAACTACCTGTCTATCAGCAGTCTCATATTTCTGGAGCATTGGTACCTCAGCTACCTTCGGTGCCTACTGCACTAGCATTACCCCCACCTCCACCTCCACCAGAGTCGGGCCGAGTTTATGCTGTTACTCAAGAGGAGGCTCATCGAGCGGATGGATCCATTTTCTGAGGTACAGTTTTGCTTTACGCACTCACTGTAGATTTGCTCATTAATACTGGTAGTTCGTATTCCTTTATATCACGGGCATTCTTGAGCAAGATTTGCAGGTTGCTGACCTTTAGGGCACAACAGTTATCGGTGTCCTTACCTTCAGAAGATGTTCTGGAGGTAACCCAGGAAGTCAGAGGGTGTCCTTTGGACTTTGGGAGGGTCACCCTTACCGTGGACCTATCTATACTGGACATGATAGGGTTCGACATCATTCTGGGCATGGACAGACTCATGGCTTCGCATGCCACTGTTGATTGCCATTCGAGGGTGGTCATTTTCCGACCTCCAAACCAACCCTCGTGGGAATTCCTTGGCATCCGGGATGATGGCATAGCAGTTATCTCTGCACCTCAGGCGCAGAGACTTATTACGCAGGGTTGTCAGGGATTTCTGGTATCATTACTTAGCACTTCAGATGGTGGTACTCCTCAGATCTCCGATGTTCTAGTGGTCAGGGATTTTTCGGATGTATTTCCAGATGAGTTGCCGAGCTTACCTTCCTGGAGGGAGGTCGAGTTTGCCATTGAGTTGATACCGAGGACTGCGCCGGCATCGAAGGCACCATATTGGATGGCACCGCAAGAGTTGGACGAGCTGAAGGTCCAACTCCAGGAGTTACTCGATCGTGGATTTATCCGACTGAGTGCTTCCCCGTGGGGTTCTCCAGTCCTTTTTGTGAAGAAAAAGGACGGTTCTATGCGACTTTGCATTGATTATAGACAGCTTAACTCAGTCACAGTCAGGAACAAGTATCCACTGCCGCGTATTGATGATCTGTTTGATCAGCTGAGGGGTACATCTGTGTACTCCAAGATAGATTTGCGATCTGGTTATCATCAGCTGAGAGTCAGAGATTCAAACATTCAGAAGACGACATTCCGCACCCGCTATGGACATTATGAGTTCTTGGTGATGTCGTTTGGGCTCACCAATGCCCCAGTTGTGTTCATGGATCTCATGAATAGGATCTTCCTTCCGTACTTGGACCAGTTTGTTATCGTATTCATTGATGATATTCTGATATATTCTCGGTCCGAGGAGGAGCACGCTCGCCATTTTCGCATCATTTTGGGGGTTCTCCAAAAGGAGAAACTCTACGCGAAGTACAGCAAGTGTGCATTCTGGCTGTCTTCTGTGGGTTTTCTTGGGCACGTCGTATCCAGTGGAGGCATTTCAATGGACCCCTAGAAGATCAAGGATGTCACCAGTTAGGAGCAGCCCAAGTCAGTCCATGATGTGCGCAGTTTTCTGGGGTTGGCGGGCTATTATCGACGCTTTGTTAAGCGTTTCTCCAGCATCGCATCACTCCTTACGCGCCTGACCAGGAAGGGCGTGAAGTTTGTATGGACTGAGACTTGCGAGACCAGCTTTCAGGAGCTGAAGCGGAGGCTTGTATCTGCGCCAGTTCTAGTACTGCCTTCTGGAGAGGATGGCTTCACCCTGTACACTGATGCATCTCTCCTGGGACTGGGCGCGGTACTCATGCAGCATGGACGGGTGGTTGCTTATGCTTCTCGGCTGCTGAAGGAGCATGAGAGGAACTACCCCGTTCACGATTTAGAGTTGGCTGCTATCATTTTTGCACCGAACATCTGGAGGCATTATCTTTATGGGATCACCTTCGAGATCTTCACAAGCCACAGGAGCCTTCAGTATCTATTTACTCAGCGAGAGCTGAATCTCTGACAGATGAGGTGGATGGAGTTTCTAAAGGATTACGACTGCTCCATTATCTACCATCCTGGGAAAGCTAATGTAGTTGCCGACGCTCTCAGTCGGAAGTCAGAGCTGTGTTAGCATACCACAGAGTGATGGTCACAGATTAGATTCAAAGTTTCTCTGAGCTGGGGTTAGAGGAGCAGTCTCGGACAGAGAGAGGATTGCTAGTGACTTTGATGGCTCAGTTAGAGATTCGGACGAGGATCAGAGAGACTCAGGCCAGTGACCAACACATTCAGTTTCTGAGCAGTCAGGCGACTTCGGGGGGAGCAGCCAGATTTTTCACGTGATGAGGAGGGTATTCTGTACTTCTGAGGGAGGTTGTGTGTACCAGAGGCGCACCCTGTATTAGAGGAGTTACTGCAGGAGGCTCACCGATCATGTTTTGCTATTCATCCTGGTAGCGCTCATATGTATCGTGATTTGAGACATTCCTATTGGTGGAACGACATGAAGAGGGATATCACGGATTTTGTTGCTAGATGTCTCGTCTGTCAGCAGGTTATGGCAGAGCACCAGAGACCTGCTGGACTCCTCCAGAGGATCCTCATTCCCGAGTGGAAGTGGGAGCACATCACCATGGACTTTGTTGTGGGTTTGCCAAGGACGAGGAGAGGTCATGATGCGATTTGGGTAGTCGTGGACCGACTAACCAAATCTGCTCACTTCTTAGCTATCCGGAGGACAGATTCTCTTGATAGATTGACAGAGTTGTATTGCCGGGAGATAGTCAGATTGTACGGAGTTCCTTTGAGTATTATCTCGGATAGGGATCCGCGTTTTACATCACGGTTCTGACAGAGTTTGCAGAGAGCTATGGGTACATAGCTCCGTCTCAGCACAGTTTTTCATCCTCAAACCGACGGTCAGTCAGAGCGTACTATCCAGACCTTGGAGGATTTACTACACTCGTGTGTGATGGACTTTAGGGGCAGTTGGGAGGACCATTTTCACTTGGTGGAGTTCGCCTACAACAACGGCTTTCATTTGGCAATACAGATGGCACCGTTTGAGGCCTTGTATGGTAGGGCGTGCAGGACACCCACCCTTTGGGATAAGGTCGGAGAGACTCAGCTACTGGGACCCCAGAGAGTTCAACACGAGGCAGAGTTAGTACGGACTATCAGACAGAGATTATTAGCAGCATAGGATCGCCAGAAGAGTTATGCTGACCGGAGACGCAGACCTTAGAGTTTGTTGTGGGTGACCATGTCTTTCTTCGAGTTTCACTCACGAAAGGGGTGAAACGTTTTGGCCTCAGAGGTAAGCTAGCTCCACGGTATATTGGTCTGTTCCAGATTCTGGAAAGGATTGGAGCTGTAGCTTATCGCCTAGCACTTCCACCGTCTTTGTCTGGTATCCACAACGTGTTCCATGTATCTATGCTGAGAGGTTATGTGCCAAATCCTACACACATTTTATCCGAGGTGCCTGTTCCGCTCCAACCTGACGCTACTTATGAGGAGGTACCTGTACAGATTTTGGGATTCCAGGAGCGTCAGCTACGGAACAAGACGATCTGGCTGGTTAGGGTCGGATGGTAGCTTCATACGGATGCAAAGGCGACTTGGGAGCTCGAGGACACTATCCGAGCTCGATATCCCCATTTATTCGACTGAGGTATATGTTGTTAGTTCATATCAGTATGCGTACTTCATATATATACTGCTGCTAGTATCTACTATTAACAATGATAAATTTGGGGACCAAATTTTTGTTAGTGGTGGAGAATGTAAGAAAACAAGAAATTCTAAGGGCTAAAAAATAAATTTCCTAAAAATTAGGGGGCTTCTTGTAATAAGTTATAAACTGAGGGTGTGGTTTTAATTTTTAGGGTTTGGAGGGTCTAGATGCAAATAGCCAACCCTATTTATTCCTTGAGTGCTCGATCGGGAGCCCGACTTTTCCCTTTTCCTCCTCTGTGCTTTTCGCCTTCCCGTTCTTCTCCATTTCATCTCTTCTTCTCCAATTTCTTCTTCTTCGCTGTCTCTCCTCCTCACGCGACCAGCGCCGGCAGACCGTCAACCTGGCTCTCGGGGAAACTTCAACGTCGAGCGCCGAATCGTCATTAGCTATAGGATGTGCTTTCCTACCCTAATCACCGGTTGATCTTGAGTTGTTTCCGCGATCTAGGGCTACGCTCGATGAATCCTTCCTCTCTATCTATTCTTGGTAGATTTGAGTGGATGGCGGGGATATAGGTTGATCGAATCGCTGAGTTCCGTCCTGAGCCGATTGGAGCAAGGGATAATCCACACGCGTGTGCGCTGAGAGGTAAAAGATAGATTTCTCTGTTTCCTGATGGATTTGGTCCGGGTGTTGGTTTCAATCTCTGTTCTTGCATGAATTCGATGCAATTCTTGTTTGAATTTGGGATTGTTCATTTAGATGTTGTGCTGACCAAATTCTTGGATAAATTCGGATTGGGTTTGAGCTTCTTGTTCTCTGTCGTGTGTTCTAGTTTTGGAATGGGTTTTGTGGCTGTGGATCAAGTATTGGATTACTGTCGTGAGGTGTTTTTGGAGTAGGTGAGGATTGGGATTTCTTTCCTTTTGCACTGTGATCCGATTCCAAATCCTGTTATTGCAAATCTGAATGGTTGAATTTGGATGTTAGATCAGTAGATGTAAACTAGAACTTCTTCTCCGAAACGAATTAAGGTTTTGATGGCAAATCGGTTTGGAGATCGCTGTGTTGGAACTTATAGTTGCAGATTTGGTCTCGTGTTTTGGATATGTGCTCTTGGATGTGGCTATGATACTATTAGCTAGATCGGTGTGGAGTGGGATCGTTGAACATGTAGTAGTTCTTTATAGTCCTCTGGTGTGGTTGAGATTGGGTTGGAATCCGATCTTTTCAGTTGCTGTTTTGATTTGGAATTCCTTTGCCATGTATCACAGTTTGATATTGAATTCCTTGAATCTGTTCCCCTGATCTGAGCAGTTTGGGTTGTTTCATTTGGGGAGGGTTGTCTTTGGGTTAATTAGTTATGATAGTTATGATTGAGCCTCATTAAATCAAAACGTCCATTTAGCTAGGTATCGCTTGTGAAAATAGCTAAATGATTATCTTCCTTTATATGCAGGGCATTGACATAGCTCATTCGACGGGTATATTATATTGGACAGGAGGTTCTTGTCGCACTCAGATTTCTACATTGGAGGCGGGTATCTCTGACTTTTCTTTTAGATTAGTCATAGATATATGCTTAATATGCTTTGTTTAGCAATAGAGTAATGGATTGTGATATGTCTCTTCTATTTGTCTCGCTGATACTATTTATGCTAGACATGACCTATGATACCTATACCTTTAGGACATAGGCTATGGTGCATTATCTACAATCCTTGCATATCATGTTGATATAGGTGGACTAGATAGTGAATGTTGTTTAACCAGTGTCATGCATCATGGTACACTGTGCATCACTGTCGATCAGGGGCCCCATTGTGGGTGGCTACCANCTATACCTTTAGGACTTAGGCTATGATGCATTATCTACGATCCTTGTATATCATGTTGATATAGGTGGACTAGATAGTGGATGCTGTTTGACCAGTGTCATGCATCATCGTCCACTGTGCATCACTGTCGATCAGGGACCCCCTTTGTGGGTGAGTCAGGTCGACAGTCATACTGACTTATCCATACGACCACTCATGGGTTGGTGGTTGATGGAGTATGGGTAGTGCACTCTGTGCTGCTCCGCTCATACACTCATGGGTTAGTGAATCGGAGCGTGATAGCAGGCAGAGGTCCCTCCTTGAGTAGTCTATATACCAGGAGATGAGAGGGAGAGGTCTCTCCCCCATTTATATACATGGGGTAGGGGTAACACTCAGACAGAGATGTCCTCCAGAGATGGCCTGGGGTAGACAGAGATGTCCCATGGATAGGGCATGGAGTAGGGGTGTTACATTGGCAGTATTCCGTCTACTCGATCGCTCAGGAGTAGTGATGGCAGAGTACAGACGGCAGTCACAACCCTATGTTGGAGGGTGGCCTCCGCTCAGCTTTCTCCCATACATAAGTGACGATGTCTGACCGATGGCAGGGGTGACCATGTCACTGCACCTTGTGCATACGCATATTTTACATTTGGTCGTGCTTGTTATACTTGGACGTTACATATGATTGACATGCTCATATAGGAGACATTTATGTCTGGTTTTTGGCGACTCTGCTACATGGGTATGATATTTCCTATTTACTCTTTCAGCTGTAATTATTACTGCCTGTATATGTGTTATTTCGATAGCCTATTACAATCTTGCTAGCTTAGACTATCCTGCATATATGGTGAGATATCCGCTGAGTTCTGTGACTCATCCTGTTAGCTCCTTGTTTTTATTTTAGGATGATTGTCTGGAGTGTGCCCGACAGCCTGTCCCAGTTTGCATATTCGTCGAGACGATTTCAGGATTTTGCTACTGTTTGATGGTGGTACATGTTGGTACCCGTTTCTGTATTTTTATACCTTACATTTCCGATGTTGTCTTCGTATTCGATTGTGTCATTTTATACGGCAGTATAGTTGTACTCTAGTGTACCATGGAGGCCTTTGTTGTGTTTTGTTTTGACGTAAGTCGTACCGGTACGTAGCTTTTGATGTTGTTTTCGTTTCCTTTGTATGCAGACGTTTGTTCTAGCCCTATAGGCTGCGGTACAAGCTGCTGAGATAGTCTTAGAGGGTAGGTTTTTGAATTGTCCGCCGGGTCGAGGGAGTGGCAGTCCGGTCAGTATCTGACGGGCGGCTCCTCGGGGCATGACAAAGGAGGAGCGAGGGTAAAATGAAGCTAGTAGCACTAAGGGTACAATTTATAGGGAAGCCTCGACCCTCTCGATCGTCCGAAGTGCCCCAGGAAAATGTGAGGCTAGATTTGACCGTCTATTACTCATCCAATCAAATGACACCTCAAGACCCGTCCCTGACAAAAGATGTGCTCTTATATGACAGTAGGAACTTCGAGAACTTGTTGTCCGTTCGGGCAATGACACGTGGCAGAGGGAGAGGAGCATTTATGACAAGGGATGGTAGGGATCATCATCGTCATGGCATATCCCAGGCTATATGCACGCCATCCCACAGTGATAACAACTATATGACGGCTGGTACTGTTGACGTCAAATGCAACAAAGTCCGCCAATCAGAGAGCCCAATCAGTTAGACTCGGGGCCTCCTTCGACTAGATTTGAGGAGAATGCTTATGATCTAGTCGGGAGTTAGGTCCTAGCTGGGCGGGCCCATGTTATGCAATAGCTGAAGCAAGGTCAAGGGATGGGCGGTCAATGGTCGGTTGGGTTCCGAGTAGAGGGCTATCCGTTCGATTGGCATTCAACAACCAATGAAATAGCTTGGCTGGGTGGTAGACCGTACTCGTCTGAGGAGTTCTCCCCACTTGAGATCGAGGGACGAAAGGATCAGTTCCAACCAAGCTAGTTAGCCGGTTGGCTTTGTTGACTGGATAGGCCAACCAAATAGGGCAAACTATCCCTCTCAGAGGATTGATTAACTGTGCCATGGTAGACCTCAGGATTGCGGGGCTACAAGGTCAGTCGGCCGAGAGGCTGATCAGACCTTTAGTCCGCCCAAGACCCGAGAACCATATCTTGCGGCGAATCTTGACGAGGATATGGTTCCATTAAGATATGACCCGTCGAGATACCGGGGGGGGGGGCGATTCAGGTATGAAATAATTACTGTGATAAGATAGAATAGTGGCTTGTCAAGATTAACAAGGGTAATACGACTAATGAGAGATAGTTTATGACTGCCATTGTAAAATACATTTATATATATATATATATATATACACACACCATAAATAAATGAATAAATAAAATACTATAAATAAGGATTAAAATGGAAACAACCTTATGAAAATTTTGGAATAATTTTCTAGAATTTTTGAAAATATTTGCTGGGTTAATTTGGCACAAGATAGGATAGTTATAAATTAATTGAGGAAACATTTAATTTTCCTTATATATATTATATATATATATATAATATATATATATATATATATATATATATAATATATATATATATATATATACCCTTTTGTTTTCTTCCGTGTCCCTAAACCTAAAGCCGTCGAACCCATCTTCTTCCTCTCCCTGTTCCAATCGCTGGCGCTGCTGCTTGCATCGCCGATTCACTCACCGTTGACTCCCTCTCCTCCCCCCTTCCTTTCGGTCTTCTGTGGCCGATCTCTCTCTCTCTCCCTTGCTCTCCTTTTCACCGGAGTTGATCAGCTCCTCTCATGCACGGCGATGTTGGCGATCCGACAAAGGAAGCTGCCGAGCGCACTCTCCTCTGTCGAGAAGCCCAAATCGCATACCTCCTCCCTCGCGATTTCTCCTTTGCACGCGAGCGAGATCGGCGCCTTCTTCTTACTAAAATCCGACGGGATCAAGCGGCGCTACCCAAGCACCAACGTTGATCGATCGTGAGGCACCGGTGCTCCGCTGCCTCTCTACGCAAAATGGTGTGGTTGCCACAACACACCAGACTTTTCGACGGTGCCTCCGCTCGTTTGAGGTTCCAGCGCACCACCCCTGCTTGCTGCCACAACAATTGTCGTCGCGAGTCGCCACCAGCAACCGCCTACCTTTTCCCCACCGAATGAGATCACCTACATCACTGTTGGGTTTCGGTTGTTTGTGCATGAGAATACTCTCCATGTCCCCAGATTAAAATTTCAGTAATTGAAACAAATCCGAATGGAGAACAATTAACCAAGTAACCGACTCATCATCGTACTAATTGATGCGAGTGACTACTTGAACAAACTTACTGTTCAAGCCATCTAACTCGACTAATCAATTAGCCGAGGAATAGACGATGAATGGATCGCCGGATTTTGTATTTATCATTGGGGTCCATGACAAATAATAACCTACAATAATTAAACAAGATCAAAGGAACCAAAACAAGAAATTATACCTTCTTGTTTACCTCGCGATCTTCTATTGTATGACCCAATCTCTTCTTGGGCGTCGAGTGGGCGAGGATCTTCCAAGAAGCGAAGTCACCAAGGCACCTTCTTCCTTCTCCCTAGCTTGGCCGAAACCCTAGAGATCCTTCTTCCTTTACCGCCGACCACAAAAGGAGATGAGGTCTCCTTTCCTTGCGCCACCAACCTTTCCTTGCTCAAACTTGCGCACACCTTCTCCTTGAGATGACGCGCCAGCCAAAGGAGGATTGAGAGGAAGAAGATGAATAAGTAGAAGAAGAGAAAACTCAACCCTATCTATCCTCTATCGCTTCCTCCACCTTGCGGCAGCGAAACTACAAGAAGGAAGCTCTCCTTCTTGATGAAGCCGCAACCCCTTCTCTACCTTGCTTGTGCACGCCCTTGGGAAGAAGAAAAGAAAGGAGAATGAAGATAGAAGAAAGGCTTTTCTTCCTTCCTCCACAACCTTGGCAACCTTCTTCTTCACCCACGTCGGCGCCACAAACCCTAGGAGAGAGGGAGAGGAAAAGAGAAAGAAAATAAGAGAAAACATAGGGCTAAGTTGTGTCTTGGTTTCATGACTCCATGAGGTATATATAGGCTACAATAGGGACCATGAGGAGGAGTTGGGTCTTGGCCACCTAATGGATCAAAGCTCAATCCATTAATGATGATCCAATCCACTAAAGGATCATCATTGAATTACTTCACCAACCCTATAATTAAATATGGGCTACATATTATGTGTACAAAATCTCCTCGTGTTTAAGATCTCGAATGTTCATTAATTAATTAAATTACTGACAATTTAATTAATTAATATCTAACTCCATGAGTAGTACCACTCAACCTTATCATAGGACCAAGTCCACCTGCAGGATTTTCATGATGAACTTTATGAGCTCCTCAAGGGGACATCATCAACCTGACACATCAGGACACGATTTCCTTCTATAATCAACGGCACACCATGTAAATAATATTATTTCCCAACTTACCGAGCCTATCGATTTAACAAATAAATCTCGCCCATTGGTAAATCAAAGAAATAAATATTAAGTACATGTGCCCGTTATTATATTGGGATTAAGAGTATGTGCACCATAATATCTGAGGTCTGATTCAATTATATAGTCAGTATAAATTGAATCACTTCTATATCGGTCCTGCTCAATACACACAAAGTGTACTAGTGCAATTCTATGGTCAAGATAAACCAATACCAAATTACACTACAACCATGTCAATGGTTTGTTCAAAACCATCTAGGTTGTGAGCCTCTACTTATACTCTACAAAGAACTGATAACATGATCTTCTGTGTGACACCACACACAATGTTATTTACAATGTAAAGTATTAGACAATAGCATATAAAATGCAAATAATGATCATGTGATTCTCATTCCAATACGTAGATGTCCATACAAAAGCTAGACATTTAATATACATCCTAACAATCACCACCTCCTTAGCTATTGTTGCCGCCTCCAGCCATCGTGCCATTGACGTGAGCCTTTGCCGGGGAAGAAGCGCAAGCTTGGGTAACAAACCTCTTGTCATAGATCTTACTATTGTATTTTAGTTCAAATTAGAGGTCAGATAGGAATGTTAAGTGTTGATTTGGGATAATGACTTAGATTAATCGAAATTATCAATTAATGAGGTAGGGTGGAGGAAATGATGACTTTATAAATGAACGAGGGGATGAATTGGTAAATACGATTGATTAAGCTTGAACTTGATTACATGGTTTAATTAGATTAATCGTTAATTGATTAATCAAAATAAGAAGATTAATTAAATGGTATGTCATTAATTAAGATTAATGTAGGATGATTATGTCTCGGTGTTGACTAGATCAAATCAGATAAAATGGGTTGGCTTAATTCATGATAAATGGTTGATTAATTCCTATTGAGAATCTAATTGTGATATTTGAGAATTGATTGAGTGTTAAGGAATGGTATGATTAGGGTTTATTGAGCGTTAAACCTAATCTAAGTAAGAGGATGGATTAATTAGGGGTTAAGTTGATTTAACTCTAACTTAAGTAATGAATTGAATTAACAAGAATAATTCAGGATTTAATCATGTAATCAGTAATATCTAATCATTGGGTTAACGGAATTATTAATTACTTAATGAGTGAATTAATTAATTAAGGGATGGATAAAATTAAGAAGTTAATTAATTAATAAGTTAGGTTTGATTATTGATTAAGGAGTTCTTAGATATTCTCGCATCTTATATATTGGTAGGATTTAAGCTAGAGACGATCTCACAAACTTGAAGATGGTCGATACGATCTACATTAAAGACGTGTACTTCTTCTTTGATTCCTGTAGAATTGTTTACCTTAAATGCATGATTGTTTTATTATCTGAGTAGGTTGCTTTACCTTAAATCTATTCTCCTTATTTTTCCTGCTTGATACTTATTCTTGCTTGACATTTGAGTTAGAAATTCAAAATGTTCAGTTATACAGTCTCATCTCTTGCTTTCTGATCTAAAGAGTACCGTATGCACACATGTACTATAGAGGTACTTGACCTATCTTGGGTTTGGTTGATATTAGATAAACCCTACCTAATATATTAATGCATGTTTATTTACTTTGATGTTATTTGTGTTTCGTATCGTATTGATGCATGGTTTTGGTTTGATTGAGGTTATGCATATTAGTGACATACACCATAGCATTGTTTGCATACCGACGACCACTGGCTCCCTTGTGGTTGAGACGAATCGTCGGTTATATTTTCTTGTTGTGCCACGCTCAATTGGAGTTGTGTGCAAACAGTTGATACTCCTCAAGTGTTTGGAGTGCCCATAGGTGTTTCGGGATTTTATAGTCACAGGTGTTACAACTTTTCATTCAGGGCCATAGGTATTGTGGTGTATTTGCATAGCCACAGTTATTTGGCGATTGTATCTTGTCCACTCAACTTATCCAATGTAGCGGTGGTTGGTGTGTGTATAGTACAGGTCATCGCATCATGTGCATATTATGCATTATGCATATGTTTGTGTTTGCTGTACTTGTTTGAGCTATGATTGTTGCATTTCATTGACATGCATATTTAGTTATGATTTGCATTTATTATATAATCAGGATCAGCTCGGCAGTACTAGCAGTTTACTGAGGTATTAGGGGGATTTCTACAACTCATCATGTCACATCAGACTACAATATCTTTACAGAAGTACTACCATACACTGGTTCAGATACGATACAAGTAGGTGATGGGTCAGGTTTACATATTACTAATCTTGGAAGCACATACATTCATTTGTCCAATCATACTTTTCACATGCGCAACATCTTTAATGTTCAATCCATTACTAAAAATTTACTCTACGTACGTTAGTTTTGCCTTGATAACAATATCTTTTTTGAATTTCATCATAATCATTATCTTATAAAAGATAGAGGAATAAATACTATTGTGTTTCTTGGAGAAATAAAAAATGGCCTTACTATCTTCAAAAATTTTCAATCAAAACTTTTATTGGTGAATGCGCAAATAAACCAGCCTCGCATGCTTGACTTAGTCATCCTTCCCTTTGTATTGTTCAGTCGATCATAAATAAGTATAATTTACCTACTTCCTTTACTTCATCTCCATCTCATTCAAGTTAGGCATGCATGGAATCTAAAAGTCATAAGTTACATTTTTCTTCATCTGAACGTGCTTTCGATTTTCCACTTGAAATAATTCATTCTGATATTTGGGATCCTGCACCTATCTTGTCTAACCAAGGTTTCTTATATTATGTTACCTTTATTGATTATTTTAATAAATACACTTGGCTTTATCCTATGAAAAGAAAATCTGATTTATTTGATATATCTTGTAATTTCAAAAACAAGTTGAACGATATTTTAATTATAAAATACTCTCTCTTCATTCTGATTGGGGAGGAGAATATTAATCTCTTCATCGTCATCTTGTCTTATGTGGGATTGTTCATCGAGTCTCTTGTCCTCACACTCCAAACAAAATGACTCTGCTGAGAGAAAACATAGACATATAGTTGAAACTACCTTAGCTCTTCTTCATTATGCATCGGTTCCACGTAAATTTTGAGATGAAGATGTTTGTACTGCAGTATATCTCATAAATCGACTTCCTACCCCATTGCTCAATCATAAGCGTCCTTTGGAAAAACTTTATAATCAAACTCTTGAATACACATTTCTTCAAATCTTTGGTTGCGCATGTTATCCATGGTTACGCCCTTACTCTAAATACAAACTTGACTCTCGTTCATTATTATGTGTTTTCCTTAGTTATAGTAATATGCATCATGGGTATCATTGCTTACATATACCAACTGGACGGATATATACATCACGACATGTTACTTTTGATGAATCTTTATTCCCTTTTTCGGCTGCCTCTTCAATCTCTCCTCCAAATACAGGTGGTACTTTCTTGATGTCACCCAACATTATAGAAGAGATGACATCCTAAGTCTTGCTTTGGAGCTCCCTAATAACTCTCCTATACCATCAGAATCACTTCAAGTTGCTGCTCCAATCTTAGAAGTCTCACCAGCCGAAGATAATATGCTCTCTAGCTCTGGATCCTCAGATAATACACGTTCGGCAACAAACTCACCATGTCAACCCACTTCCTCATCACCATCAACAAGTAATTCAGATGATAATGCTCCTCATCGCATGCTTCCCTTAAGTGACATATATGTACGATGTCCACCAATGACTACTCGATATCCTCTTCCTTGAGCTCTAGTGGTTTCCTCAAAAACTATTGAACCAACTTGCTTTACACAAGCAAACAAGGATCCAAATTGGCGTAATGCAATGGCTACAGAATTTGATGCACTTCTTCACAATGGAACATCGAGCCTAGTTCCACGCACTCCGTCCATGAATGTTGTGAGCTCGAAATGGATATTCTATCATAAGCATCGAGCTGATGGTTCTCTTGAACGGTATAAAGCTCGATTTGTAGCCAAAGGATTTAATCAGCAACCCGATATTGACTTCAATGACACCTTCAGCCCAGTCAACAAAATTACACCTGTTAGATTATTATTATCAATAGCTATTAGTTCTAATTGGTCTATCTGATAATTAGACGTTTCTAATGCATTTCTTCATGATATTCTTGAGGAAATGGTATTTATGGAGCAACCACCTGAGTTTATTCATCCATGATTTCCATCTCATGTTTGCCACCTCAAGAAATCTTTATATGATCTTCGACAAGCTTCTCGTGCATGGTTTCATCAATTATCTAAATGGTTATAGGCTCAAGGATTTTTTGGATAAAAAACTGACTCCTCTATATTCTACAGACATAATGATGGATCTATGATATTTTTTCTTATTTATATGGATGACATTCTATTAACTGACAATGATCAAAAGGGTATTACAAATTTATTAAGTCTTCTCAATCAAGAATTTCTATTCGAGATTTAGGAAATGCTTGTTTTTTTCTTAGTATTGAACTTATTCCACATGATGAAGGTTATATCCTTTCTCAGAGTAAATATATTACTAGGCTTCTTCAAAAAGCTAAAATGGATAGAGCACGTCCGGTCTCTACACCAATTGCTCCAAATAATGTCTCTACACCTTCTTCCTCTTTGGTGATGGCTGATCCCCAGGTTTATCGAAGTATTGTTGGAGCTTTACAGAATGTTACTATCACGCACCCTGATATTACGTTTGTAGTAAATCGTGCTTGTCAGTTCATGTATACTACTATTGAACAAAATTGGGAAGGTGTAAAAAGAATGCTTTGTTATCTTAAAAGCACTATTCAACATAGTCTTCTTTTATATCGACACTTGTAACACCCAATAATTTCCTGGTATTATTAGGGATTTTTCTAGCATTTTTCGGAATATTATAGCATTTTTTCGGATCAAAATAAGAAAAAAATATATAAGAGGTCGGGCAAGATTTGATCCCGCGACCTCTCCAGTTCATGGCTAAAGCAGAAACCAACTGGGCTAGGGTATCAAGCACAGAAAAGGATGAAACGAAATAATATTATAGTTGATTTAGCCCGTTTCATGAAGAGGTATTAAAACTTCCACTTAAGTTGGGTTAAGACCCCATTAGGGTTTCGGGAGGCCGCACGAGCAGAGGAAAGGGGCTGCGAAAACAGGGAGAAAACAAGGGGTTTTCTTCCTCCTTCTTCCTCCTCTTGAGTGGAGAGCCTAGGGCTTCTTCCCTAGAGCTAAGGAGTGGAGATTTCTTACAAAGGAAGAGGAAAAGAGCCCTACACTAGGAATTTCGAGATACTTAGTGAGTTTTCTTCAAGAAAAAGGTAAGTAGATCACTCACCTGCAATAGAAGTAGTTTCCGTTATGTAGTTTTCGATGTAGAACCTTGATTTTATGATCTAAGTGCATGTTTTAAGTTTATGCTAATTGCGTGTCTTAAGTTTATAAAGAGAACATGTTTATTAACCTAGAACTTGGTTTTAATTAAGTTTTGGTTGTGTGACCTAAGTGTGATAAGACTAAATTCTTGAAAAGTCCCAAAAAAATGAGTTTTGGGTTAAGGGCACGCAAGGTGCTCGATGAAAGTTCCAAGTAAGAAAGGTAAAGTTTTGTAGTGCAAAAAGTTATGCAAAAGGAAAGATAGCTTGATAATTATAAGCTTTATGACTAAGAAAGTATTTTACTTTTATAAAGTGACATGTACCGGGCAAAAGAGAGGCCCACAGAAAGTTAGAAAGAAGCTCTAATAAGGTGCGGTGGCTAGCTACCCCGAAACCTATTAGAGAAGCGCGCAATTGGTACATTGATACCATGGTACAATGTCAAGGCCTAAAGAAAGTTGAATATTATTTTCAAGTATATAAGTATTTACAAGTGTTTTAGCTTTGAGTACATGTCTTTATTTCAATATAGTTCACATTGATACTTTGCAAGCATGATAAAGGGTAAGAGTAAAGAAGTTAGTGTTTTTAACGTATAAGCATGTTAAGTTTGCAAATATTTTATGCAAGTAATGTTTTTATCATGATTGAGCATGATAAGTATATGTAAGTTTCCCATGTGCATGTATTTTGGAAGTAAGCATTCTTTGAAAAAAAAAACATGTTTATCCCTTATCGTTGGATTTGTGAGTTAGGATTTACTTACTAAGCATTTTGCTTATTAGTTGCATTTCCTTCTATTGCAGACAAAGGTAAAGAAAAAGCATAAGTTAAGGAGGCGAAGGGACTTGCATTGATGTTCAGTGGCGGCGGAACCGTGGAAGAGATCTTTGGGCTAAGTTTTGTAGAACATGTGTTTTGGTGTTTTGAAGTGGTAGAATGAATGACCTTGTTTAAACTACGCATAGAAGTTAAGTTTGGTACAAACTCTAGAGTGTTTTGCTTATATTTTGATAGTTTTGTTAAATCTCGCAAAGATCCTAATTTCAAGTTAATGGATTCGTTTTGAGTTGCTAAAATGTTTATAAAACTAGTATAGAGTATAGAAATGGTGTTATGTCTTTGTATGGCTTGAAAGTATATGTTTGGTGGACTTTTGAAACAAGTTTTCAGGTCTGAAATGCAGGTTTTCAGGCGTGCCAGTCGACTGGTACAGGACCAGTCACCTGCCCTATCGAACAGTAGCTTCTGTTCGATGCACCAGGCGCCTGCCAAAAGGTCAGTTGCTTGGTACCAGTCGACTGCTATATAGCAGTCGACTGGTACCATTAAAGAGAAGTTGTGTAGAGTAGTTGGTTAGTGCTTTAGTGTTAAGAGGTCTAGGGGTCAAATCTTGTCTAAGCTAATAAAATTAAAGTTGTTTTGTTTTTTTTTGGAAAAAAAAGAGAAGGAAGAAAAAAAAATAGCGAGTTAAGGGAAGTCAAGTAGTAGTAACTTAAAGCTAAGTAAGTAACGAAAGGTGGGTCGTCACAGAGTGGTATCAGAGCAAAGTTCCATCCTTCCGCCACACTGACATCAAGCATCAATCCTGCCGTCTGCCAAGTAAGAAGTTCATATGTTATAGTTTTGCATGCTTTTCATTATTGACTGCTAGTATCAGTAAGTGCATGATGAAGAAGTTCATATGTTATAGTTTTGCATGCTTTTCATTATTGACTGCTAGTATCAGTATGTGCATGATGAAGAAGTTCATATGTTGTAGTTTTGTATACTTTTCATTATTGACTGCTAGTATCAGAAAGTGAAAGATGATAAGGAAGTATGTTAGTATTATTATATACTAATATGTGCATAGAGATAGTGAAGTAAGTTAGTAAGAGATAATGAGCATTTATTTCTTATTTATTTTCTGTACACCATAGAGCAAGAGAGATGGCAAGAGGACGTCCCAGAATTATCCGCAACGAGGAGCAAGCTCCTAGAGAACAGGAGTCAACTGAGTCAGTACCACCCACAGATCTTCAAGGAGTGGTGGCCCAGCTTCAGAGGCAACTTGCTGAGCAGCAGCAAGTCATTGCTGCCTTGATGGCTAATCAGCAAGCCACCCCTGTTGCCACGCCAGTGGCGCCAGTGGCACAAGTAGTGGCACCAGCGGTGACAGAGACTCCCCCAGTACCTCTGACAAGAGAAGTGAGACAGGAAGCATATCTGATCCAGTGGCAGAGACTGAAGCCCGAGAATTTTTCTGGCACAAGTGAACCATGGGATGCTCAGGCATGGTTCAAAACGGTGGAAAGTATAATGGAGTTACTGGACTGGCCCGAGGTGGAGAAGATAAAGTGCACATCCTTTTGCCTTACTGGAGATGCTAGGATGTGGTGGGAAAGAGTGAAAGCTAAGAGAAATGTGAATCAGATGACCTGGGCTGACTTTGAAGCAGAATTTCTGGAAGAGTACTTTCACATGAAAGTGACAAACAAGCACTATGATGAATTCACTGAGTTCCGTCAAGGAGATCTATCTGTAGATGAAGCAGTGAAGAAGTTCAATCGACTAGCTCGCTTGTGCCCGGAGTTAGTTAGCACTGAAAAGGAAAGGGTCAGGTTGATGCTCAAGATGTTGAGGCCTCAGATAGCTTTGAATGTGGCCGACAGTGGTAATAGACCACAGACTTCAGAAGAACTAGTAAGTAGTGCTTTGATCACTGAGCACTACTTGAATAGTATAAAGGCCACACGTGTGCAACAACAACAGGCAGCAGCCCAGAAGCCCCAAGGGAATCCTCAGAACCAACAGAATTGGAAAGGAAATTCAGGCAAGAGGAAGCAGTGGGACTAGAAGACTTCTGAGGGCAACAAAGGGGGCTCGTCAAGCAAGCAGCTCAAGTATTCTCCTTGCCCAAAGTGTGGGAAGACACATCCTGGAGCATGTCGTCAGGGCATGAGCGGATGCCATATTTGCGGAGCAGAGGGGCATATGATGAAGGCTTGCCCTAATAGGTCAAGCGTTGGTGGATGTTATATCTGTGGAGTAGTAGGGCATCTGGCCAAGGCTTGCCCTAAAGCCAAGCCGCCTCCACCACAGCTTCTTCAGTACGGAGGTGGACCTGCTCAGTTACACCAGATGCAGCCAGTTATGGAGGGACCTTATTTCAGTCAAGCAAGAATGGAAGCCCCACCAGCCACGACCAACGCCAGAGTTTTCGCTGTCACCAAGGAAGAAGTGGCAAATGCTCCTAACATGGTCACAGGTTGAATACTCATCTCATCTCAATATGCTATTGTGTTATTCGATACTGGGGCAACCCATTCTTTTGTATCCATGCTTTTCTCTAAAAAGTTAGGGATCCCACCAGAAAGTTTGGGTCAGAAATTTTTGACAACCTTACCATCAGGGGAAGTAATGGCCTCTACTCAGAGGCTAAGGGCAGTACCAATCTGGATTTCCAACCGAGAGCTCTACAGTGACTTGGTAGTCCTTGAGATGAAGGATTACGATGTCATTCTAGGGATGGACTTCTTGAGCAAGTACAATGCTTCTATAGACTGCCGCAAGAGAAAAGTCAAGTTCACACCAGAAGCAGAACCTTCATTTGAGTTTATTGGAGACCCAAGGAGAAAGACAAAGAGGTTCCTATCTACCTTGCAAGCTCAGAGAATGTTAGAGAAGGGGTGCTCTGGTTTTCTAGCTCATATAGTGGATGCAAGTCAAGGAGAAGGATTGAAGAGAGAAGAAGTGAGGGTAGTCTGTGACTATCCTGAAGTGTTTCCTAAAGAGTTACCAGGACTCCCTCCCAATCGGGAAATTGAGTTGGCCCCAGGAACCAACCCAATTTCGAAGGCACCTTATCGCATGGCGCCAGCAGAACTGAAATAATTACAAGAATAATTGTAAGAGCTGCTTGACAAGGGTTTCATCCGCCCTAGTCATTCACCTTGGGGAGCTCCCGTATTGTTCGTCAAGAAGAAAGATGGATCTATGCGAATGTGCATAGATTATCGAGCTTTGAATAAAGTAACCATCAAGAACAGATATCCTTTGCCAAGGATAGATGATTTATTTGATCAGCTGAAGGGAGCCACAGTGTTCTCCAAGATAGATCTGCGATCAGGTTACCATCAGCTCAGAGTGAAGGAGAGTGATGTGCCAAGGACTGCTTTCAGTACAAGATATGGGCACTATGAGTTTGTGGTCATGCCCTTTGGAGTGACAAACGCCCCTGCGACGTTTATGGATCTAATGAATAGAGTGTTCAAGGATTTTCTGGACAAGTTCGTTATTGTCTTCATTGATGATATCCTAGTGTATTCAAAGACTCAGAAAGAACATGAAGAACACCTGAAGATAGTGTTGCAAACCTTACACCAAAAGGAGTTGTACGCCAAATTCTCAAAGTGTGAGTTTTGGCTTGATCAGGTGGCCTTCCTAGGCCACATTATTTCCAAGGAAGGTATTATGGTAGACCCAGCCAAGATTGAAGCAGTTAGTAACTGGAGTCAACCAAAGAATGCTAGTGAGATCAGAAGTTTTCTGGGTTTGGCAGGGTACTACAGAAGGTTTGTGGAGGACTATTCAAGAATAGCTTCACCACTTACAGCCCTTACCAGAAAGAATAAGAAGTATGAGTGGACTGAAGACTGCGAGCAGAGTTTTCTTGAGTTGAAGAAGAGACTGACAAGCGCTCCTATTCTTACAGTACCCGAAGGTGATAAGAGCTTTGATATATACAGTGATGCATCAAAGCTAGGACTTGGAGCAGTCCTTATGCAAGAAGGTAGAGTCATAGCTTATGCTTCCAGGCAACTCAAGGACTATGAAAAGAATTACCCCACTCATGATCTAGAGTTGGCAGCTGTAGTCTTTGCTCTAAAGATATGGAGGCATTACTTGTATGGAGTGCAGTGTAAGATTTATATAGATCACCAGAGTCTGAAATATTTCTTCACTCAGAAAGACCTCAATATGAGACAGCGAAGGTGGCTCGAGTTAGTAAAGGACTATGACTGTGAGATTCTTTACCACCCTGGTAAGGCAAATAGAGTAGCAGATGCACTGAGTAGAAAGACTTGTGCCACTTTGATGTCCTTATCATCATTGGCACCACCATTACAGAAGGCCCACTTTTTGGCAATCAGAGTGTCTTACTCAATTGAAAAGTTAGCTCAATTATATGTGCAGGAAGTGATCTGACTACACGGAGTCCCGAAGACCATTATCTCTGATAGGGATGGTCGTTTCACTTCACACTTTTGGGAGTGCGTACAGACAGCGTTAGACACCAAACTGAAATTCAGCACAACTTTCCATCCCCAGACTGATGGACAGACAGAGAGAGTAAATCAGGTTTTAGAAGATATACTCAGAGCTTGTGCATTAGACTTCAAGGGCAGTTGGTGCAAGTATTTGTGTTTAGCTGAGTTTGCCTACAACAACAGTTACCAAGCCACTATTGGTATGACACCCTATGAAGCTCTTTATGGTAGGAAGTGTAGATCTCCCCTCTGTTGGTATGAAGGTAGTGAGAAGAAGGAAATAGGGTCACAGACTGATCTTATAGATGATACCACAGAAGCTATAAAGAGCATCCGCCAGAGGATAGAGACTGCTCAGAGTAGGCAGAAGAGCTACGCCGATGTACGCCGTAGGCCGTTAGAGTTTGAAGTTGGGGATACAGTTTTCCTCAAAGTAGCTCCTATGAAGGGTGTGATGAGATTTGGCAAGAAAGGCAAGCTAAGTCCTCGATACGTAGGGCCCTACCCAGTGACGAAAAGAGTTGGCAAAGTAGCTTATGAGTTGGAGCTACCCTCAGAGATGTCAGCAATACACAATGTGTTCCATGTCTCAATGCTAAAGAAGCATATCCCAGATGCCAACCAAGTGATTGAGCCACATATGGTACAAGTGCAAGAAGATCTCAGTTATGAAAGTCGACCTATTCAGATAATAGATCGAGCAGATAAGAAGCTGAGGAACAAAGTGGTACCATTAGTGAAAGTCTTATGGCTGAATCAGAAGTATGAAGAGGCAACTTGGGAATCAGAAGATAGCATGAGGCAAAGGTATCCAGAGCTGTTCTAAGTTCGAGGACGAACTTTTTATAAGGTAGGGAGGATTGTAATACCCAATAATTTCTTGGTATTATTAGGGATTTTTAGAAATTTTTCTAGCATTTTTTGGAATATTATAGCATTTTTTCGGATCAAAATAAGAAAAAAAATATATAAGAGGTCCGGCGAGATTTGATCCCGCAACCTCTCCAGTTCATGGCTAAAGCAAAAACCAACTGGGCTAGGGCATCAAGCACAGAAAAGGATGAAACGAAATAATATTATAGTTGATTTAGCCCGTTTCATGAAGAGGTATTAAAACTTTCACTTAAGTTGGGTTAAGACCCCATTAGGGTTTCGGGAGGCCGCGCGAGCAGAGGAAAGGGGCTGCGAAAACAGGGAGAAAACAAGGGGTTTTCTTCCTCCTTCTTCCTCCTCTTGAGTGGAGAGCCTAGGGCTTCTTCCCTAGGGCTAAGGAGTGGAGATTTCTTACAAAGGAAGAGGAAAAGAGCCCTACACTAGGAATTTCGAGATACTTAGTGAGTTTTCTTCAAGAAAAAGGTAAGTAGATCACTCACCTGCAATAGAAGTAGTTTCCGTTATGTAGTTTTCGATGTAGAACCTTGATTTTATGATCTAAGTGCATGTTTTAAGTTTATGCTAATTGCGTGTCTTAAGTTTATAAAGAGAACATGTTTATTAACCTAGAACTTGGTTTTAATTAAGTTTTGGTTGTGTGACCTAAGTGTGATAAGACTAAATTCTTGAAAAGTCCTAAAAAAATGAGTTTTGGGTTAAGGGCACGCAAGGTGCTCGATGAAAGTTCCAAGTAAGAAAGGTAAAGTTTTGTAGTGCAAAAAATTATGCAAAAGGAAAGATAGCTTGATAATTATAAGCTTTATGACTAAGAAAGTATTTTACTTTTATAAAGTGACATGTACCAGGCAAAAGAGAGGCCCACAGAAAGTTAGAAAGAAGCTCTAATAGGGTGCGGTGGCTAGCTACCCCGAAACCTATTAGAGAAGCGCGCAATTGGTACATTGATACCATGGTACAATGTCAAGGCCTAAAGAAAGTTGAATATTATTTTCAAGTATATAAGTATTTACAAGTATTTTAGCTTTGAGTACATGTCTTTATTTCAATATAGTTCACATTGATACTTTGCAAGCATGATAAAGGGTAAGAGTAAAGAAGTTAGTGTTTTTAACGTATGAGCATGTTAAGTTTGCAAATGTTTTATGCAAGTAATGTTTTCATCATGATTGAGCATGATAAGTATATGTAAGTTTCCCATGTGCATGTATTTTGGAAGTAAGCATTCTTTGAAAAAAAAACATGTTTATCCCTTATCGTTGGATTTGTGAGTTAGGATTTACTTACTAAGCATTTTGCTTATTAGTTGCATTTCCTTCTATTGCAGACAAAGGTAAAGAAAAAGCATAAGTTAAGGAGGCGAAGGGACTTGCATTGATGTTCAGTGGCGGCGGAACCGTGGAAGAGATCTTTGGGCTAAGTTTTGTAGAACATGTGTTTTGGTGTTTTGAAGTGGTAGAATGAATGACCTTGTTTAAACTACGCATAGAAGTTAAGTTTGGTACAAACTCTAGAGTGTTTTGCTTATATTTTGATAGTTTTGTTAAATCTCGCAAAGATCCTAATTTCAAGTTAATGGATTCGTTTTGAGTTGCTAAAATGTTTATAAAACTAGTATAGAGTATAGAAATGGTGTTATGTCTTTGTATGACTTGAAAGTATATGTTTGGTGGACTTTTGAAACAAGTTTTCAGGTCTGAAATACAGGTTTTCAGGCGTGCCAGTCGACTGGTACAGGACCAGTCACCTGCCCTATCGAACAGTAGCTTCTGTTCGATGCACCAGGCGCCTGCCAAAAGGTCAGTCGCCTGGTACCAGTCGACTGCTATATAGCAGTCGACTGGTACCATTAAAGAGAAGTTGTGTAGAGTAGTTGGTTAGTGCTTTAGTGTTACACCTAAGAGGTCTAGGGGTCAAATCCTGGCCAAGCTATAAAATTAAAGTTTTGTTTTTTTTTGGAAAAAAAAGAGAAGGAAGAAAAAAAAATAGCGAGTTAAGGGAAGTCAAGTAGTAGTAACTTAAAGCTAAGTAAGTAACGAAAGGTGGGTCGTCACAACACTCATCTCGAGATTTACATGCCTATAGCGATGCGGATTGGACAAGTTCTCCTGAAGATAGATGCTCTACTAGTGGATATGTAATATTTCTTGGACGAAATTTTATCTCTTGGAATTCGAAAAAGCAACCTACAGTATCTCGTTCAAGCACTGAAGCTGAATATAAAGTTATAGCCAATACAACATCAGAAATTATTTGGCTTTAATCCCTTCTTTCGGAACTTCATCTTGCATCGCATATTGCACCAAAAATTTGGTGTGATAATATTCGAGCAACATATCTTACATCAAATCTAATATTTCATGCTCGTACAAAACATGTTGAAATTAATTTTCATTTTGTACGAGAGTGCATGGCAAGCAAATAATTATCTGTTTCTTATATCTCTGCAAAAGATCAAATTATTGATATCTTTACCATGACATTATCCATACAACGTTTTAGGATATTATCATGCAAACTCAACGTTAGAGATCTCCCGTTAAGTTTGTCGGGGGTAAAAGAGAATAAATTATTGATCGCGTCAAATATTATTAGATATTTTTCTTATTAATCTATTAATTGACAGTTTTTTTATTAATTTTCATTTGACTAAGTACCCTAAGACCTCTATAAATTGTATATCTCATGGACAAGTTTTTTCAATTAATTAAGAAAGTTATTTTGTTTCCTCTTATCTTTCTATTTCTCTCTCTACTTCTCTTATTTTAATAGGAGGAGCCGACACAGTCAAGGAAGTGGAGGAGGAAGGTGAAATGGAGGACGACTTGTGGAGGCACCCTAGGCTAAAGTCTAGCGAAGGCCTGACGACCGTGTCATCCCACAAATGGGGGAGAATTCCTGCTACGCAATTATTAGTGTTATTATTCTTGTTATAACCAAGTATTGCCCATCATAAACAACGTAATGGCTATTCCATCAAGTGAACAGGCATATCACCTCTCTCCTCATGCTCGGACTAGTAGTCCTCTGTGATTCATTGTTGACTCTTGGATGGATTGACGGATGCGCTGGGGTGAGTGAATCACCTTTTTGTCGTCACTTACTCGTCTCCATACCTTTTCTTGCTCGCGAACACAACCACTCCCTCTGTGACTAGGCCCTCGCTCCCCCCCAAGGTGTAGTTGTCAACATGATCCCTCATCTGAGCTGCCACGATCGGATCAATGTGTCCTCCATGTTGGCGTGCCCTTAGGTCGACTCTCGAGGTGAACAACTGTGGATTGAGATCCTTTGTAAGACGCTCATGCATGATCTCATATCGTGCTCATGGAATGTCTATCTTTTCCTCATCATCGGTAGTACACTCTCTAACCTCGACGTCAACAACCACACATTTTGTCATAACCTCAAATTTCTAATGTCTACGAATTATATATGATTATCGGTAAATTAACTTAAAATTTTCATAAATATTGAAAAAAATCATAAATAAAAATTTAAAATTCGATAAAATATAAAAAAGGCGATGGTAACGTGCTCACACAAAGTGAACTTAGACTTCTTCTACGGCGTCCTTGGCGGACTTAGTCCAATCTAGTCCATTTTTAATTCCTAGATCCGTCATTACGCACGGGGTCGCAAAGGTTTCGGTGATGGAGAATTTCGAGTGATGAAGGTTTCAGCAATGGAAGTTTTCGAGCGACCAAGGAAAAAGTGAATTGGTAAAATTTTAACCTTAAAAAATATATACTATTTTTAATAGTATGCTTTGTGCGTTGTTAAAATTGTAATATTTAAAAACACGCTTTTAATATTTTGTTACTTGGTAAAAATTATTGTTAACGATGTCTTAACCATGCGGCATTCAGTCCGGATCCTCTGTATCGGGGAGACTCCTGTACCTGTGTACTAATTCATCGGCGATCGTCGGCGAGTCGTCCGATCGACGATCGGACACCATCAATAATTTTTTATCGTTGTTCCGAATAAGATTCTCGGAGAACGGTGAACCCGTCGAAATCATCGCATCAAACGTCTCCTCGGATTCGACGGTGAATACGGTACCATCACAGATGCGACGATTTCGACGGGTTCACCGTTCTCCGAGGACATCATCTTATTCGAAACAACGATCAAAAATTATTGGTGGTGTCCGATCATCGATCGGACGACTCGCCGGCGATCGCCGACGAGTTGGTGCACGGGTACCGGGGTCTCCCCGGTACAGAGGATCCGGACCGTGCGGCATTGATGATACCGTGCGGCATTGATGATACACTAAGAAAAATCATATTTATTTATTATAGTGTCAATTTCATATAATATAACAAGGTTATTCATCATTTTATAATTTTTTTTAAAAAAAAATTAAAGTAAATTTACAATCATAAAAAACACATGACATCCTTTTCAATTTAGCTACACAGAAGACAACAAATAACTCATTCAAGCAAGGGAACTACACAAAAGCTCAGATCAACTATGAACGAGCTCAGTTAGTTTAATTTGTAACAATTCAGGTCAGCCCTCCTTCTCAATCGACTCTGCATCCTCTTCTTCCTCGATTGTTTCTAGCACCTTCGGCACCTTCAGCTTCTGAACGGGGATGATCACCGGCGGCGCAACCTCCAAGGAAAACTGGAACAAGCAGCCTCCTGCCATGCTCGGTCTAAATGAAGGCTGCTGCAAGCTCACTTAACTCGGGACATTTTATAGAGACAATTGGGGACGATCCAAGTTAGATTCTCTTCTGAGGTCTATTTCCGAGAAAGTTAGGGGTGGAGTATCTGACGGTCGATTGATTGGCCACGTGTGCGCTGTTCGTTGATATTTTTCAAAATGATTAAATGCACGTTTTTCTTGAAAATAACAGAATGAAGAAGGGTTACGTGGCGGCTGGGGTGATGAGATTCAATGTTCCTCGATTTGATCGCCCAAAACGTCGTATTACCCGAAATGGGGTACCGGAGGAAAAATGATGGGGTTACGGACACGGTTGTGTATAGTCGATCTCTCAATCATATAACTATTTTATTTTAGTATAATTATTTTTTTATGAAAAAAATCATATATTTAAGAAATATTTTATCTCTTATAGAAAATTAATTTTAAAATTTATTTTAAACAATCACACGTGTGGCTATCTATTTGGTGCTATTCCGTGGAGGAGGATTCAAAATGTTGTAATTCATAAATTATATTTTAAATTAAATGAAAATAATCATAAGAAAGGGTTAATGCTCTGTTTCATGGGATGCAGAAGGAAGAGCATTTTTATCAAACGAACGCATATAAATAATCATAATTATCAAAAAAATATATTGAGGTTTATTTTTTTATTAAAAATATATCAAAAAAATATATTTTTTTCTTTTATATCCCTCTCGTTAACAACTCTCATTCACAGTTAGATTTTCGAGGCATCCGAATTACTTTTTCAGAGTTTTGATTTTAAAATAAAAAAGTGTAGTCCAGATACAACTATTCTTCTTGTTCTTCTTTCTCTTTCAGCGCAGACAACTTATTTGTCCTTGTCGAAAAGTAATAGCTGTGTTATAGTCGCGAGCTCATCCCTCTAACTCCTCCTCCCCAACCAAAACCCTAAACAAGTCTGTTCATGTGTCTCTCAGGCGGCGTTAAAGGTTTGCGTGGAAGTTCATGCTGATCAACACTCTCCAGAGAAAGGGTTAGAGTTTCTGTACTACTTTATTTTCATAATGACGGAAAAAATATCTGTGGGTGTTTCAACCTTTTCTTCCATAGGATTATCTACCAAAGTATATTAGCGAGCCGATTAGGTCAAAACAGCATTGTTTCAGGGCATGTTTATAAAAAATTCCATCTTGATTTTGCAAATCTAAAATGTTTAAGTTTGGTTCTTAATAAATATTTAATATTTACAACCTATAACCTTTAGATGACTTTGGACAAAATTACATTAGAGCAATATTTTAGGTCACTTTAATAGTTGTTTTGAAGCATTCAAAATTTTAAATGGTCAACATAGTGTGAAGATCAAAGAGTCTCCATTCAGTATTTTCTTGGACATACAAGAATTGTAGCATATTCAGTAGGCTTGAAATGAAATCATTTCAGATCCTCGGTAGGCCCGAAATGAAATCATTTCAGACACTTTTTGGATCTGGAATGAAATTTGTTTAGGCCTAACGAGGGCCTAAAATGATTTCATTTCAGACCCTCGTTAGGCCTGAAATTATTTAATTTTAGGTCCATCTTAGCCCTGAAAATATTTTATTTCAGACCCACATTGGACCTGATATAAAATCATATCAGGCCTATCTTCTCGAAGAAAACTAAATATTTTAAATGTTTCAGGTGTACCGGTTGCGTTCATCAGACAAGATGTTGCTTTGTTACTGGGTATAGCAGACTGAGATGTTTCGGTCCCTATTAATTCAACTAAAACATCGAGTGACCTCTATCTTACTTACTTCTCAAAAGAAAAATAACCTACCAGAACAAGAATTGAGGAGTTACTTAAATATTATGTCAACAGTGTTAAATCAGAGGATGATGTTGTATTAGTGTATAAATTTTACATTTTGTATATATTTGTTTGTCTTATTTTCGTCTAATACATATAAGGTCTCTCTAGGTCTTGTTAATATAGTAGATGATTATGAGAATCTTGCTAGATTCAACTGAATTAAAGTCATTCATCAATTTTGTTTCCATAATTACCTAAGATTGGGGACTTATTTTCATCAACTCAGAAAGACCACAACAACATCACCCTCCTTTACCTAAAGGGATTTACTGGACTTTTGATAGTGAGTATAATTTTAAAGTAAAATTTTATAATATTTTATTGTCGTTTATGTATTTGTATATAACACTTGGTATAGGTATGATTTTTGGAGCATGTTACAATTCAAAAATTATACAATATTGAAGGACCCCGAATAAATAAGTAGAGGAATATTCCTTCGGATATTAGTAAGGTGAGGGCCCTTGTCGACCGACTCTCACCTGAAAAGGTAATTATTCTAAACTGTGACCTATGTTAGTTTGATATGGAGTTGTTAACATGTTGATAATATTTGTGTACATATTAGTTGACAATTTATGATTCAAATAATTCCTATCCAAAATGAACAAACATTGGTTGATAACCTTGATATCGGTGATGACATTCCACGTCGAATAGAGACATCACAAGGTGATGACACAGAAACTGTAAGGCAAAGTAGTAAGGAATATGGTGACTGTTAGCTAGGGTTGCAAGGTGTTGGGACCGGGTGCATGTTGACATGGATACAGGTTCGTAATTTTAAAATTTAATTACGTGCAGTGGAAGATTTAGCATAAATAATTTCTCAAATTATTTTAACCACGTATCTAGCATGCAACCTTATATTGTGTAGACATGATCATAATTTAAAATTTTGCAGAAAGTAAACTAATTTACTTGATACCTCGCGTAACTCGAAGTAAGGGACGAGATCCAACCGTAGCGTCCCTTGGAAGCTCCGCCTCTATTCGCGTCCACGCCGAGTTTTCTTCGGGATGACTTCGCAAAGCCACGAGTTTCGTGCCGCCAAGAACTACTAGATTCTCCAAAGGCACGACTAGAATATCAAGAGAGAGAGATGGAAAACTAACCACCAAACGGAATCAAGATTCCGGGAGAAAGGAAGGAATCGCGACCCGCTTCTTCTTCTTCTTTGGCACCTTCTTGGTGGAGGTGGCTCACGGCAAAGGAGGTGAGGGCAGCCGATCCTAGAAGAGGGAGAGGGTAGCCGGCCCTAGAAGAGGGAGAGGGAGAGAAGGAGAGGAAGAGAGGCTAGGCAAGAATCCTTGATCTCTTGAATTGATTTCCAAGCCTTGCCTTTGCACCTTTATATAGTAGCCTCTTTATCGCCAAGTCTCCTTTTAACGGAATAAATTTTTCATAAGAAATTTATCTTATAAATTTTTCTATGAATTATTTCATTTTGCCAAGTTTTTATTATAACTTAATTTATAATAAAAACAATCATGTCTCCCCTTTTATTATGGAATAAAATTTTACAAGAAATTTATTATATAAATTTTTCTTATCATGGAAAAATCAATTCATAATTGATTTTATAAAATAAAATAAATCAATCCAAGGTTTATTTTATTTTTCATGAAAATAAATCTCTTTATATAAATTTCTTTATCCATAATTTTATAAAATAAATCGCGGTTGATTTATTTTATAATTTAAACCAAATAATTTGGTTTCCCTCCTCATTGTGGCCGGCCAAACCAAAGAGGGTGGGGACCCTCTTTGGCCGGCCAAACCAAGCCGTCTCCTTGCGAATTAAACTCATTTAATTCGTCCAATAAACCTTCAAAAGACTTAGCCATTTTAAGCTTCCGGTGCGCCTCTGATAAATTCAGATTCGACTTATTTCTCTTGATCGGAAAATCCAATTTTCAACTCGTTTTAAATCCCTCGGATTACTCGTAGTACGTGTGACTAAATAGGCTTTCGATTTATGTTGGCCGTCTATAATTAACCAATTATAGAACGATCATGAGTGGCACCTAGTAGTACATCATGATCCCCAATTAATCGAAAGATCAACGGTTGACTTCAGAAATAATTCTGAAACCCTTCAGCAGCTATAATGAGTTGTGCCCCATTCCCTTCACCATCTTATACCCACTTGGTTCAGGACACGGTCTATGTGTGTCAGTCCCCACTAGGCTGACTACGTCACACCTAGCCCAAGTAATGTCTTTCTCGTCCAACGGATTCTAATTACTCTCATGTTTCCTCGAGATTCATACTCGGAACATGTTATGCTCTGGCCAGAGGCTTCGAGTAACAATCCGACGATAGACCTTGGGTATACATCTCCTCGCAAGGAGTGGTGAATCCTTTGTAGGCTGTTCAAACATCTTCGGACACTTCGGCTTATACCCAACCATCCTGGGTCCACACCTCCTTGGAGATGCTTGCTTAAGATGTCAAAGTATAAGTCTTTATGACCAAGATGACTTGAACACCACAAGTCAAAGGAACATCGCACTTAAGCTGCAGTAAGAACTTCATTGACATATCTATATGTAGATTACCATATGAAGTTTTACAGCCAGTCACTCCAATGAACTAGTTTCCTTAACTAGCATTCATGTTTATCTCCGGACATCCCAACGTCACCAGCCAGTGAGAATCAGCTGATTAGAGAATAACCCATGCTAGTCTCAATAGAATTGATAGTGTCCGTTTTTATCAATTCATCGACTAGGGACAATTTCAATACTTCACAATTGCACATGTAGAGATAATCACTAGTTGTGAGTTCATCATAAATTCTCTCATGCTGTGAATTGTATTGCGGACATTCAGTAAATGAGTTTAAGATCTCAATCAAATACATGAACATGTATACTCAAATAGTGAATATTCATTTATTTAAAGTAAATGATTACAATCATAAGGCGATTGCCTTAGGACACTTCTCTCATAATACTAACAACAAGGTTGCAAACATAATCCCACATCGAAAACACATGGAAAAGATCTAAGCTTATAAGGAAAAAAGATATCTCCATTGGCATAAGGCCTTTTGGGAGAGCCCAAGAGCAAAACCATGAGGGCTTAGACCCAAAGTGGACAAGATCATACTATTGTGGAGATATATAAATTCCTTTTGGTCCTAACAATTGGTATCAGAGTCAGGTCACTCTTCACCGGACTAACCACCAGAAGAAGCACGAGCTAGAGCCATGATATAGATCTAATCATGTGAGTTAAGCCTTGAATAAAGGATGTGTTGGCTCCCGTGTCTTGATCAAGCGGACTAAACACTAGGCAGAGAAGTCCTAGTTGCGGCTAGCCGGTGAAGTCCTAGTAGGTCGGGTGGATCGAGGGGCAGAAAATCCTAATGGGTTGAGGATCGAACATCAAACGGAAAGGGTTTTCGCTTGAGAGGAGACTCATAGTCCTTTGTTTGAGGGGGGATTGTTGGGGTTGCAAGGTTATAAACATAGTTCCACATCGAAAATACATGGGAAAGATCATAGGCTTATAAAAAAAAAAGATATCTCCATTGGCATGAGCCCTTTTGGAAGAACCTAAGAGCAAAATCATGAGATCTTAGGCCCAAAGTGGACAATATCATACCATTATGGAGATATCTAAATTCCTTTCAGTCCTAATAGTGACTGCATTCTTAAAGACAACCGAATCAAGGAGCTATTAGTAGAGAACATGTATTTGAATGAAAGAGTTAAAGAATTACTTGTAATAATTGAAAATAAGGGCATGGAGGCTCAATCAAACAATCTTGTAGTCGATCCACTTTCTAAACCAGTAGCTTGTAGAAGAAGATGAAGGAGAGGACGTGACCGAAGTCGATATGATTATAAGGATACTCCAATTGGCAGTCCATTGTGACACCAGCTATTATCTAAGGGGAAGCGGAGCAAGAAATAAAAATCATATGTAGAGGGTAAAAAATCTGAATAAGAACCTATTTTTATGGACAAGGGAAAAAGAAAAATTAGTGGAGATGATATGGATGAAGAAAAAGAAACCATCATTGTAATGGAAGTCACGTCTGAAAAAGACGTAGAGGAGGAAACAAATAGGATCTCCGAACTCTATAAAATGAGGAAATAAGTCATTGCCATATGTAATTAACTTGCATGTAAAACAAGTAAATTAAGTTGATTTTGGTCATTAATTAATTTTTTTATCTTTATAGTCGTAGTTTGTGAAGAAGAAATTTATGACTTCAAAGGAGAAAAATCAAGATGAAAATGTGACCTACCTACTAAATAAATTAGAAAACCTAAAGTAACCTAGGACGCATAGTTTATTTAATATATCTTTTTCTTTAATACATTATCTTATGGATTAACTTTGTAGGTTTACAACTCAATTAATTTGGGAGGATGCACCCTTTGGTTTGAATATGCATTCATTCTTATCTATTCTGAATGGAGAGATTTTTACAAAAGGCGAGGTAATTGATGCCTATTGTAAAATTCTATTTAGGGGAGCATCCACATGTTGTAGGACATACAACAAGTCAATATATTGTTCAACTTCTTCACAGTAAGGGATCTAAATGAATTTAGAATATATATTGTAGTAGAAATAATTTTATCATTTGGTTATTAATAATTTTGTCTGTGTATATTTTTAGTCATCAATAAGATCCTCAAGAAAGTTTGGCCTACAATAAGTAATGAAGACAGATATGATAGATGAAGGGTTTAGATATATTTTAATACCTTTGTGCAAAGATAATGCACACTTTCACTTGTTGTCAGTAGATACAAAATCAATGACTTTCAATCATTTTAATTATCTTGCTAATGACCGTAAATATAAATATGAATTTGATTCAGTGGTAAGCAACCATTATTCATTTCTATGTTAATCATTTAGTATAAAATCTCGTTAATGGTGAATTTCAAATTCATGGTCATACTTATAGGTAAAAGATCTAAAATAATATACTCATGAACAACTTGCGGCTATTCATCCATATCTAGAAAGTCATCATCCCTTGGACTAATGAGTCTCCCTCAGAGTAAATTATCCCCAACAAGAAGCTAGGTAAGTAAATGAGGATGAGTTTCAATTGAAAAATATTTTTATTAAAAATATGAAAATTTAAGTTGTTGATGTTATTTACATCGTGAACTGTGCCTTCTTTATGATGCAATACATTTGATATCTCCTATACGATGAGAAGATGAACTTCAAACAAGGAGACATGACAAAAATGAGATTTGATGTAACACTTTTATTTGTGAAGGGCATGTCCTGTAAAACATGGGATTAATTATCCATACTATTGTAAAAAAAACATCCTATGGTATTGCAAGAAAAATAATTGTCGGTAGTTTTGTCATATCTATATAATTGTATATTAAGAAAAATAATTATGTGTTATTTATTCAACTACTGATGTTGCATTGTTCTGTGTCAATTGACACGATATGAGAACTTTATTGATATTGATTAGAACTAAATTTGGATACCACAAATATCATCTCCTAGCTCAACCCTAACTAGTGATATCGAGTATTGAAAAATCCAAATATCCTAGGTCCATCAGTGGGTTTCCACCGAAACCCACTGATGGACCTACAAAAGTCCAATTGCAACAAATTCAAATATTATGAGTTGATGGTCTGCAAGGAATCAAATTGTACTATGCATTGTGTATTTATAGGCTTTCTAGATGTTGTCCGATACTACGATACATTAAAGCTTGTTTAAAGTTTAAACAAATATAAGCTTGTATTGATTATACTTGAGTATTTCATAAAAAAAATATTTTGTCAAACGATATAGAATTATATAAAATATTATTTTATAAATAATTAATAAATCATGATTATATCTTATAAAAAAATTTTAAAATGAAAAAAATATCAGTCCACAATGGGCCTGAAATTCTAGTATATTAAGTCCTCTGCTAATCAAAATTGGAATATTCTTTTGCCAAATTATAAATAAATATATATAATATAAAAATATAGATAAAGATTAAGCAAATATATAAAGGGATAGAGATAATATAAAGATATAAATATAAAATATAAAAATATATAAACTATAAATAAATAATTAGAGGCTATAGATGTAAACTATAAAAAATAAAAATAATAGATATTAAAATAAAATTATAAATGTGAAAAGAAACCAAGATAGATAATAACATATAAAGATAAAAAAATTAAGATATAAAAAAGGAAATATAAAATATAAGTTTGGACACTAAAAAATCTATAATTGAAATTAGGATATAAAGAAAGAATAACTATAAAGAAAGAAATATAAAATATAAATAAATATAATTTATAGTTTAAAAATATAAGAAATAAAAATAATTGAAATAAAAATAAATTATAAATGTAAAAAATAATTAAGATAGATAATAAAATATAAAGATAAGCAAAATAAAGGGATAACGTTGAGAGATAAAGCAAGTCAACCGCTTCCAACTGATGCTGCATTATTCTGTGTCAACTGATGCTGCATTATTCTGTGTCAACTAACACGGTATGAGAACTTCATTGATATTCATTCGAACTAGGTTTGGACACCACAAATACTATCTCCTAGCTCAACCCTAACTAGTGATATCGAATATTGAGAAATCCAAATATCCTAGATCCATCAGTGACTTTCCACCGAAATCCACTGATAGATCTACAAAAGTCCGATTGCAACAAATTTAAATATGATGAGTTGATGGTCTGCAAGGAATCAAATTATGTTATGCATTGTGTATTTAGGGGCTTTCCAGATATTATCTGATACTACGATATATTTAAGCTTATTTAAAATTTAAACAAATGTAAGCCTGTATTGATCATACCCAAGTATTTCATAAAAAAATATTTTGTCAGAAGATGTAGAATTATATAAAAGATTATCATATAAATAATTAATAAATCATGATTATATATTATAAAAAAATATTTTTAAAATGAAAAAAATATCAGTCTACATTGAGCCTGAAATCCTCTAATTTCATACCCAACGTGGGCATGGAATCCCAGGATATCAGACCCGCATTGAGCCTAATATTCTCGGATTTCAGACCCAATGTGGGCTTGAAATCCGAGATTATAAGGCCCTCTCTGTTATCCAAAATCGATATATTTTATTATTCATAATAATTATAAATAAATATATGAAATATATAAAATAGATATAATGATAAATGCACTGTATACGTAAAATGATATATCTAATGGTTCCATTCATTTCCCTCTGGGATTGAAAGCAAAGTTCTATTGATTTCAAATGGATTGTATACACAATAATTACAGAGTACATACATTATAACTACAAATATACAATGTATACATAACAATTACAAATACTTTGTATCTACAAAAATAATTACAGATTACCCTTCCAGAATTTGTCTGTCATAATTTTATATCCAACATTAAATCTATAAGGTTTCATTTCACTTTGTGTAAAATAAGTTGATCTTTGAAACACTAAACTTTCTATATAGCGCATCATAAAAAGCACAATCCATTCTAAAAAAACTAATATTTAAATTGTGGTTAGCATATTACAGGAACCATCAAAGATTATATTTTTATGAACCATAAAAAATGACTTGCGATCTAGATTGTGTGGGCCTTGTACTTCAATTTTATTATAGTCTTTCCCCGAGATAGATGGTAATCCTTTATTCCATCTGATATAATACAACCAGTTGATATTCTTAAAAAATGCCACCTACACACAAATAACATTAGAAAAAAATACATACTCAAAACTACTTGTAATGGGTTATATATAAAATATAAAACTTATAGTTTTGTCAAACTTAGCAGTGTAGCTTTCCGTGACGCCAAGAGAATTATAATGAAGTATATTACCTTCCTCTTGGTCCATCACCAATAGATGCCAATGATCATCTGCATTATTTATACGATAAATGATATATCTAATGGACTTGTCTGTATCAGTTGTAACTGTTTGTTCCAATGCTGCTGCGTGCATCATATCAAACATATCCAATGTTTTCAGACAAAATTGTTAGTGGACTAAATCCTAGAAAAAAGCAACAAAATAAGATGTTCAATTACTCACATCTAACCTCACCCCAAAGAATATGGAGGGGTGGTATGGTGAATTAGATATTTTGGCCTCATTTACTAAAATTGTCCAGTATACATTTATGCAATCCCCATTGGTGTATTCATTCCAATCAAATATAGTAAAAAAAGATTGCATATCTAATGAGAAGGTCTCGTTGGACCATATTGGATGCACCAAAAACCTACATAAATAAAAGAAAAGAAACTTAATAACAAGGGATTTATTAAATATTATTATTGAATCATTATTATGAAATCATATTAGCAACTAACTCACTTTAATTTACTTAGCTTTACTAATGTTTCTGTAATCTCAACATCTTTATTCTTCTTTAAAAAATGCCCTGGCAATTTTCAAGATTTTATTTTTGACCTTTGATTGGACTTTATGGTTTTAGTCGTGGTTTCAGTCATTGATAGGGCAGGAGTTTCTTCATCTACATTCTCATCCTTATCCTCAACAATCTCATTGCCATTGTCTTTGCCTTTGGACACTTGCTTTCTCTCAGTTCTCGTTCTTTTAGGCCCTTGTCCAAAATTTATAGGCAGTGGCTCAGCTGAGCCTTTGCTTTCTAATTATTTTTAGAGCATTTGAATTTTCTTCTCGACATTTTCTATAATTTTATCTTTTGCAGATAATAATTTTTTCTCGACCACAACATCATCACTTGATTGCTTCAGTGCCTCAAGAAGTTCTCTTATTTGAACATCTTTATCTTTAAGCTGGGAATCCTTCTTAACAATTAATATATCCTTTAATGTTAGGAGACACTCCTTTTCACTTATTGTTAAATCCGACACTTTTAATGTGATCCAGAAAATTCTTCGGAAGAAAATTTAGGATTTGAGAGACCCAACTGAAATTAAAGGGTTATACCGCTTTGAAACTTAAGTTTAGAGGGCTTAAGTGTGATGAAACCTAAACTAGGAAGGGTTAAAATGCTTAACACCAATATGCAAGGGTGTGGATTTAAAAAAAAACCAAAGGTGGAGGAGCTAGATGCTTATGTGCACTCAAGTTGAGGGCTAATATGGGATGGGTCAAAAATGAGGGGCTTGATTGCAAATTGTCCACTTATATGGATGATTTAGGTTTCTCTTTGTTGGCTTCGCACGCATCCCCGAACCCGACGCCTCCCCGCTCCCTTTCGACTTCCCCTTTCACTGCGCGACGTCGTTTTTCTCCTCCTCCCCGGTGCGATCGAGCTAGCCGGCGATCCTCTTCCTCAGCCCAGACCGCAGGCCGACGATCGTTTCTCTACTTTCTCCGTGTCATCCTACTTGCTCTCCGGATTTGGGGCGGGCGATCAGGGTCTGGAAGAGGCGAAGTGGATTGGCGCAGCCGACCTGAGCACCTCGCTGGTGAATTTGATCAGGTAAGGTTAGCTTGATCTAAAACATTCCTGACCTAGGAATGGCTTGATGTTCCTATGGGGTTACCGTGTTTTTGGTATTCTTCCTCTTCAGCTGTGGGTTACACCAAACTTGGGTTGCTGTGGCTAGCAGGATTCAGGTAAGCTTCGTGTTGAATTAGGGTTTTATTTCGGTTCTGTTTTGTTAATTATTTCTATGGGTTTTGCTGTGAAATGATGAGATGAAGTATAGCTCGGATTGGTGTGATTTGTGGTTAACGAATTGAAATGGAGATAGAGGTTTGACTTTGTTTGATTTCTGATGTTTCCGTGACTTGTTTGATTTGAGTATGTGTTGCCATGGAGGAATTGGGGTTCATTGATCTGGGTCATAAGAGCATGTTGGGTTGTTTTTGTAAGCCGTGAGGTTGCCTTCCGGATGTACACCTCATTTGCTAACTCTGTGTTGGATTTCGAAGTTGAAGATGGGTGGAGATTCTATTTTAGATTTGGTTATATCTTACAGATTTAGTTTGCAGATTAATTTCTAATCTTGTGGTGTGATCGCAGCCGTGAGATTACGTGTGGGTGTTGGGTTTCATGTTTGTGTGCAGAAACTTTGCATGGATGATGGGTTCTGTTAGATACCTATTCTAGCATGATCATGATTAGGTTAAGGGTTGCTAAGGATTTTATTCCACTGTGGTGAATAGGTGATGACTTGAGTTAAGCTTGGGGTTAAATATAAAATGAATCAGGAGTTGGACTAAGTGAGAGCTAATCACTGATTACAGTTAATTAGTGATCATTACTTTAGAATAGTTTTATTAGGGGTATAGTTATGTGTGGTTAGTTATCATTTGTTATGGTCGCTAAAATTATACCCTTTGATACTGGACATTGATTTGGTTCGGATATCTGGATATGGAGGTTTTCACTGGACACAGACTTCCACCTCAAGGCGGGTACTTCTTGCTTGTCTTCTTTAGATCTACATTATCTTTATGCATGACTATTTGTTATTGATGCAGTAGGCTAATATTGACCTTTATCTGCTACCATTTTGTTATCCTGCTTGATACTTATGCTTAACCTTTGATATGATCTAAATTTTCTTCTATACAGTCTCGTTTATTTTGTTATCTGATTCTGTATAGCATGGGTATGACATGCGTATGTAGATGTAGAATAGCAGACCACTGTATGGTTGCATTGATTGTGTCCAGTCATACTTGCACGTGTGTCTAGTTATGGACTGATTGGGTTATTGTTGCATGTCACCTGATATTTGCATTGGTTGATTCTGGTCATACTTGCCCGTGTGTCTAGATATGGACTGATTGGGTTATTGTTGCATGTCACCTGATATCTGTATTGGTTGATTCTGTTAATATTGGCATGTCCACTTAGATGCATGATGGTTAGGTTATTATACCTGTGATTGACCTGTGCATGTTATGTTGAGTTATGTATGATGACCTGGTAGGGGTTGCATGTGTGAGAGTCATGCACCATACCTGCACTGTTGCATGCCGGCGATCAGCGACTCCCTTGTGGTTGAGCCTATCGTCTTCCGATACATGATATGCACACACGGCCACTCATGGGTTAGTGGATACCGTTGGGTGTGTGCATTTGCCCGGTATTGCTCCGCACGGTCACTATTTGGAGGGTGGTTCCGGTGCGTGGTAGTAGCCAGGGATCCCTTCTCTTCCCATTGACCAGAGGAGATGAGAGCGACGGTCCCTCATATATACATGGGGTAGGGGGCGGTCCCCCGCCAGCATCCTGTCCACTCGGTCACTCAGGAGCAGTGATAGCAGGGTGCGTACAGTGTCACAGCTCTACCCACTCGGCCGACACAGTATCGCCTGTCTCGGTGGCTTGACTGGTGTTAGGGTGTGACCATGACATTGCATCATGTGCATATGATGCATTGTGCATTTTGATTGTGATTGCTGCATTTATTTGCTGCACTTGTTTGACATGCATGTACAGGAGGTACTTTTGGTATGGTTTGATGACCCTGCACTTGCTCGTGTCGGTACGAGTCTTTTATGGTATAGATAGACTGATTTCTGGTATGTACAGTCAGTTGTTACTTTCAGTTTTGCATATTCTGCTATTCCTGTTGAGATTATATCCTGTTGTTTCTTTATAGCTTATTCAGCTATTTTGTTCAGCCGTGCATATCTATCTATATACCCGCGAGTCCACTTGGACTCACCACCCATCGTAATATTTTTATTTTCAGGTTGATAGCTTGCCGGAGGAGCCCAGTTGCCGGTCCCGGGTCCCCACGACTCCATTTGGATGGGAGCTTCCACTGGTTTTGGTTTTCTTTTTATAGCAAAGTATATGTTTTGTATTCATTTTTATACATCGTGGACTTGTATTCGAGTTCTATTCGTATGGAATTGTATTTTTGAGTCCTCTGTTGAACTTTGTGTTTGTGGTTTTACTACGTGCCGGCCCAGGGGGCAGCTCAGGTGAGTTTTATGTTTCAGTGTTGTGTTGTTTCATTATCTTATGTGTTATATATACCTGTTTTGAGGTCTGAGGCCATTTTATAACTGCGTGGGTTTGTGTGTATGTGTAAATTGCCCGCCGGACAGGGGAGATGCTGTCCGATTTTATATTGGATCAGCGGCTCCAATGGTCTCGGGGCGTGACAATTTATTTTGGTATCAGAGCTCAGGTTGCGAGATGCCTGGGGTATTTGCGGATTTTTCGGTGTTTATCTGATACCAATTTATTTTGGTATCAGATCCCAGGTTGCCGGATACCTTTGGGACTTGTGGATTTAGGTTTACGTTGCGTATTTGATTTACGGATTTGTCGGTGTTAAATCTGATACCTACCCGGTAGGTGTCGGAGCTCGGGTTAGATGAGTCTACTCGAGTACATTTCGAATTTTCGGAGTCGTTTCAAGGAGTGATTTGGACTATGGGACCTAGCGGCAACGGGACATCTCCAGGCTGCAAAAGGTATATCTTTCTAGTACTATCCTAGTTTTTAGTACTCAGTATTAGATTTTGGATTGGTTAGACTATCCCAGCTTGGTGGGATCTTATATTCATACTGGATGGATAGATATATATAGACTTGGTTTAGTTGGATTGACATGTTGTTAATCTATCTTATTCGTGATCGTTCATGTGAGCGATTAGTGACATATTATGGATGAGACCTTGGAGCGGAGAATGTTATTCTCTAGTAGCTCCGATTGTTGAATCGGACAGCTAAGGTCGAATATGTTGACCACCTATTGGAGGATAAGGAGTTTGGATTTTCCTAGATCTTACTATTCATTTACTTGTACCAGCTATTATTAGTTGGGCAAGAACTAGGGTTGGCTACTATAGTTGGCTCGATCAGTGTAGGATCGACTTATCATGGTTAAAAGAGTTTCAGACCGTTGGATCGTTCATGCCTCGTTAGGCGACCTGGAAGGCACATTTAGGGTACATGACATACATTGATGTAGAAGGGTAGCATGAGCTATATATTATCATCGATAGTAGAGAAGTAATACATCTTATTCCATAGGGATCTTGACCGTGGATTACCTGTACCTGATTGATGACTTAGAAGGTACAGTTTGATAGATGACTTACGCTGATAGGAAGAAGTGTGGAGCTATGTGCTTGACACTTATGGGTTACCGTGTGTACTTGATTTGGATAACCCAGTAGATACCAACGGACTATGATTTGGGTTGATGTGAATCAACCGTGAAACCAGGTTGCCTCTGGTTGGAAGATACAAAGGACGACTTTCGGGAAATAAAGGAGTCACTTCGTGACTATGTGGAGATACTCCTGAGAGGTAGCGTATCTCTAGGTTATGGAGTTGGACCTCAGGGGTTTCTGAACCTTAAGTGGAGGAATCGGAGAATATTAGATTACGAGGCGATAGTTGGTCGACTCACGTATTACTATGTGAATCTATGAGGGGTTTTGACTCATAGATTGAGTGTTCATGGTTAGATAATCTCGATGGTATATCGGGATGTGCGATCCGTTATGGTATCGAGAGGTGGATGGAGACTGACAAATCTCTATGATATGTTATATTTTGAGGATGCTATTAGGGGATATGGATCTGCCGGATTTGTAACTTTGTAATGGATTATTTAGTGGATATATAATCTTTTTGTGGTTGATTGTTTGGAAGATTGTTATTGATAGTAACATATGGTATGATATATTGGCGAAATCTTTAACTATATGTTATCTTCTGATGGTCTATTGGAGGATATATATATACATATATATGACTTGTGATATTCGGAGGATGTTATTGATTTGGTGATGCTTGAGTGATATTCATGGATTTGACATTTTACGTTTGAGGACCGGAGTATAGACTTAGCGTTAGTGATCTTAGGGTTGAGCACCCTAGATAGGTATGATGATTGATTGGTTGTTCGGGTGTACCTGGTTATTGGATGATAACCTCTGGATTGATACCTCCAGTTTACTCCGTAGCAGAGTAACCTTAGGGTATCAGACGTGCGAGGAATGATAAAATTTGGGGACCAAATTTTTACTGGTGGGGGATGATGTTAAATCCGACACTTTTAATGTGATCCAGAAAATTCTTCGAAAGAAAATTTAGGATTTGAGAGACCCAACTGAAATTAAAGGGTTATACCGCTTTGAAACTTAAGTTTAGAGGGCTTAAGTGTGATGAAACCTAAACTAGGAAGGGTTAAAATGCTTAACACCAATATGCAAGGGTGTGGATTTAAAAAAAACAAAGGTGGAGGAGCTAGATGCTTATGTGCACTCAAGTTGAGGGCTAATATGGGATGGGTCAAAAATGAGGGGCTTGATTGCAAATTGTCCACTTATATGGATGATTTAGGTTTCTCTTTGTTGGCTTCGCACGCATCCCCGAACCCGACGCCTCCCCGCTCCCTTTCGACTTCCCCTTTCACAGCGCGACGTCGTTTTTCTCCTCCTCCCCGGTGCGATCGAGCTAGCCGGCGATCCTCTTCCTCAGCCCAGACCTCAGGCCGACGATCGTTTCTCTACTTTCTCCGTGTCATCCTACTTGCTCTCCGGATTTGGGGCGGGCGATCAGGGTCTGGAAGAGGGGAAGTGGATTGGCGCAGCCGACCTGAGCACCTCGCTGGTGAATTTGATCAGGTAAGGTTAGCTTGATCTAAAACATTCCTGACCTAGGAATGGCTTGATGTTCCTATGGGGTTACCGTGTTTTTGGTGTTCTTCCTCTTCAGCTGTGGGTTACACCAAACTTGGGTTGCTGTGGCTAGCAGGATTCAGGTAAGCTTCGTGTTGAATTAGGGTTTTATTTCGGTTCTGTTTTGTTAATTATTTCTATGGGGTTTGCTGTGAAATGATGAGATGAAGTATAGCTCGGATTGGTGTGATTTGTGGTTAACGAATTGAAATGGAGATAGAGGTTTGACTTTGTTTGATTTCTGATGTTGCCGTGACTTGTTTGATTTGAGTATGTGTTGCCATGGAGGAATTGGGGTTCATTGATCTGGGTCATAAGAGCATGTTGGGTTGTTTTTGTAAGCCGTGAGGTTGCCTTCCGGATGTACACCTCATTTGCTAACTCTGTGTTGGATTTCGAAGTTGAAGATGGGTGGAGATTCTATTTTAGATTTGGTTATATCTTACAGATTTAGTTTGCAGATTAATTTCTAATCTTGTGGTGTGATCGCAGCCGTGAGATTACGTGTGGGTGTTGGGTTTCATGTTTGTGTGCAGAAACTTTGCATGGATGATGGGTTCTGTTAGATACCTATTCTAGCATGATCATGATTAGGTTAAGGGTTGCTAAGGATTTTATTCCACTGTGGTGAATAGGTGATGACTTGAGTTAAGCTTGGGGTTAAATATAAAATGAATCAGGAGTTGGACTAAGTGAGAGCTAATCACTGATTACAGTTAATTAGTGATCATTACTTTAGAATAGTTTTATTAGGGGTATAGTTATGTGTGATTAGTTATCATTTGTTATGGTCGCTAAAATTATACCCTTTGATACTGGACATTGATTTGGTTCGGATATCTGGATATGGAGGTTTTCACTGGACACAGACTTCCACCTCAAGGCGGGTACTTCTTGCTTGTCTTCTTTAGATCTACATTATCTTTATGCATGACTATTTGTTATTGATGCAGTAGGCTAATATTGACCTTTATCTGCTACCGTTTTGTTATCCTGCTTGATACTTATGCTTAACCTTTGATATGATCTAAATTTTCTTCTATACAGTCTCGTTTATTTTGTTATCTGATTCTGTATAGCATGGGTATGACATGCGTATGTAGATGTAGAATAGCAGACCACTGTATGGTTGCATTGATTGTGTCCAGTCATACTTGCACGTGTGTCTAGTTATGGACTGATTGGGTTATTGTTGCATGTCACCTGATATTTGCATTGGTTGATTCTGGTCATACTTGCCCGTGTGTCTAGATATGGACTGATTGGGTTATTGTTGCATGTCACCTGATATCTGCATTGATGGATTCTGTTAATACTGGCATGTCCACTTAGATTCATGATGGTTAGGTTATTATACATGTGATTGACCTGTGCATGTTATGTTGAGTTATGTATGATGACCTGGTAGGGGTTGCATGTGTGAGAGTCATACACCATACCTGCACTGTTGCATGCCGGCGATCAGCGACTCCCTTATGGTTGAGCCTATCGTCTTCCGGTACATGATATGCACACACGGCCACTCATAGATTAGTGGATACCGTTGGGTGGGTGGATACCTTGTGTTTATTTTTCTTTATCTTAATTTTCATTTCTTTATATCTTATTATCTATCTTAATTTTTTTTTCACATTTATATTTTATTTTATTATCTATTATTTTTTATTACTTATATTTTAAATCTATATTTTTATTTATACCTTATTTCTTATATCCATTATTTTTTATTTTATATTTCTAATTTATATTATATTTGTCACCCTCCGAGACTAGAGGAGCCACTGGTCTAATATAAAATCGGACAACATCTCCCTTGTACGACGGACAATTTAGAACATACATACAACCCCACGCAATATAATTATGGTCTCTGGCCTCAAAATAAGAGATATATTAGAGAAAAATAAATGCATCTCAGCAATAAAGCTGTAAAATTCACCTGAGTTGCCCTTTGGGTAGGTACGCAGCCAAATAATACTCATAAAGTCCAATAGAGGACTCAAAAATATAATGTTGCAGTAAATGCAACACGAATACAAGTTCATGATGGAAAAAGACAATACAAAACAATAGGTAAGCTGTAAAGGTAATAAAAACGCGTAGAAGCACCCAAAGTTATAGTCGTAGGAACCTGAGACTGACAACTGGGCTCTCCTGTCGACCTATCAACCTGAAAACAAAAACATTATGACGGGTGGTCAGTCCAAGTAGACTCAGTAGGTATAGAGAAAGATATGCATGACATAATTGTTGGATCGAGAGATGCGATAGAGGGGGGGTGAATGTCGCAAATCGTTCGGATTTCGTAAAGAGCAATTGCGTAGCGGAATAATTAAAATCAGACAATGCGAACACCAAGATTTTTACTTGGTTCGGAGCCTGGGTCGACTCCTACTCCAAGGCCCACGGTCGTTGACCGTTTTCTGCGGGCAATTCTATAAGTTCGTAAACCAGTTTACAATTATTGAATACAGAATAAGTGCAGTAAACTTATACAATAAGAAGTATGCTCTTCTTTTACCGACGTCCGGAGTAGATCGAAGATTTCGGGGCAGCGGGACGTCGTCGGCTCGAGTTGGGCAGTATCTGGAGCAAAGTACGAGAGCAGAAGAGCGTGGAAGTGTCTGAAGAATTTTATCTCTGAAGAAGAGGGTCGAGGGTCCTTTATATAGGGCTGGGGGCGCCCGGGATGCTCGGGGCGCCCCCCCCCCCACGTGGCTTGTGATCCGGCGTGCTCTCGGTCGTGACTGATCGCTTCGACTTCGGGATAACAGTTGACTGAGGCGCCCGACGCGCGCGGGGCGCCCGGGTTGACCGGTCAAGGCTTCATCTTCTTCGCGAGGGTGAGCCGCTGCAGCTGCCAGTGGCGTGGCACAGTGGGCGCCCGCGACACGCGGGGCGCCCGATGCGCACAGGGCGCCCGAAACATCCGGGGCGCCCCCAAATGTGCTGCTGTCGGGGCGTTTACTTGCTCTGCTGACTTTGGGTTGACTCTGGGGCGCCCGAAACATCCGGGGCGCCCTGCTCAGCTGCTGCCTCACTCCTTTGAGGCTCTCTGAGCTGCAGAAACACAGTCCTTCGGTCCTGCATCCAGGGTTAGTCCAAAATAGCAATTAATAAGTTAATCTTACACAGCCTTGGCTGTCTTGGTTCTGACTTTGGGTCTCCAAAATGGAGCCCTAGGTCGAACCGACGCCTAATGTTCCCTCTAGGGGAACGCGTCCTCACCTACTCCTCTCGGGAGAATTTACCTGATGCCAACCGGTTCCTCCAGTTGGACTTTTGCCCGGCAGTCCTTCGCTAGGTCTTGAGTTGCCAAGCTTCCCTTCGCTTGGTGCCTAGCAGCCCTTCGCTAGGGCTTTTCCTGTCTGGCAGTCCTTCGCCAGTGCCTAGCATTCCTTTGCTAGGGCTTGTCCATTCTGGCAGTCCTTCGCCAGAGCCTAGCAGCCCTTTGCTAGGTCTTTTCCTGTCTGGCAGTCCTTCGCCAGTGCCTAGCATTCCTTCGCTAGGGCTTTCCCTGTAAACTCAAGAAACTTGTTAGACAACGACTAACCCTTAACTTTTGAACCCTTTTGTCAATATCAAAACCTAGGTTTGACTTGGGTGCTTTCTGCACCAACAATCTCTCCCTTTTTGATATATGGCAACCTAGTTCAAAAAGTTAAGGAAAAAAATGCTGAAAATAAAATCCTAAGTTAGATTCCCTCCCCCTGGAAGAAATCTCCCCCTAGGTTTTTCAAAAATAGGTGGTGTGAGTAAAGTACTTGGAAGATTTCATGTTTTGATAATAAGTTAGGAAATCTCTCAAGTTTTTGCTAAGGTTTTTTGAAAACAAACATTCTTAGTTTGGGAAACATAGAAAATTTTCAGTTTTTTTTTTTTGAGAAAAACTTCAGACTTTAGAAAATTTTCAATTTTGGAATATTTCACACTTTGGAAAATTAAGCAAAAATCATTTTAAGCAAAAATCATTTTAAGCAAAAAATCATTTTAAGCAAAAAAAACATTAAATTTCAAAATAGTTCAGAGTTTGGAAATAAGGCTAACTTTGATTTACCAATTTTTCAGTTCAACCTTTTTGAAAAAGTTTTGTGAAAATTTTTTTAAGATTTTGTTCCCTGTTTCTTTTCCAACTCTCCCCCTTTGACATATATCAAAAAAATGCAGAAAAAAAAATTTTGCAATAGTTGAATAAAGCATTTGCTGTACTGAATCAAAACAAGACCTAGGTTTGGTTAACTCTTTAGGGGCCTGTCTAACCCGATTAGCTCTTACTAACTGTTATAAGCAGTAGTTTTGGCTAGGGTTAGTCAAGTTAAGTGAGTTGTTCAAGTTAGATTGTCTAAACTTGACACTTAACTTGATTGCTGTTCAGTTTGTATTTAGTGCCCCAACTACTGTAGATGCACTGACTTAAAGCATCTTGAGTTAAGGCAAAGACCTAAGCATCTCATCCTTTTCTAAGTTATCACTCAAGGTACCCTAAGGTGCTTGTGAGATGCTGGCTTCTAGATCTATAGTTGCATGCAATTCTAGGGTTAGAGCCTAGTCTAAGTCCATTTCGATGAAAACCCTAGTTTTGAAGGGGGTAGTTTTTGAAATAAAACTAAAAAAAATGTTAAAAGAAACTTTTTCAAGTTAAAGAAAAAAACATTTTAAAAGATATTTTAAGATCAATTTAAGACTCAAAAAAAATCAAAAACCGAATGACTCTATTCTACTAAGCATAATCCTAACTTAATTAAGTCAAGAGTAAACAGGCCAAGCTAAGATTAGCATAGTTCAAGCAGAAGTCTAGTACAAGTCAACAGAAGTCAACCCTACTCAGTAGGGGTAGTCAAATAGGTACATGGCCAAGTCATCTAAGAGGAGGGACCAGGAGGATCAAATGGGCCCGGCTGCCATGCATCAAATCGTGCCATGATCTCATGGTACTGTGCATTCCAGGCTTCTCTGTCGGCTGTGAGGGTACTCATAATGTTGTTGTAGTAGCCTAAGTTTGTCTCTTGGTCTTCAATATGGTTCGCTTCTACTTCTTCTCTGAAGCTCTGGACGTGCGTCTCGAGTCGTGTAACTCTCTCGTACAAGGTCGGTGGAGCGTGCTGATCTACCTCTGCTGCTAAGTCGGCAACGTCAACCTCGAGCTCCTCGTCGGCAATGTCCTGTGTGGTTGGTCGGCGTCGCCAAGTCAGAACCCCGGTGCCCGAGACATCTACACCGGCTAAGGAAAAGTTCCTGAATCCTATCTCATCGAATTCGGTCATCGTGGTAATCTCGCCGTCAGCGATGTTTCGGCCGTGGTAGTGAAGGATAGAGGTGATGACGTGGCAGAAGGGGGTGCGGACCCGCCCCTTAGTGGATACACTAGAGGCATGTAGGATACAGTGGAAGAGGTGAAGGCCTATATCTATGTCCAGATGGTGGATAAGGGCATATAGAAGAAAAGTGTGAAAGGGTTTCATGGTGGCTGTGTCCCTAGTGGATAAGGGAAGGATGCAACGGACAATTACTCTATAGAGAGCGTAGTCCTGAATTGGGAGTTGGGTAGAGTGGAACTGTCCTCCTGCAGGGTCCATGGCCTCCCCAAAGAAATAGTTGTACAAGGTGTTCAGGTCAATATGGGAGTAGGGGGCATCGAAGGGCAGGTTCCTTGGAGGGTAGCAACAGAAGATGGACTGAGATGGTCGGAGTCCCAAAAATCGGTTCAGTAGGGTAGGAGTGATGCTCAAGGGCATTCCTTGAACGGTAGTGACAAAGCTCAAGTGGTCTTGCCTAACTATGTTGTTATAGAATTCTGCACATAGGGTGTTGTTGATCGAATGTGTGCAGAATACGAGGTTATCCAGTTGATAGAAGTTAATTGCGGACATTGCGACTGGACAGGATTGGGAGAAGAAATGACGGTTAAGGTAACTTGTTTTAATCGGAATGTACGAGGTTTGGGCGAATTTGTTACAAAGTGCTAGGTTAGGAAACCTAGGGTCGGGACTGGGCTCGTTACCGGGGTTCGACAGAACTGCTCGGCGTTTTCTAAGTGTAGAAAAAATAAGTGATTAAGGATAAAGAAGAGACTTAAGGAATTCGTAAAAAAAATAAGTAATTTAAGAAAAATTAATTGCACTACTAGATTTCATACCTTGGAGGCATGGTTGAGACAAGGGAGGGCTTAGGTTCACTTGATCCACAAGAATGAGGCAAAGGGAAGAAGGAGTGTGAGATGTGGTGTGGGAAATAAGGGAGTCTTGGGTCCCTTTTATAGGAGTTTGAGGGGGGGGCGCCCGTGAGGTTCCGGGCTCCCTCTACAGGTCGTTTCGCCTCGGGCAGGGAAACGGTCTGTGGGGGCTCCCGACAGGTCACGGGCGCCCTGGCCAAGGCTGGTCAACTGCAGCTTTTGCTGCTTTGACTGGCGTGAACGACAAGTATGTCGATAGGGGCGCCCGATAGGTCACGGGCGCCCATGTCAAGTCGGTCAAAAGTAGTTGATTGCAGCCTTTTGGCTGCTTTAATCAGCGTGGGGGACAGAAGTGTATAGGGGCGCCCGACGGGTCACGGGCGCCCATGTCAAGTTGGTCAAGTGCGGCTATTGGTGTTTGACTGGAGCTGGTACCTTGTCAGAGTTGTCGGGGGCGCCCGACAGGCTACGGGCGCCCTTAGTAGTGGCCTTTTGACTGCTTTGACAAGGTTTGACTGTTTGACTGTGTTTGACCATTTTTGACCATGATCATGAAGGCACAAGCAAGGTGGTTTAATTTGAGCTTAATTTTTCTTGTCTCACTGAATCTAGGGTTTTCAAACACGTTAACCTTAAGGTTTTTGTGAGACAGGTTTGAGGGTAGAAATTAGTTTTGAAAAGAAATTTCAATTTATTTTCGAAAAAGTTCTTTATTTTTGAAAACAGATTTTTAAGCAAGTAAGTTTAGAAATTTTGAAAAATAGATTAAGTGATTTTCGAAAAAAAAGATAGGTTTGAAAATAGATAAGAATCTATAATTATTTGAACATTGAGTTAGATTCGAATTTGACAAAAGATAATTTGAATTTGAATTTCAGAAATTGGCTTCCAGGTCTTGGCGAGGCACTAGGCCTTCTTTGGCCGTAGCCTTATGGGATCATCCACCCTTTCCTTGACAAAGCCTTTTAATGAAATTTCATTTTCAAATTAAATTGGGTCATTTTCTGGTCTAACTAGCTTGGGTCTTGGATCGGTAGCTTCGGCTGGTTTCACCAGTCTAAAGAGACCAAGTAGACTTGATCTTATTAGAGTTGGTTTCCCCAACGTACTATCATCTCACCTCCTCCCAATACTATGTTTTCAAGTTTCAAGTAATTTAGTCCTTAAATCTAAGTATCCCTTACATCTAAGCATGGCAATTTGCAATAAATTAAATAAACAAACACTCAATCAATTAAAGAAAATTATCTAATTATAAAAATTGTTTTGATTTTGGCTCCCCCTGGACTAAAGCCTCTATATGGGTTAGGCAAGAGGTGAATCTTGTCCTTGGGGATCCAAAATTGATTTGAACAGTTGGTTTAGTCAAGCACAGTTTTGGCACCCATGCCTGAACCTTAGGTCTTGACTGGTTCAGTACAGCAAAGTAAGATCTTTGTCGAGATTTGGTTCTATAGCCAAGTCCGGATCGGTTTAGAACAGACTTCTGTTTTCCCAGAATCAGATCAAGATTCTTGGAACCAGACGTGAATCGTTCTAAAGCTGTTCTTAAGTCCTTAACTTGAGTTTTTAGAGAGGAATTCTCTGATTCAAGTTTTTCAACTTGATCAGGGGTTCCTTCCTGAAGTTTCTCAGTTAAGGATTTAGAATCAGCTCCCTCTTTCAGGAGTTTTACTTCCTGTCGGAGGGACTCGATTCGGAGTTTGGCTTTCGCCAAATCTCGGGATAGATAGGAAATAATAGAATTCAATTGCGATTTTGAAAAGCCCGTTACCTTTATTTCGCCGTCGTCGGAGAATGTCAGCTTGCCGTCGTCCCGGTCCGAGTCTGAGTCAGTCTCGATTTGATCTGAAGCGGTCAGGGCTAGAAGATTGGACTGAGGTGCTTCTTCTTCTTCTTCTGAGGAAGACTCGTCCCAGGTGGCTTGGAGTGCCTTCTTCTTTCTGTTCTTTTTGGACTCCTTTAGGCTTGGACATTCAGTCTTGTAGTGGCCCTTCTTCTTGCATTCGTAGCAGGTTACGTTGGGCTTGTGTTTGTCAGTTGCTGGTTCAGCTGGTTCATCCTTTCTTCGGCTTGTTCTCCGTGTGTCGGCTTGGTTCTTTAACTTTTTGTAGTAGTTTCGAGCTAGCCGGACCAGTTCAGATTGATCTCCTTTTTGATCTTCTGTTTCTGAGTCTGAGGTAGACTCAGGTTCAACTTGAGTTTTCTTCTTAGTTGTCCTTCCTGTTTTCCCTGCAAAGAAGGCTATACTTTTCTCGGCCAAATTGCAGTTAGTCTGTTCATGAAGTTCAAGTTCAGAAAATAACTCATCTAACTTAATTTTTGAAAGATCCCTAGAGACCTTGTATTCATCTACCATAGATGCCCACAAGGTGTTTCTAGGAAAGGCGTTTAGAGTATACCTTATTAGGTCACGGTTTTCAACCTTGTGACCTATTGTATGAAGACCGTTCATTACCTCTTGGATCCGTGCGTGGAGTTGGGCTGCTGATTCGTTGTCCGCCATCTTGATAGTGTATAATTTGTTTAGTAGCAGATCCCTTTTGCTGATCCTGGTGTCCGAAGTCCCTTCGTGCAGCTCGATCAGTTTTGTCCATAGCTCTTTTGCACTGTTGAAGGGGCCCACTCGGTTCAGCTCTTCCTTTGTCAGCCCGCATTATAGGGTTTGCGTTGCTTTTGCGTCGGCTTCTATCTTGCGCTTTAGAGTATTGTCCCACTCCGTGTAGCTTTGTGGAAGTCCTTCTGCATTTCGGGGGATCTCCAGACCGGACTGGATAATGATCCACATGTCCACCTGAGTTTTCAGATGGACCTCCATGCGACTTTTCCAGTAGGAAAAGTCTTCTCCACTGAAGAGTGGAGGTCTAGCGGTGCTGAATCCCTCTTGCATAGACATTTGTTCTGAAAAAGGAAATTTTACAGAGAAAAGTGTCTCAAGACTTGGTCTTGGATTAGCAGTGCGGGAAAAAAAAATAATTAAATTCGAAAAAAAAAAATCCGAAAAAAATTTCAAACTGGTGGTTGCACCAAGTTTGAATTCCCCGCTCTGATACCACTTGTTGGATCGAGAGATGCGATAGGGGGGGTGAATGTCGCAAATCGTTCGGATTTCGTAAAGAGCAATTGCGTAGCGGAATAATTAAAATCAGACAATGCGAACACCAAGATTTTTACTTGGTTCGGAGCCTGGGTCGACTCCTACTCCAAGGCCCACGGTCGTTGACCGTTTTCTGCGGGCAATTCTATAAGTTCGTAAACCAGTTTACAATTATTGAATACAGAATAAGTGCAGTAAACTTATACAATAAGAAGTATGCTCTTCTTTTACCGACGTCCGGAGTAGATCGAAGATTTCGGGGCAGCGGGACGTCGTCGGCTCGAGTTGGGCAGTATCTGGAGCAAAGTACGAGAGCAGAAGAGCGTGGAAGTGTCTGAAGAATTTTATCTCTGAAGAAGAGGGTCGAGGGTCCTTTATATAGGGCTGGGGGCGCCCGGGATGCTCGGGGCGCCCCCCCCCCCCACGTGGCTTGTGATCCGGCGTGCTCTCGGTCGTGACTGATCGCTTCGACTTCAGGATAACAGTTGACTGAGGCGCCCGACGCGCGCGGGGTGCCCGGGTTGACCGGTCAAGGCTTCATCTTCTTCGCGAGGGTGAGCCGCTGCAGCTGCCAGTGGCGTGGCACAGTGGGCGCCCGCGACACGCGGGGCGCCCGATGCGCGCGGGGCGCCCGAAACATCCGGGGCGCCCCCAAATGTGCTGCTGTCGGGGCGTTTACTTGCTCTGCTGACTTTGGGTTGACTCTGGGGCGCCCGAAACATCCGGGGCGCCCTGCTCAGCTGCTGCCTCACTCCTTTGAGGCTCTCTGAGCTGCAGAAACACAGTCCTTCGGTCCAGCATCCAGGGTTAGTCCAAAATAGCAATTAATAAGTTAATCTTACACACCCTTGGCTGTCTTGGTTCTGACTTTGGGTCTCCAAAATGGAGCCCTAGGTCGAACCGACGCCTAATGTTCCCTCTAGGGGAACGCGTCCTCACCTACTCCTCTCGGGAGAATTTACCTGATGCCAACTGGTTCCTCCAGTTGGACTTTTGCCCGGCAGTCCTTCGCTAGGTCTTGAGTTGCCAAGCTTCCCTTCGCTTGGTGCCTAGCAGCCCTTCGCTAGGGCTTTTCCTGTCTGGCAGTCCTTCGCCAGTGCCTAGCATTCCTTTGCTAGGGCTTGTCCATTCTGGCAGTCCTTCGCCAGAGCCTAGCAGCCCTTTGCTAGGTCTTTTCCTGTCTGGCAGTCCTTCGCCAGTGCCTAGCATTCCTTCGCTAGGGCTTTTCCTGTAAACTCAAGAAACTTGTTAGACAACGACTAACCCTTAACTTTTGAACCCTTTTGTCAATATCAAAACCTAGGTTTGACTTGGGTGCTTTCTGCACCAACAATAATAAATAACTAAATAAGCTATACATAAATAATAGGATACAATCTCAATGGTAATATCAGAATATGTATAACTGAAAGTACCAAATGAATGTATATACCAGAAATCAGCCTATCCTGAATAATATAAGGCTTGTATCATACTAGCTGGTACAGGGTCATCAAACCAAATACATAATACCTCTTGTATATGCATATCAAACATATGCAGCAAACAAATGCATCAATCACAATCAAATGCTCAATGCATTATATGCACATGATGCAATGACATGGTCACCCCTGACACCAGTCAAGCCACCGAGACCTATCATATGTGTCGGCCGAGTGGGTAGGGCCTGTGACATTGTACGCACTCTACCATCACTGTAACCCCTCCTGAGTGACCGAGTGTCACTCTCATCTCCTCTAGTCTATGAGAAGAGAAGGGATCCCTGTCTGCTACCACGCTCCGGAACCACTACCCATAAGCGACCAAGTAGAGCAGTATAGAGCAACTGCATACACCCAACGGTATCCACTAACCTATGAGTGATCATGTGTGCAGATCATGTATCAGACGACGAGCTCAGACCACAAAAGAGTCGATGATCACAGACATGCAACGATGAAAGAATGGTGCATGACTCTAACTCATGCAACCCCTACCAGATCATCAATACATAGCTTAACCTAGTATGCACAGGTCGAACATAGGTATGATAACCTAATCATCATACATCTAGGTACACATGCAAGTATAGCTAGAAACAATCAATGCAACCATACAGTGGCATGCTACTATATCTACGTACACATGCATGCACAAATACTATACACACTCAGATAATAATAAAACGAGGCTGTATAGAAGAAAATTAGATCATATCCAAGATCAAGGAATAAGTATCAAGCAGGATAACAACGGTAGCAGATATAAGGTAAATAAACCTAGTGCACCAAAAATAAATAGTCATACATAAAGGTAATATGGATTTAAAGAATGCAAGTAAGAAGTCTGTATATGTAGCGAAACCCCATCTGGATGTCCGAATCAACTCAGTGTCCTATATCAATACATGTTGTTTAGCTAGGTACATATGAAATAAATAACTAAATCTAATCCTAGCTCTACTGTAGATTAGATAACGAATCAATCCCTAATCATACCAACCCCCCCCCCCCAGACATCCACCTCACTGCCACATTATTCAAGATATAATTTAAGATCAACATTACACTACACTGTTTCCACTTCCACTTCAGAAGATATTAGCTACAAATTTCTAAGCAAATCAGTGACCAAAAACTGTAGAGGATTGGATGCCAGCTAGAGGGGGTGAATAGCTCGATTCCTCCAATTCATGTTTCATTCTACAAAGTTAGTATGTGTAACGAAAATGAAAGAAATAATGAAATCAATGCTAACATAAAACCTTTACGTGGTTCAGAGATTGCTTGCTCCTACTCCATGGTGTATCCTTGAGGTGGGTGAACCCTTGTGGTAGGATCAGTGGTGTCGATGGGGGGGGGGGGGGGGTGAATATCGACTAGTACATTTCTTTCGTCTTTGAGTCAGTTCATTCGTTCAACTTTGTAACAGAGTCGTTAGTAGCACAGCGGAATAATAAATAAAGAGAAAATATGCAATACAAACAAGCGGGATTTTTTCTTAGTTCCCAACCCCCCTAGAGTCAGTACGTCCAAGGCCAAATTAAGGGTAGCGCACGTCCACTAGTGGTCTTCTTTCCGAAAGTTTTTCAACGCCTGGGAGTTGACGTGGCGTGTCCAACTACCGACCATCAACTCAACTTTGCCACCTGCTGGAAAACCCATCTGGGGTGCCTAAGTCCTGTCAGGCGCCTGAGTTCTCGGGCGCCTGAGCCCTCTCAGGCGCCCCTGATCGCAGCAGCAGGTTCCTTTAGTCTGCAACCATGGTTAATCCAAGAACATAATATAATAAAGTAAATGCATGCATGAATGACAGCTACAGTTATCTGGTTCTGACTTTGGATTTCAAATAAAATCCTAGGTCGAACCGATGTCTACTATTCCCTTTTCCAGGGAGCACGTCCTCACCTACTCTCGGCCAGGTCTTCGTGCCCAATTCCTTGAACCAAGATTTCATGGTACCTTGACAAGGGCTTCTTTTCTAGTCATCTTAATCCTGATTAGACTTCTCTCTGCCAAACATCAAGTCCTATTTGGCTTAGTCCTTGGTTTAACTGACCAGATATGAGTTTAATCACTCTGCCAAACATCAAGTCCTGCTTGGCTTATCCTTTTGGTTAAACTAACCAACCCTGGGTTCTCTACCAAACATCAGATCCTGTTTGGCTAACCCTTGTTCTAACTGACCAAACCTCGATATATTATCACACAAGTCAGATCTAGGTTTGATCACTCTGCCAAATATCAGATCCTGTTTGGCTAACCCTTTGGTCAAACTGATCAAACATGGGTTTACCCTACCAAACATCAAGTCCTGTTTGGCTTAACCCTTGATCACTTTGATCAGACCTTGGTATATTGTCAAATATCGAAACACTAGAGGTTAACTGTTCATATCCGATACTTTTTGCACCAACAATCTCCCCCTTTTTGATGTTTAACAATAATCATAAGTTAGATTGAAGTCTAAGGGTTTTAGGTCAATTCATGGGAAAAAATTAAAAAGATCTAATTTAAGGTATTCTCTCCCTTTGACAGACATCAAAAAGAAATATAAGGTAATAACAAAGATTTTAAGTTAAAAATTTACACCAACAATATAATTTTTGAAAATATTTAAGATTTTTTGAAAAAAAACTGATTTCAAAAAATCCTCCTTTTTTTTCTTTTTTTTTAAACCAACCAAGTACTTTTTTTAGAAAATATTTTAAGGAATGCTAAGTACTTAGAATAAAATTTAAAAAGATAAGAACTTTATGTAGGATCGGTGCCGTCGATAGAGGAGGGGGTGAATATCGATCGTGGAAGACTTTCGGAAATCTTCGTAAAGCTTTCGTTCTAGACTTAGGATATTAGTAGCGCAGCGGAAAAAGTAAATAAAAGAAATAAAGCTAGACAATGACACGGCGGATTTTTACTTGGTTCCCGACCCCCCAGGGTCAGTACATACAAGGCCTATGCACGAGAACGCCCATCCACTATTGGTCTCCTTCCCGGACTTTTCGGAGGTGGAGAAACCCGACTTACAGTGCAAGATTTACAAGCAATAATATCGAAAATGAAGTACAGAATAAGTAAAAGCGAACCGAACAAAAATCTGAAACTTGGCTGATCTGGACCTCCGAAGTGCCGCGCACTTCCTCCTGGAGCCTCCCGGTCGTAGAGCCTTGTTTCTAGCGCGTTGTCGTCGGTCGGAATGATCATAATTGATCTTGAATGTTGTATCTGAAGCTGAGGGGTCGAGGCCCCTTATAAAGGCCTCCTGGGGGCGCCCCGGATGCTGGGGGCGCCCCGGAAGACTCGGTCAACTCTTATCCTTGTGCCTACTTCGTTGCAGGTGATAAGACCTTTGACCAGGGCGCCCTGGACGCTCCGGGCGCCCCCGTGAGGGCTTATCCTGTGTTCTGACTTCGAAACAGCAAAATAGCTTCTAATCCGGGCGCCCCGGACGCTCCGGGCGCCCCGGTTGACACCTGTTCTGCATACATCACGAAACTACTTCTTTAAGCTTTACCTGGGGGCGCCCCCACTGCTGGGGGCGCCCTGGTTGCATGGGGGCGCCCCCAACACTGGGGGCGCCCTGGTTAGGGCCTCCAGCAGGCTGCCACATCTTTCAATCTTGGTACCTGCAAGATATACAGCCACAAAGCATAGATACATATAATAATGGTCTTAAGGACTTGGTTTTGACTTCGGATCTCCACGAAACCCTAGGTCAAACCGGCATGAGTTCCTATCCCCGAGAACTCGCCCTTCACCTACTCCTTTTAGGAGACGGTTGCCACCCAGTCCTTCGGATGGACTTTTGCTTAGCCTCCGATTACTCCGGATCTCGAGACGCCCGAACCCCAACCCGTCTCTACTCCTGTCCTTAGTCATCGCTCAGCTAAGTTGCTCAGTCCCTTGGACCAAGACTTCATTACCTAGCAATCCTTCGCCAGGTGCCTAGCAGCCCTTCGCTAGGTCTTTGTTACCAAGCGGTCCTTTGCCTGGTGCCTAGCAATCCTTCGCTAGGTCTTCTATGCCTAGTAGTCCTTCACTAGGTGCCTAGCAGCCCTTCGCTAGGTCTTAGGGTTACGATACCTAGCATCCCTTCGCTAGGTGCCTAGCAGCCCTTCGCTAGGTCTTGGGGTTTCGATACCTAGCAGCCATTCGCTAGGTGCCTAGCAGCCCTTCGCTAGGACTTGGGGTTTCGATGCCTAGTTTAACTAGGACTTTTTTTCAGCTTTGGTTACTTCACTTTTGCTCCCCTTTGTCTATTCATTGTATCACTGACTTAAGTGTATTGTCAAATATTAAAACACCTAAAGAGGAATATCATTGATGCAACTTGCACCAACAATCTCCCCCTTTTTGATGTTTGACAATAACTTAAGTTAGATTGGTTTAAGGGGCTAACTTACTGTCCTTAGGGTAAAAATGAAAAAAATGATATAGGTTTTTAGACTACATTTTTGATTTTCGTTAAGAAATTTTTCTAACTTAAGCACACATCTCTCCCCCTTTGTCATACATCAAAACATAAAATACTTGCACCAACATTAAAAACCTTTGGTTCTTTTTGAAAATACTTAGTGCAAAATTTTTGAAAGCATTGTATTTTGAATAATATATTGCAAAAATTATGTAATTTTTGAAAAATATAAGTACCTTTGAAAATATATTGAATTTTTGAATAATTAAGTTCTTTTGGAAAATGCATAACTTTTGAAAGAATGTTATTTTGGAAACTATAATGTTATGCCTATTTTGCAAGTACTAACTGTTTTTCGAAAAAGTACTTTTGAAAACATAATATTTGACTTCACTTGGTTAATTTTCCAGTCTGACACTATCCTGGGAACCCTTGTTGACTACAAGGACATGTTCCTAAGTGTCCTGGAAGTTTTCCAACCCAAGTAAATATTATAAAAAATTTCATAAGTCACAGAATAATAAGATGTAAGTTAATTTTGAAAAATGTAAAGATTTTAAAGTGATAATACTTGATTTGGTTTATCTTCCAGTCTGACACAATCATAGGAAACCTTGTTGACTACAAGGATATTTTCCTAAGTTACCTGGAAGATTTTCCAAACTCAAGATATTATTTCAAATTGAAAAAAACCAGATGAATTTTTGAAAATAATAGTATTTTTTTTAAAATTGATACTATTTTGAAAGAATACTTATGTTTTCAACAGGATTTGAAAATACCGCGCATGAAAACATTTGAAATTTTTAATAATTCTTTTAATTTGACCTCCCCCTAAATTTGACCCAGTCCTGGGAAGCTTGTTGACCACAAGTACTCTTCCTCTAAGTCTTAAGGTTTGATACAAATTAAATAAATTATCTAATAATTAATCAACATTATTTCAGAAGTTTGATTTATACTCCCCCTAAAGTTGACACATCCTAGGAGTCCTTGTAAATTATGAAGTGGACTTTCCTCTGTGTCTTTAGGGTTTATCAAAATCAAACAAGACAGATAAAACTTTTTCGAAAAATACAAGTGATAACGATTTAAAGCTCAGTTTTTGAAAAACACAAGTGTCTTTAGGGTTTATAGTAATTTTTAAAGTGCAATTTTTGAAAACAAAAAAAAAATGAAAGGTACTCCCCCTGTACCCGATATCGTTTGACTCTATCTAAGTGCCTTAAGGAACTTTAGTGTTGTCCTAAGAGGCTTGTGTCTAGTTGAGTGAGTCAAATAATTTTTGAAAAGATATATTTTTGAAAAATATATAATATGTATATTCAATCAGACAAGCATGAATTCCATAAAAATATTATTATGTTGAAGCACTATTTTGAAAATATATTTTTAGAAAAATATCCTAATGATTTTGAAAAATAATTTTGAAAAATATTTTTCAATTCATTAGTCCTTAACATCTCACACATTTTAGATGTATCAATACAACAAGCATGGTTGCCTTATAGGTGTATTGTGAGATGCTTGAACCATTTTTCTTAATTTTTTTTAATTCTAAGATTTAATTGAAGCTTGTGTTAGATTTGAATTTGACACGAAGTAACTTGAATTTGAATTTCAAAAATTGGCTTCCAAGTCTTGGCGAGGCACTAGGCCTTCTTTGGCCGTTGCCTTATGGGATCATCCACCCTTTCCTTGACAAAGCCTTTTAATGAAATTTCATTTTCAAAATTACTTTTTGAAAAATTCTGGTCTAACTAGTTTGAATCTTGGATCGGTAGCTTCGGCTAGTTTCACCAGTCTAAAGAGACCAAGTATACTTGATCTTATTAGAATTGGCTTCCCTAACGTACTATCATCTCACCGCCACCCAATACTAGGTTGATCAAGTTTCAATTATTCTTTTTCCTATAGCCGTTCTAATATATGCATAAAATTTAAATATGAATGACATGTCAGATATTAAAAGTAAGTAGCAGATGCATGACATGACAATTATGCATGAGTCAAACAATTCCAAAGCATTTTAATTACGTTTCTAAAGATGTATCAAATTCCCGATTTGATACATGTCGTGTTAACCCGTGAATATGTCAACTCACTTTGACATATTTAATGTTGTTAATTTTAATTGTTAATTTTTGGGTAAAATTTTATTTTAGTTTGAGTTTAGGTTAATTAAGAATTAATTGATGTTGAATTAATTTAAGTTTGAATTGATTAAAATTGAATTTAATTACAATTTTTAATTTAATCTAATTTGAATTTGGTTTTAATTCGAATTAAAGTTTAATTAAGGTTTAATTCTAATTTAATTCAGATTTAATTTGAAATTAAGATTTAATTTGAATTTAATTAATATTTAATTAAGATTTAATTTGAATTTAATTAATATTTAATTAGAATTTAATTAATATTTCATTAAGATTTAATTCGGATTTAATTAAGATTTAATTCAAATTTAATTAAGATTTAATTTGAATTTATTTAATATTTAATTAAGATTTAATTTGAATTTAATTTAATTTAATTTAATTTAATTTGAATTTAATTTAATTTGAATTTAATTTAATTTGAATTTAATTTAATTTAATTTAATTTGAATTTAATTTAATTTAATTTAATTTGAATTTAATTTAATTTAATTTAATTTGAATTTAATTTAATTTAATTTAATTTGAATTTAATTTGATTTGAATTTAATTTAATTTAATTTGATTTAATTTAATTTGATTTGAATTTAATTTAATTTAATTTAATTTAATTTAATTTAATTTAATTTAATTTAATTTAATTTAATTTAATTTAATTTAATTTAATTTAATTTAATTTAATTTAATTTAATTTAATTTAATTTAATTTATTTAAATTTAATTTAATTTAATTTAATTTGAATTTAATTTAAATTTAATTTAATTTAATTTTGAATTTAATTTAATTTAAATTTAATTTAATTTAATTTAATTTTGAATTTAAATTAATTTAATTTAAATTTGAATTTAATTTAATTTAAGTTTGAATTTCGAATTTAATTTAAGTTTGAATTTCGAATTTAATTTAATTTTGAATTTTGAATTTAATTTAATTTGAATAATTAAGATTTAATTAATTTTAATTTAAGATTATCATGATTAATTAATAATTGTGGGTTTAAATTCATCATTTTTATTATTTCGAAAATTTCTTCTTCATCTTTATCTTTCTTTTCAAGTTTTTCTAATAATTTTGATTTATTTGAATTTTTATAATTTTTATTGATTATGACCTTTATCTTAGATAGTTCCATATCCTCCTTAGGATTAGATTTTTCAATATCCTCACAGTAGGTGGAGTAAATTGGGCCACTAATTAAAGTTTTATAATAATATTCAATATTATCTATAATTAAATTATTATCTAGGAGAATTTTATCTTTACCATTATCCTTAGAATTATCCCCAGGTATATTTTCAACATTAATCTCTAGATTATCTTTAAGATTTTCAGAATTAATTTCTGAATTAATCTTGAGATTTTCAGGATTAATTTTGGATTTATCCTTAAGATATTCAAATTTGAATTCGGATTTATCCTTAGGATTTTCAAATTTGAATTCGGATTTATCCTTAGGATTAATTTTGTTTGAATTAAAATTATCAGACAAATTATCAGAGTTAATTTTATCAGATAAATTATCAGAATTAATTTTATCAGATAAATTATCAGAATTAATTTTATCAGATAAATTATCAGAGTTAATTTTATTAATTTCTGAATTGATATTCTGAATTAAACAATTAATTTCTAATATTTTGGTCATATTCACGTTTTGTAATTTAACATGCAAGAAGTTAATTTTACTATGCAGTAAATCTACTTTATCAGAAAAATTAACTACTTTATCACATGGCAGTGCAGGAACTTGTAAAATTTTTGGAACATAAATTTTTCGTACCTTTGCCGGACATTTATTTTTGTAGTGTCCGAATTTTTCGCACTTGAAGCATCTGATATGGCTTTTATCTCTCCGGACTCTTGGCGCTGGTGCCCCCTTTGCCGCCGGTGATGAACAATTTTTATGAGTAGGGCACTGATTTTTATAGTGCCCTCTCTCCCTGCATGTGAAATAAATAATATGCAATTTAAAATTAGACATTAAAGAAAATGTACCTGATTCACCCCTGGGCTCCCCCTCAACTCCTGGCGTCGTTGCTCCGTCGGCGGTTAGTCCGGTGAAGAGCGGCTCGGCTCTTATACCAATTGTAGGATCGATGCCGTCGATAGAGGGGGGGTGAATATCGATCGTGGAAGCCTTTCGGAAATCTTCGTAAAGCTTTCGTTCTAGACTTAGGATATTAGTAGCGCAGTGGAAAAAGTAAATAAAAGAAATAAAGCAAGACAGTGACACGGCGGATTTTTACTTGGTTCCCGACCCCCCAGGGTCAGTACATCCAAGGCCTATGCACGGGAACGCCCGTCCACTATTAGTCTCCTTCCCGGACTTTCCGGAGGCGGAGAAACCTGACTTACAGTGCAAGATTTACAAGCAATAATATCGAAAATGAAGTACGAAATAAGTAAAAGCGAACCGAATAAAAATCTGAAACTTGGCCGATCTGGACCTCCGAAGTGCCGCGCACTTCCTCCTGGAGCCTCCCGGTCGTAGAGCCTTATTTCTAGCGCGTTGTCGTCGGTCGGAATGATCAGAATTGTTCTTGAATGTTGTATCTGAAGCTGAGGGGTCGAGGTCCCTTATAAAGGCCTCCTGGGGGCGCCCCGGACGCTGGGGGGGCGCCCCGGAAGACTCGATCAACTCTTATCCTTGTGCCTACTTCGTTGCAGGTGATAAGACCTTTGACCAGGGCACCCCGGACGCTCCGGGCGCCCCCGTGAGGGCTTATCCTGTGTTCTGATTTCGAAACAGCAAAACAGCTTCTAATCCGGGCGCCCCGGTTGACACCTGTTCTGCATACATCACGAAACTGCTTCTTTAAGCTTTACCTGGGGGCGCCCCCACTGCTGGGGGCGCCCCCACTGCTGGGGGCACCCTGGTTGCATGGGGGCGCCCCCAACACTGGGGGCGCCCTGGTTAGGGCCTCCAGCAGGCTGCCACATCTTCCAATCTTGGTACCTGCAAGATATACAACTACAAAGCATAGATACATATAATAATGGTCTTAAGGAGTTGGTTTTGACTTCGGATCTCCACGAAACCCTAGGTCAAACCGGCACGAGTTCCTATCCCTGAGAACTCGCCCTTCACCTACTCCTTTCAGGAGACGGTTGCCACCCAGTCCTTCGGATGGACTTTTGCTTAGCCTCCGATTACTCCGGATCTCGAGACGCCCGATCCCCGACCCGTCTCTACTCCTGTCCTTAGTCATCGCTCATCTAAGTTGCTCAGTCCCTTGGACCAAGACTTCATTACCTAGCAATCCTTCGCTAGGTGCCTAGCAGCCCTTCGCTAGGTCTTTGTTACCAAGCGGTCCTTCGCCTAGTGCCTAGCAATCCTTCGCTAGGTCTTCTATACCTAGCAGCCCTTCGCTAGGTGCCTAGCAGCCCTTCGCTAGGTCTTCTATGCCTAGTAGTCCTTCACTAGGTGCCTAGCAGCCCTTCACTAGGTCTTAGGGTTACGATACCTAGCAGCCCTTCACTGTTGGTGCAGTTTGCACTAACGGTTAAACTCGGGTTTTGATGTATGACAAAGTGGTTAAAGTTAGGGTTGTTGGTTTTTAACCTCTTTACTAAGTGTGCAGGGTTGAAAGACTTAGGACCAGACACCAGGCTGAAGTCCAGGATGGTTGAGTCCTGGCGGGAAGTCCAGTTGGGTCCGCGGGACCTGACAACTGGCTGAAGACCAAGTTGGTTGAGACTTGGCAGGAAGACCAGGGTGGTTGAGCCTTGACAAGAAGTCCTGGTGGTCAAGAAGTCAAGTAAAGCTGCACAAAGGGTAAGTGAGGTAAGTCACTGGAGGAGTAGGAGAGGACGTGTTCCCCGTCGAGGGAACAGTAGGCGTCGGTTCGACCTAGGGCTCCATTTCGGAGACCAAAGTCAGAACCAAGACAGCTAAGGCTGTATAATCTAACACTATGTTTTATTGTGTTTTGGACTAACCCTGGATGCAGGACCAAAGGAAGGAGTGTCTGCAGCTCAGATAGCCTCAAAGGAGTGAGGTAGTAGCTGAGTAGGGCGCCCGGAGTGTCCAGGGCGCCCCCAAGGGCCATACAAAATAGGTAAAGCAAAAGAGGGTTCGAATACATGCTGGGCCGGGCGCCCCGGTGCTTCCGGGCGCCCCCGCTGCTCCTGGGCGCCCCTGCTCTGCGGGCGCCCCCATACGCATACCTCAAACCGAACCCCTCTAAGCCAAGGAGATAGGACGTTGACCCGGTCAATCCGGGCGCCCCGAGCGCTTCGGGCGCCCCGAGCGCTCCGGGCGCCCTGGTCAAAGCGGATCCAGAGGATCAGACGCGACCGAGAGCTCTGCGGATCAGAGGCCACGTGGGGGGCACCCCCGACGTCCCGGGCGCCCCCAGGCCCTATATAAAGGGCCCTCGACCCCATGCTTCGGACAACAATTCTTCCAACGCCTCAAAGTTCTTCTACGCTCGCGCCTTGCTCCGGAAACGCTTCACCTCGAGCCGACGACGTCCTGCTGCCCCGATAGAGTCGACCTACTCCGGACGTCGGTAAAAAGAAGAGCGTAATTTTTTTTAATATATTTTATTGCATTTAATTACTTGAAAGTGTGGGGTTGTCACACTTTCAATTCTTTTGTACTCGCCTACTCTATCGGAGTTTACCGGTAGAGAGTTTTAGTGGATTGCCCAACGGAAAGGTCCGAGGGACCTGGGCCTTCGAGTAGGAGTCGCCGAAGGCTCCGAACGAAGTAAAACTACCTGTGTCGTTTGTATTGATTTTTCGTTCGTGTTTTATCTTTTCCGCTGTGCACGCTTTTTAAAGCGCTCTAATTTAATTTAAAAGTCACGTGATTCACCCCCTCTCACGTGCATCGATCCTACAAGTGGTATCAGAGCCTGGTACGCTCTGTATCGGTGCAACCACCATAAGAGCCGGGGGAAATCCAGTTTTTTTTTTCGATTTTTGGTTTTTCGCTACACATAATCTAAATTTGGTATTCTTGCCTAAATTTAGTTATTTTTCTCGTTCGTTGGTTTTACTTGAATCTAGTGCAACACCATTCAAGTTGCTTTTCGTTAGTTTATCCTTTCCCGCACTACTAATCCAAGACCCAGTCTTGGGATATTGTGTCTACTTTTATTTCGTGTGCACAGAATTTAAATGACCCAAGGTGAAGGCTATAGCACTGCCCGCCCTCCCCTCTTTAATGGGGAAGACTTTCCCTACTGGAAGAGAAGGATGGAGGTTTATCTGAAGACCGACATGGATCAGTGGTTCGCAGTTCAAACAGGCTACACACCACCAATGGATGAGGGAAATAATGCTCCACTGAAGCCCGACAGATGGAACCCGGAGATGAAGAAAAAGGCTCAGACCGAGTTCAAAGCTCAGAACACCCTCCAGTGCGGACTTACCAAAGAGGAGCTAAACAGAATTGGACCAACCGACTCGGCGAAGGAGCTATGGGACAAATTAACAGAATTACATGAAGGCACTTCTGATGCAAAGATAACAAAGAGAGATCTGTTATTGAATAAGTTATTTAACATAAAAATGCAGGAAGGAGAATCAGCAAGTCAACTCCACGCTCGGATTAAGAACATATTGAATGGACTCCACATGATCAGGCACAAACAGGAGAACCGGGACATCATAAGGTATGCGTTAAATGCATTCCCTAGAAATTCACTATGGGCATCTATTATAGATGCCTATAAAATTTCTAGGAACCTTTCAAAAATTAATCTGGATGAACTATTTTGTGAATTAGAGCTGCATGAGCAAACTAACGCCAAGGTCGAGAAAGGGCTAGCTTTATTTGCAGGTTCACCAAAAGAAGCCAAATCAAAAAGAAAAATTCAAGAAGAACCTGAAGATAAGTCAGACTCTGACTCAGATGAAGAAGAACAACTGGTGAACTTGGTAAGAAAAATGTTCACCAGAAGGAAGAACAAATTTTCAAAGAAAGATATTCAAAAGGTAATGAAGCCCTCCAGCACTGAAGGTAAAAGAAAAATGATCTGCTTCGGCTGTAACAGAAAAGGGCACTTCAAACATGAATGCCCTTACAAGAAGGAGGACCAACCCACTAAGAACAAAAAGAAGAAGGCTCTTCAAGCCACGTGGGATGAAAGCTCGGATGATTCCAACGATAAACAACCAAAGAACGCAAGCTACCTCGCACTGATGGCAACCGGACCAGAATCGGACTCAGAGCACGACGAAGATTCCGAATACGAGTCGAGTCAAGAGATCGGACTCTTTTCGGACGACTCGACTAAGGTATATTTAGATTCAGTTAATCAAAAATTTTTTAAGATTATCTCTGCTTTGAATAAAAATTTGCTTGCATCTGAATCTAGAAATGACCAGCTCCTTAAGGAAAATCAAGACCTTAAGAAGGAATTAATTAATACCAGACATTAACTGAACAAACTCAAAAACAAAAATTAATTGAGCTTGAAACTGAAAACTCAAACCTAAAGGGCGAAGTCCTAAAACTTAAGGATCTACTAGCAACTTTCACAACCCGATCCAAGAACCTTGACCTTATTCTTGAATCACAAAAGGGCATGTACAACAAATCTGGGATAGGATATAAATCAAGATCGAACCAAAGATCATTTATCTCCTTTATCCACCCCCGCAAAAATCAACGAAAAGCGTGGGTTCCGAAAGCTTATCTAACAAAGCAAGTAGGTCAGAATCAATTTTATGTCCCAAAAAGGGGCATTCATTATATTGACCCTAGACACCCAGTCTACAATTTAGGAGGAGGCTCCAAATTAGTTGGCACCTCAAAATCAGCCTTTGCCCAGGTGGGTACTTAGGACTAGCTTCAAAGTTAATTTGACTCTTGTACTATTTAGTACCAGGGTTTTTAATGAGTAAGTTAAAAGTCCAACTTCTTTAAGCGGCTTTGCCTAGAATATGGTTGTTGCTCCAATAAGGCTTCGGCCAAAGAAGGCCACTGTGCCTCGCCATGGCCTGGAAGCTAATTATCGAAGTGTACTTTTAAATTACTACTTGTTAAACTTGGATCTAACACAAGGTCAAGTTAACTTTTCTAAACAAACTCAAAATCATCTCACAAAATCATAGGACCCCCTTGATTGATGACTTAGACCGACTGAGATGAATAAGGATAACCAAATTCAAATTATTGATTGATAACTCAAATTCAAATTCAAAAAATAATTCAAATTCAAAAATTAAAATTCAAATTCAAATTCAAAAATTAAAATTCAAAATTCAAATTCAAAAATAAAAATCAAATTCAAAATCAAAATTAACATAACTCAAATTTAAAATTCAAAACTCAAGTTTTTAAATCTTCTTAATTTTTTTTTAAATTCAAAAACTTAACCTAAGGTCTAAACCTTTTACTTAACTGTAGGAAAACAAATGGATCATTGACAGTGGATGCTCCAGACACATGACTGGGGATCCCACCAAAATTACAGAACTCAAGTACAAAAGACTAGGGACCGTTGCTTTTGGAAACAACGGTAAACTTAAGGTAATTGGCCTAGGCAATATTAAACTTGAGTCTGATTTCATAATAACAAATGTATTACTTGTTGAAAATTTCAACTTCAATTTACTAAGCATTAGCCAATTGTGTGACACTGGTTATAAGGTTAGGTTCCTATCCAATGAATGTCTGATCAAACACAATGACAACCCAATCATCACACTTAGAGGACTTAGGCACAATAACATTTATGAAATTAAGCTAACCTGTCCCTTAGAAAACTGCCTCTTAACCCATAAGGATGAGACTTGGCTCTGGCATAGGAGACTTTCACACACACACTTCAGAAAACTACCTAAACTAAATGGTTTAGTTAGAGGCCTACCAAAGTTATCTAACCTTGAGTCAACCTTATGTAATGCTTGTCAACAAGGAAAACAAACTAGGTCAACCCACAAACCAACTAATCAAACTCAAACCAAGTCAATTCTGGAATTAATTCACCTAGACCTATTTGACTCACATGGGGTTAAATCAATTAATGGGAACCTATACTGCCTAGTAATTATAGATGACTATTCAAGATTTACCTGGGTAAAATTCTTAAAAAATAAAGATGAAACTTTTGATACACTCACTCAATTTTGTAAATTAACAGAAAATGAAAAAGGGATTAAAATCAAAAGACTTAGGAGCGATAATGGCGGAGAATTCAAAAATCACAAATTTAATCAATTTTGTCTAGAAAATGACTACCATCACGAATTCTCTTGCCCTAAAACACCTCAACAAAATGGAGTTGTAGAAAGAAAAAATAGAACACTACAAGAAGCAGCTAGAACAATGCTAAATGAATACAACTCACCTAAATACCTTTGGGCTGAGGCTGTTAGTACAGCTTGTTATGTACAAAATAGAATAACTCTAATTAAAAACCTAGGAAAGACCTCCTTTGAAATCTATTATAACAAACAACCTAACATTAAATACCTTAAAGTATTTGGATGTAAAGTCTATATCTTAAATACTAGAGAACACATAGGAAAATTTACTTCTAAGGTTGAGGAAGGTATCTTTGTATGTTATTCCCTTACCAGTAGAGCCTATAGAGTTTATAACAAAATTACCCTAAAAATTGAAGAAACTACAAATGTAAAATTTAATGAAAAATCTGACCCAAATAACTCTGATCAAACCACCTACCAACCAATTGACTTTGTTAGATCCAGTACTGACCCTGATGAAAGGCAAATTGAGGACCAAAACGATGATCTAACCGAACCCACACCTGAAACTGAACCTAACCAACCCAGAACTGTTCGAGTTAGCTCAGCCCACCCAATTGATCAAATCATAGGTGATCCAGAACTAAGGGTTCAGACTAGATCAGCTTTTAGGAACCTTAGTCAAATTGCCTTGATTTCAAAAATTGAACCCAAGTCGATAGAAGAGTCCTTACTTGACCCTGATTGGATCATAGCCATGCAGGATGAGTTAGCCCAATTTGAACATAGTCAAGTCTGGGACTTAGTACCCTTACCTAAAGGCAAGAAATTTATTGAAACTAAATGGGTCTTTAGGAATAAACTTAACGAACAAGCAGAAACAGTCAGAAATAAGGCTAGGTTAGTAGCTAAGGGGTTTAGCCAAGTAGAAGGTCTTGATTATGATGAAACCTATGCCCTTGTAGCTAGACCTGAATCCATTAGAATGCTCTTAAGTTATGCAGCCCATAAGGGATTTAAACTTTATCAAATGGATGTTAAGTCAGCCTTCCTAAATGGCCTAATTAAAGAAGAGATTTATGTAGGTCAACCCCCTGGTTTTGAAAGCTTAGAACACCCTGACTATGTCTTTAGACTTAAGAAAGCCCTATATGGACTTAAGCAAGCACCTAGAGCCTGGTATGAAAGACTGTCTAACTACTTAGTTTCAAAAGGTTTTAACCAAGGCAAAATTGACCCAACACTATTTGATAAAACCCTAAAAAATGATATTTTTGTAGCCCAAGTATATGTAGATGATATAGTATTTGGCTCAACTAACTCAGACTTTTTACAAGATTTCACAACGATAATGGAAACTGAATTTGAAATGAGTTTAGTAGGTTAATTAACTTTTTTTTAGGACTACAAATAAAACAGACCAGTGAGGGTACCTTTGTCTATCAACAAAAAAACACAAAAGAACTACTTAGAAAATTTGGAATGGATAATACAAAAGAGATTAAGACACCAATGGCTACCAATCAAACTATAGATAGTGACCCAAAAGGCAAACCTGTTCACCTTAACTGCAAGTCGACCTGATATTCTTTTTGTAGTTAGTATGTGTGCTAGGTATCAAACATGTGCTAAAGAGTCACACCTAACTCTAGTTAAAAGAATATTTAGGTACCTTAAAGGAACAGAAAGATTAGGAGTTTGGTACCCTAGAACAGCCCAGTTTGAGCTTATTGGATATTCTGACTCAGACTATGCTGGCTATAAATTACATAGAAAAAGTACCAGTGGTGGATGCCAACTTCTAGGACCCTCACTAGTTAGTTGGTTTAGTAGAAAACAACACTGTGTTGCCCTATCCACCACTGAAGCTGAGTACATAGCTATGGGTGAGTGTGTAGCCCAACTACTCTGGATGATGCATACCCTAAAGGACCTTCACTTAGATTTTAAACAAGTCAAAATTTTTATAGATAACCTAAGTTCAATCAATTTAACCAAAAACCCAATCCACCACTCTAGGACCAAACATATAGAAATCAAACACCATTTTGTCAGAGATCATGTAAATAAAGGAGAAATTGAACTTAACCATGTTGAATCTAAGTCTAACCTAGCTGATATATTTACCAAACCACTTCCTGAATCTGAATTTAGCAACTTAAGAAGGTTAATAGGAATGTGTGTTATAGACTAGGACTGACCTGATAAGCTTAAGTTGACTTTTGGTTTAACTAATTAAGCTTGTGAGTTTAAAAACATGGATTTTTCAAACGTGTTTTTCAAAAGTTTATTGTCTTTCGAAATTTAACTTAAACACGGACTTTTCAAACTTGTTTTTCAAGAACTTTATTGTCTTTCAAAATTTGATCTTCAAAACTGGCAGACTTAGCCTAAGCTTGACCCCTAGAATTGCATGAACCTATAGATTTAGGTAGCCGCATCTCACAAAACATATTAAGATTAACTTGTTTGTGATTGCAAAAATATAGAACGGTTGTGAGATGCATAGGACTGCCTGGACTTCCGAATGCTTAAGTCAGTGCATCACAGTAAGTCTGGCGTAAAATACCAACATTACAGTAATCAAGTCAAGTAGTCTTGCACTAAAATCTGAGCTAGACATTATTACTTGACTTGACTAACCCAGTGAACACTACTATCATCTAGATAGTTAGTCAGTAACTAGGGTTAGACACATGAAAAAGGATCACAATCATTACTTGGTCCAGGGGGAGCAGAGGTCAAAATACTTTTTCAAAATGTCATTTTTGACAAAACACATTTGAAAATTTTGATAAAAGTTGATCCCTAAAAATATTTTTTTATTAAGATTGATATTATATTTTCTGAAAAAAAAAAAATCTTTTTTTGAAAGAAAATTTCTTTTGAAAGCTAAAGTTAATAGATTTAAGACTAGTTCTTTTCTAACACTTAGCCTATATTTCTACTCCCTTAAACTTGTTATGCTTATATCTTTTTTGATGAATGACAAAGGGGGAGAGTAGGGTAAAAGGGTTAGAAAATTGCAAACAGCATGCTTATTTCACATTTATTTACCTCTGCTTTCTTGTGTGCTGCAACTGTCATACCTATGCTTGTGTTATATTGTTTGCATGTTTATGCAAGTTCATATCTGCTGTTTTTCTAACTTTAACCTGAGTTGTCAATACATCAAAAAGGGGGAGATTGTTGGTGCAGTTTGCACTAACGGTCAAACTCGGGTTTTGATGTATGACAAAGTGGTTAAAGTTAGGGTTGTTGGTTTTTAACCTCTTTACTAAGTGTGCAGGGTTGAAAGACTTAGGACCAGACACCAGGCTGAAGTCCAGGATGGTTGAGTCCTGGCGGGAAGTCCAGTTGGGTCCGCGGGACCTGACAACTGGCTGAAGACCAAGTTGGTTGAGACTTGGCAGGAAGACCAGGGTGGTTGAGCCTTGGCAGGAAGTCCTGGTGGTCAAGAAGTCAAGTAAAGCTGCACAAAGGGTAAGTGAGGTAAGTCACTGGAGGAGTAGGAGAGGACGCGTTCCCCGTCGAGGGAACAGTAGGCGTCGGTTCGACCTAGGGCTCCATTTCGGAGACCAAAGTCAGAACCAAGACAGCTAAGGCTGTATAATCTAACACTGTGTTTTATTGTGTTTTGGACTAACCCTGGATGCAGGACCAAAGGAAGGAGTGTCTGCAGCTCAGATAGCCTCAAAGGAGTGAGGTAGTAGCTGAGTAGGGCGCCCGGAGTGTCCCGGGCGCCCCCAAGGGCCATACAAAACAGGTAAAGCAAAAGAGGGTTCGAATACATGCTGGGTCGGGCGCCCCGGTGCTTCCGGGCGCCCCCGCTGCTCCCGGGCGCCCCCTGCTCTGCGGGCGCCCCCATACGCATACCTCAAACCGAACCCCTCGAAGCCAAGGAGATAGGACGTTGACCCGGTCAATCCGGGCGCCCCGAGCGCTCCGGGCGCCCCGGTCAAAGCGGATCCAGAGGATCAGACGCGACCGAGAGCTCTGCGGATCAGAGGCCACGTGGGGGGTGCCCCCGACGTCCCGGGCGCCCCCAGGCCCTATATAAAGGGCCCTCGACCCCATGCTTCGGACAACAATTCTTCCAACGTCTCAAAGTTCTTCTACGCTCGCGCCTTGCTCCGGAAACGCTTCACCTCGAGCCGACGATGTCCTGCTGCCCCGAAAGAGTCGACCTACTCCGGACGTCGGTAAAAAGAAGAGCGTAATTTTTTTTAATATATTTTATTGCATTTAATTACTTGAAAGTGTGGGGTTGTAACACTTTCAATTCTTTTGTACTCGCCTACTCTATCGGAGTTTACCGATAGAGAGTTTTAGTGGATTGCCCAACGAAAAGGTCCGAGGGACCTGGGCCTTCGAGTAGGAGTCGCCGAAGGCTCCAAACGAAGTAAAACTACCTGTGTCGTTTGTATTGATTTTTCGTTCGTGTTTTATCTTTTCCGCTGTGCACGCTTTTTAAAGCGCTCTAATTTAATTTAAAAGTCACGTGATTCACCCCCCTCTCACGTGCATCGATCCTACACTAGGTGCCTAGCAGCCCTTCGCTAGGTCTTGGGGTTTCGATACCTAGCAGCCCTTCGCTAGGACTTGTGGTTTCGATGCCTAGTTTAACTAGGACTTTTCTTCAGCTTTGGTTACTTCACTTTTGCTCCCTTTTGTCTATTCATTATATCACTGACTTAAGTGTATTGTCAAACATTAAAACACCTAAAGAGGAATATCATTGATGCAACTTGCACCAACACTTTATTGATCTGAATTTTTTTAAATCTGACACAATCCTAGGAATCTTATTGACCACAAGAAAATTTCATATGTGTCTTGGAGGTTTTCCAATCAAGATAAAGTATTTCCAATATATGTATTTAATTTCCAAAAAATAATAAATTTCTTGGTTTGGATTCCTCTCCAATCTGACACAATCCTAGGAAACCTTGTTAACCACAAGGAAAACTTCCCTATGTGTCTTGAAGATTTTGTCAAACTCAAGTAATTTTTCAAATATTTTCAAAGATGTTCAAGAGACGAAAAGATTTTGAAAAAATATTTTGGGAAATAAGAATATTGTATTTTCAAAAAATATAGTATTTTTGAAAAGATAGTATTTTTAAAAATATAGTATTTTTGAAACTTCTAATAGTTCTTTAATTTTAACTCCTCCTAAATCTGACACAGCCCTAGAAAACTTGTTTACCACGGTTAATCTTCCTCTGAGTCTTAGGGTTTGATTCAAACGAAAAGAGTTACATAATTTTTTTTAAATTTAAAGTAATCAAAAGGCAAATTATACTTTTGATTGGGACTACCCCTAAGCCTGACACAATCTTAGATATCCTTGCAGATCATAAGAAAAAATTCCTATATATTTTTAGAATTTATCCAAATCATAAGAGCAATTAAAACATTTTTTAGACGAACATAATAATTTTTGAAAAAGTATTTTTCGAAAAATATTTTAAAAAACATAATAAATTTTTAAAGGAATTTTTTTTGAAAAATATTTTGAAAGAAATAAATATTTAAAGAAATATTTAAAAAAATCAAGCAAAAGTCATTTTGAAAGAGATAATAATTTTTTCTGAAAGAATAATTTTCCAAAAATAATTTTTCAACATAAATATTTTGAAAACACAACAAAAATTGACTCCCCCTGAGCCTGACGCCTTCAGGATACCTTTGTTAATTACAAGAAACTCTACCTAAGTCTCTTAAGGGACTTTAGTATTGACCTAGAGGGTTTGTATCTAAGTGTAGGTCAAATAATTTTCAAAAAGACATATAATTTTTGAAATATATTTATAAGTACACACAATCACGCATAAGATTCATTAAAACATTATAATGTTTAATCACTATTTTGAAAATAAGATTTTAAGAAAATATTCTAAGAGTTTTTGAAAATATTTATCAATTGATTAGTCCTTATCTTCTCACTCATTCTAAGTGTCACAGTACAGACAAGCATGGTAGTCTTATGGGTATTTGTGAGATGCTCGATTAATTTTTCTCAATTTAATTTTATATATTGTTTGACTTTGAGTTAGATTCAAGTTTAACAAGTAGTAATTTGAAAGTAAATTTCAATAATTGGCTTCCAGGTCTTAGTGAGGCACAGGGGCCTTTTTGGATATCAAGACAACGATCCTTTCCTTAGACAGAGTCATTTAAAGAAACGATACTTTTAATTTACTCTTTGAGAAACTCTAGTCTAACTAGTCTAGGATGTGGCGAGGTAGCTTCGGCTAGTTCCACTTAGCTAGGTTGACCAAGTCGAGTACTCCTTACCTTTCCTGACTTCCTAGACCAAGCTTCCTTAACGTACTATCATATCACCCCACCCTAGTACTATGTTAGGCAAAGATCAACCAATCTTTTTCTTATCTAGCCATTCTAGACTAAGTAGGAAATAAACTAGCATTTCCTTAGGCAAATTGATTATTCTAGTTGGGTAGAAATTTATTAGTTACATAATTAAAGGTAATTAGTTTGAATTTAGTTCATAGATTTTATATTAGTAAATTTTAAATTAAGAATTAAGAATTGAGTTTCTAATTGAATTAAAGATTTAATTTTTTAAGAATTAATTTAGATTTTAAAATTTGTGATTATTAATAAAAATTTAAGTTTTTAAGAATTAAATAATAATTTTAGATCTATTTGCATCATTTACATTAATTCAAAAAATTCTGATTCATCTATTGTTTCTTTTGATTTTAAGTTTTTAATTTTATTTAATATTTCTATTTTATTTGAATTCTTATAAGTCCTTTTAATTATGACTTTAATTTTGATGAATTCATCTTTATCTTCAGAATCTTACTCTTCAGAGTTATATTCAGAATTAATAAAAATTGTATCATTATCTTCAAAATAAGTAGAATAATATTTAAAATTATTAATTAAGATTGTATCACTATCTTCAAAATTAGTAAAATAATTAATTAAGATTTCATAATTATCTTCCAAATTATTTGAATTATTATTAATTAAAAGTTTAGCATTATCCTCAGAAATATTAATAAAAAAAATTAGTATTATCTTCAGAATTATTAATTAAAGTATCATCTTATGAATTATTAAGATTAACTTCAAGACTATCAGGATTATCTGAAAATTTATTAATTAATGATTGAGTATTATCTACAGACTTATGTGACAAAATTTCAGAATTAATTTTTGATATTACAACATTAATTAAAGAAATTTCAGAATTGATATTCATGATTTTGATATGCACTTGAAACAAATTATGTGAAATTTAAAATTAGACATTAAAAAAAATATACCTCTTTCACCCTTAATTCCCCCTTAATTCTTGGCCTTTCGGCGGTGAGTCCGATCAGAGACAACTTGCTCTGATACCAATTGTAGGATCGGTGGCGTCGATAGAGAGGGGAGTGAATATCATCTAGTACTTTCTTTCATTTTTGAGTCATTCGTTCGTTCAATTTCGTAACAAAGTCATTAGTAGCACAGTAGAATAATAAATAAAGAACAAATACGCAACACAAACAAGCGAGATTTTTACTTGGTTCCCAACCTCCCAGGGTCAGTATGTCCAAGGCCTAATTACGGGTAGCTCCTGTCCATTAGTGGTCTCCTTTCCGAATGTTTTCTAGAGGCGGAGAAACCCGTCTTACAGTTTTGATTACAAGGAAAATAATAATAATGAAATAAATACAACTTGTAATATACAAACCAAATGTGAAGGTCTCGGCTAACTCTGGAAATTTGAAGTGTCGTGCACATCTTCCTAGAGCCTCCTTGGTCGCAAAGCTTCGTCTTAGCACTTTGTCTTTCCAAGGAATGAGTAATCAGATGGAAAATTTGATAATCTGAACTGAGGGGGCAACCCCCTTTATATAGTAAGCATCTGGGCGCCCAAGTGCCCATAGGGGCGCCCTCCATGTCTTCAATTCTGATCCACCCAGCAAACAACACGCGGGGGATAACCCTGCCTTTTTGGGCGCCTGAGAACACTAAGACGCCTGGGAGTTGACGTGGTGCGTCCAACCAGCGACCGACAACTCAGCTTCACCACCTATTGGAAAACCCATCTGGGCCGCCTGAGTCCTCTCAGGTGCCTGGGTTCTCAGGCGCCTGAGCCCTCTCAGGCACCCCCTGATCGCAGCAATAGGTTCCTTTAACTTACAACCAAGGTTAGTCCAAGAACACAATATAATAAAGTAAATGCATGCATGAATGACAGCTACAATTGTCTGGTTATGACTTTGGATTGCAAATGAAATCCTAAGTCGAACCGACGCCTACTGTTCTCTTTTTCGGGGAGCACGTCCTCACCCACTCCACTATAGAAAAGTTATCTATTGCTAATTGAGACCTCCAATTGGACTTTTGCTTGGCCTCCAAGACTCCCAGATCTCGAGGCATCCGATCCTCGACCCGTTTGTACTTTTGTCCGTTGTTCTTGCTCGGCTAAGTCTTCTGCACGATTCTCGACCAGGACTTCATGCCCAATTCCTCGAACTAGGACATCGGTGCCTAACCCTCGACCAAGTTTTCGTGCCCAATTCCCCAAACTAAGACTTCGTGCCCAGCTTTATTTACCAGGACTTTGGTGCCTTGACGAGGACTTCTTTGCTAGTCATCTTAATCCTGATTAGACTTCTCTCTGCCAAACATTAGATCCTATTTGGCTTAGTCCTTGGTTTAACCGACCAGATATGATTTAATTACTATGCCAAACATCAAGTCCTGTTTGGCTTAGCCTTTTGGTTAAACTAACAAACCCTGGGTTCTTTGCCAAACATCAGATTGTGTTTGGCTAACCCTTGTTCTAACTGACCAAACCTTGGTATATTGTCACACATGTCAGATCTAGGTTTGATTACTCTGCCAAACATTAGGTCTCGTTTGGCCAACCCTATGGTCAAACTGATCAAACCTGGGTTTGCCTTACCAATCATCAGGTCTTGTTTGGCTTAACCCTTAATCACTTTGACCAGACCTTGGTATATTGTCAAACATCGAAACACTAGAGGTTGGTTGTTCATGTCTGATACTTTTTGCACCAACACCTTGATCCTTCGGTAGATTAATCCCTGACAATCTTCGGCTAAAGCTTTCTCCTTCTCGGTGGAGAACAACCTCTCACAAATTTCTCTTCCTCTTTACAAGATGAAAGCTAGGGTTATGAGGAAGAGAGTGGACTTGGAAGCTTGAGCACTTGAGCAATAGGGTTTTTTTACACAACACAGCTAACTCTTCTCAAGTCTCAAGCTCCTCTTTAAATAGAGGAGAGAGCTGTTAACAAAACAGCTCAACCCCGACACCAGTCGACTGGCTCCAACCCCAGTCGACTGGTGCTTAGTCAACGACTAGCAAAATGACTATTTTTCGAACAGACTAGTCGACAAGCGCTTAGACCATTCGACTGCTTCATTCTGTTTGACCCAACAGAAAGATCAGTCGGCTGCTATCCAGGCTAGCCGATTGATTGTTGGTGCCGGAAGCACCAAAATCAACCCTATGTTTTGATAATGGCAAAGGGTTCCGAAGTTAAGGTGTTATTGTGATCTAACAAGCTTACTAAGTGTGTAGGAAAGTTCTAGGAACACTAGGCAAGAAGTCCTGGCAAAGGGCTGGGCAAGAAGTCCTAGTCAAGGACTGGGCAAGAAGACCTGACCGAAAGTTGGGCAAAGAAGTCCTAGTAGAGGATTGGGCAAGAAGTCCTAGTCGCGGACTGGGCACCGAAGACCTGACTGGAAGTTGGGCACGAAGACCTGGTGAGTAAAGCTGGGCAAAAGTCCAATCGGAGGAGCCGGTTGGCAAAAGGTAAATTCTCCTTAGAGGAGTAGGTGAGGACGCGTTCTCCGTGCAAAGGAACAGTAGGCGTCGGTTCGACCTAGGGTTCCATTTGGGAGACCCAAAGTCAGAACCAAGACAGCTAAGGCTGTAAATAATTACTAACAGTCTTGCTTTGTATGTTTTAGAATTAACCTTGGTTGCAGGGAACGAAGGAACGAGTTTCTGCAGCTCAGGCGCCTCAATGGAGTGAGGCGCCTCAATGGGCTAGGCGCCCGTATGGATACGAGCGCCCCAGTTCAAGGCCAAAAACAAAACATCGAAGCAAACTGCCATGAAGCCTCCGGACCAAGTCAGCTCAGGCGCCTGTGTTAACACAGGCGCCCCCATCAGCCCAGTCGCCCCAGTGAAGGGGATAAGCGCTGACCGAGCCTGCGGATTGGAGTTCGCGCAGGAGAGGCCACGTGTCAGGTGCCCCCATCGACACAGGCACCCCTATGGCTGCTATATAAGGGGGTTCACCCCCAAGGCTTCAGGACAACTGCTTCCAACTATTTTCTCCAAGCGCTCTGCTCCAGAAAGCCTTGTGCTCACGTCTCAAGAGCCAACGACGACCCGCGGCTCAGATTTCGTTACTTTTCCGTCGTCGGTATAAATTCTGTTAAAGTACTGTACTCAATTCCATATTCTATTCTTGTACTTATTTGCGCGAATTATAGAATTGCCCAAAGTAAACGGTCAAGGATCGTGGGCCTTGGAGTAGGAGTCGATCTAGGCTCCGAATCAAGTAAAAGAAACTTGTTAGCGTTGATTTTGTTTTTCCGCTGCGTAATCGCTCTAACTTTTAATCTGAAATTCTTCGATCGATATTCACCCCCCTCTATCGATTTTCTCCGATCCAACAAGTGGTATCAGAGCGGGTGGCCCAAACTTGGTGCAACCACCAGATTGAGAGTTTTTTTTTGGATTTACGAAATTTTTTAACTTTTTCTGAATCTTTCTCGTTAATTGAGGTTGGCACAACACCACTCGATTTTTTTTCCCGTTATTACATTTTCTTCCTGCACTACTAATCCAAGACTTAGTCTTGGAACAAATTTTTTTTTGTTTTTGATTTTTTTAGTTACAATTCAAATGGTCATGCAAGAGGGATTCAGCACAGCCAGACCTCCTCTTTTCAGTGGAGAAGATTTCTCCTACTGAAAAAGCAGGATGGAAGTCCACCTGAAAACTCAGGTGAACATGTGGATAATCATCCAATCTGGGCTGGAGATTCCCAAGAACATAGAAGGAGTGGCGCAATACTATACCGAATGGGACGCCTCGCTGAAGAAGGAGATCGAGGCTGATGCAAAGGCAACCCAGACTTTGCAATGCGGTTTGACTAAGGAGGAGCTGAACCGGGTGGGACCCTTCAACAGCGCCAAAGAACTTTGGACCAAGCTAATAGAGCTGTATGAAGGCACTTCAGACACCAGGATCAGCAAAAGAGATCTGTTGCAGAACAAACTCTACACGATCAAGATGAACGAAGGAGAATCAGCAGCACAACTCCACGCCAGAATTCAGGAGTTGATGAATGGGTTGCATACAATAGGTCACAAGGTTGATAATTGTGACTTAATCAGGTATACACTAAACGCGTTCCCAAGGAACACACTGTGGGCATCCATGGTAGATGTCTACAAGGTTTCCAGGGATCTTTCTAAAATTAAATTATATGAACTTTTCTCTGAATTAGAACTGTATGAACAGACTAACGCCACTTTGGCCGAGAAGAGTATAGCTTTCATTGCAGGAAAACCTCAAGAAAAAGCCCCCAAGAAAAAGATTCAACCAGCACCCGAGTCTGACTCAGACTCAGATTCAAAAGATAGCGAAGGGGATCGACCCAAATTGGTTCGGCTAGCTCGGGACTACTACAAGGAGCTAAAGTACCAAACAAACAAAAAGAAAGCAAGCCAAAGAAAGGAAGATCCATCAGAACCTTCAACAACCTCGAAGAGCAAGCCCAATGTTACCTACTACGAGTGCAATAAAAAGGGCCATTACAAGTCAGAGTGTCCCAATCTGAAGGAGACCAAGAAGGCGCGAAGGAAGAAGGCTCTCCAAGCCACTTGGGATGAATCCTCTTCCGAAGAAGAAGAAGAAGTCCCACACGCAAATCTCCTCGCCCTAATCGCCTCGGAAGACGTTGACTCCGGATCAGACTCAGAACCAGACGATGGAAGGCTTACAGTTTCGAAGAACGGGCAAATTACGGTAAGGGGTTATTCAGAATATGAACTTTCAAAATTAATTTCTTATTTATCTCGCAACTTGGTGAAAGCCAAAATCCGGGTCGAGTCCCTCCGACAGGAAGTAAAACGCTTGAAGGAGGAAGCCGATTCGAGGTCCTTGACCGAGAAAATTCAAGAAGGAAACTCCACTCAAGTTCAAAAGCTTGAGGAAGAGAATTCCTCCTTGAAAACTCAAGTCAAGGAGCTCATAGTTGGCTTAGAACGGTTCACTTCTGGTTCCAAGGCTCTTGACATGATCCTTGGAAAGCAGAAGTCCGTTCTTAATTGATCCGCAAGGCTCTTGACATGATCCTTGGAAAGCAGAAGTCCGTTCTTAATCGATCCGAACACGGTTATCGAACCAAGTCAAGACAACAATCTTATTATGCTGTATTGAACCAACCTAGAACCAAAGTCCAAGCATGGGTCCCCAAGCTCTGTTTGAACAAACAAGCTGGACCAAACCAGTATTGGATCCCTAAGGACAAGATTCACATCTTGCCTAACCATTATCGAGGCTATAGTCCATGGGGAGCCAATATAAAAACCATATTCATAATTAGATAGTTTGTTTTAATTACGATTTTGTTTAATTGCATGCTTGAGTGTTTATTTCCTTCTGCAAATTATCATACTTAGACTTAGGACTGAGGTACTTAGGCTTGGTCTGGGTTGCTACGGACTCCCAACCAAGGGTAAAAACCCTAATACCTCGCGGTGCTATGGATGCCCGAGGTACTTAGGCTTGGTCTGGGTTGCTACGGACTCCCAACCAAGGGTAAAAGGCCTAATACCTCGCGGTGCTGTGGATGCCCGGGGTACTTAGGCTTGGTCTGGGTTGCTACGGACTCCCAACCAAGGGTAAAAACACTAATACCTTGCGGTGATGCGGATGCCCGAGGTACTTAGGCTTGGTCAAGGTTGCTACAGACTCCTAACCAAGGGTGAAAACCCTAATACCTCACGGTGTTGCGGATGCCCGGGGTACTTAGGCTTGGTATGGGTTGATACAAACTCCCAACCAAGGGTAAAAACCTTAATACCTCGCGGTGCTGCGGATGCCCTGGGTACTTAAGCTTGGTCTGGGTTGCTATGAACTCCCAACCAAGGGTAAAAACCCTAATACCTCGCGGTGTTGCGGATGCCCGGGGTCCTTAGGCTTGGTCTGGGTTGCTACCAACTCCCAACCAAGGGTAAAACCCTAATACCTCGCGGTGCGGCAAATGCCCGGGGTACTTAGGCTTGGTCTGGGTTACTACGGACTCCCAACCAAGGGTAAAACCCTAATATCTCGCGGTGCTACGGATGCTCGGGGTACTTACCCATGGTTTGGGTTGCTACCGACTCACAACCAAGGGTAAAAACCCTAATACCTCATGGTACTACGGATGCCCGGGGTACTTAGGCTTGGTCTGGTTGCTACCAACTCCCAACCAAGGGTAAAAACCCTAATACCTCGCGGTGCTGCGGATTCTCGGGGTGTTAGTAGGAGCCCTAGAGCCAATTATGTGATGATTGACTAGGGACTTTTTGTATCATATTCTATCATTAATAAAGGCATGTTTGGTTATTATATTTATTTTATTTTTGTGTCAAATAACTAAGTATAATAATTTCCTTGTATAGTAGGTTCTTATCTATATTATATCGATTGGTTGAATCGATAGTAAGATAATGTAGAGAACACTACGCTAAATTATTCCTCGTCAAGTATTAATATTCAAGGACAATATTAATGCATGGAGACTAACATGTAGGTCAATTGATGACTTGAGCTCACAAGTCATGGATATGTGATATCAAGTTGACACATGGGTATGCATTAGAGAATGTGTACTGAATTGACCTGCCATGAGAAAGTTTCATAGATTGTCATATGAGTGTCATAAACTTTCTCATGTGACTATTAGTATGAATAATCCTTAGACCTGAAGTCACTACGGTTCCCTACATAAGAAGTTATGTACTTTGGCATCGTCAAACGTCACCCGTAACAGGGTGGACTATAAAGGCGATCACTGGGTATGTAATGAATTATGCGGAGGGATGTGAGTGATGTAGATGGGATCTATCCCTCCCATATGATGGGAGTGATATCTGTGGGCCCCTTGATCGAGTAGGACTACTAAAACGCATGACCATGCTCAAATGAGTCAATATGAGATATTGAGCTCATTTATTTGAGTGAGTCTACTCGGGGATCAAGAAACACATAGATTGATCGAGGATGACATGGTCTATGCCTCATTGGTCAATCTAGATATCAAGGATAGAAGGACAAGGTCATACATTATTATAGTCACGGAGGTTTAGTCGGATCTCGACTTTTCTTGTTACTTGGGTAGCAATGATGCATTGCTAGATGTCGCTGATTGCTTATGTGCCTAAAGCATTTAGGCGCATTTTCAACGTTACGAGAACCTATTGGGTCATACACTAAGGACATGATGCTTCGGGAAATCTGATCGTGAGCCCGAGTTGGGAACTCGGGAGATCTGATCGGGAGCCCGAGTTGGAAACTCAGGAGATCTGATCGGGAGCTCGAGTTGGGAACTCGGGAGATCTGATTGGGAGACTCGAGTCGGGAGCTCGGGTCGGGAGCTCAGGGACTTGGTCGGGAGCTTGGCGCTCGGCAGACTGGGTCGGCGCTCGACAGACTGGGTCGAGAGCTCGGCGCTCGACAGACTAGGTCGGGAGCTCGGTAGACTGGGTCGAGAGCTCGGCGACTTGCTCGGCAGACTTGGTCAGGAGCCCCATTCATTAAAGTGTTTAATGAAGGAAAGAGAAAAGTCTATCTTCATTGGATGAAGAGAAGGTGAAGAGTCACATGAAAAGATGTGCTCTTTATTGGCTTTAATGAAGGGAAGTCAAAGAGACAAAAGACTCTTCATATTCGTGGGATGAGTATAAAAGAGGGGCTAGTCATTTTGAATGAAGTGTGAGTGTTTCTCTTCTTCCCTTCCTCTCTTCTTCCTCTTCTCCTCCTTGGCTGAAACCCTTGTTGGGTTCTTGGTGGTCTTGTGAACTACCTCAAGTTGCTAGCACGACTAAGGTAGTTCTTCCCGAAGTTGAGAGATCGTGTCCGTGTGGATACGAATAGAGGCACGGACACTTGAACGTGCAAGAGATCTGGCGCATCTTGGACGAGCGGGATAAGCGAAAGGGCACGCTCCAAAGGTATACACTTTAGATAGATCTATTAGATAGATGAACTTTGTATGAGTTTTCTTTCGCATGGATCGCTCAAGGGATCTTATTTCCGCTGCGTTTTGTGTTTTGGTGCCGGGAGATCCCAACACGGGGTACTTAGGCTTGGTCTGGGTTGCTACGGACTCCCAACCAAGGATAAAAATCCTAATACCTCACGGTGCTGTGGATGCCCGAGGTACTTAGGCTTGGTCTGGGAGCTACGGACTCCCGACTAAGAATCAAAATCCCTAATGCCTCGCGGTGTTGCGGATGCCCGGGATACTTAGGCTGGACTGTGTAGACACCCGACCGAGTAGGCAAGACTCTGGCCTGGGACAAGTTACGCTATAATACTAATGGCTAAACTGATCTACCCGACAAAAGGGTAACAAGCAAGACATCAGGACATTTATACAGACATGCACGCACCAAAGGTAACACATATTTTCCTTAACTTATATGGGAAATACATTGATGCCAACATCTCAGAGAAATACCAAAGCTACAATCAAAAGATCCGGTAAGGGGAGTCACTCCTCTACTCGGGTGTTTCTTCACCATTGCAATATCCCCGTAGAGTCGCGTGGCTCGAATTCGTCTTCCAATAGTCGGTGAGCGGGGATCCATGCGCGTCATGGTTGAAATCCTTGAACCCTCGGCCGTAATGGAAAAGTCTTGTCCTTCATTCGCGTAGCCAGTGACAGACGAGGATGCCTGAGGTAACACATGGGTATGACAATCCCATCTGAAGACTCCGACCACCTCTTCCCACAAAGAAGCATCCAACAACAAGGACGACACAACATTCAGAAGGAAGGGGAGGGGGAACGACAGCTGCAATTTCTCTCCGAAGAATGGCATTGCATCAAGACGCAAAGAAGAATTGCCAAGAAAGAGGAGAGGAAGCAGTGGCTGCATCCCTCCCTCTTGGTGATGGTACTGCACCGTCCCCGACAAACACCATCCGATGCCCAAAACTCAGAGAAGCGAGGATTCGGAAGAGGATGACGTTTGAGGCAGACAGGGGACGTATCGCCATGGGCCGCCCAGGGGAAGGAAACCATCAGGATATGTCATCTCCGCCATGCCCCCTGACAGATCACATGATGTCTCTTTTGGACTACTCGGTTAATCCCAGAGTCCCACCTCCGCCAGGATCTTCAGCGAGACCCTGGGCATCATCTTCACCATGCTCCCCGGCAAGTAGTGTGAAAAATGAAGTTCCACCTTCACTAGGCCCTTCAGCAAGAAACACTATTGCGCCTCCGCTACCCTCCCCAGCTATGTCGACAACTCCTGTTAGAAAGAGGGGCAGAGGAAAGGACACTGACATCTCGCCACAAAGAGTTTGTCAGGGGAAAGAAAGCGGAATGAATGGGGAAGGATGGTTCACCTTTCTCCACCTATTTATAGTGACCACTGTCTCTCCGTGCGTTTAATGCAGGCATGGTGCGGGAACAACAATGGACGTCGCCTCCGAAGCGTCGCATCGATTGGCATGCCTTCGCCGCACCTTGGGACCCGCCACGCTTTATGAGTCAATTCAAGAGATTGCGTAGGCGACGGTTCAGAAGCCACCCACGTTTTCCAAAAGAGAAGAGTCGACGGGGCCCCACAGGGGAATAAATGTAAGCCTGGCACTTGGGCTTGCAGAGTTATCTTGGGAGGACTGTACCCAGGATTAACCCCGAAAAACTTCTATCCTTCTATTCTCTGAGCCCTCGCTGCAAAGACGCGTAACACGCAGAACCTGACTCAAAAGCATGCACAAGGTGGCAAGGTAAAGAAATATAATCATTTTAATCGAAATTGATACATCATGACCAAGCTCCCTAATTGACACCTGATCCTACAACTCCTGGGGATCGGGAGGGAGCTCCTCTCAAAATCGGCGGTCACTCATAAACTTAGGTCAGCACCTGGAGGCAAAAGTTGATCCTTCCTCAACTAGTCGATGACTCCGTGGAAGCCTTGCTTCAAGCGCTTCATTACCTGGTCCGCCAGAATATCGGCAAATTCATCCAATTCTAGGAACTTGGCCTTGTCTGCCTCAGGCTCTCTTCTTCTAGAAGCCTCAGTTGCTCGAAGGTCACGTAGCTTGGCCTCATCAGCCTCCTTAGCGCGCCTCGGCTGTTCCACCTCAGCAGACATTCTATCTTGTTCTGTCAGGGCCTCCCTGAGTCTGTCTGATGTGGCACATACCTCCAATCGAGCCTAGGCTAGATCATCCTCGAAGACTGACACACGATCAGTCACCATCATAAGGTCAAACTCCTTTTGGCCAAGCTGCTGCGCTTGATTCTGAACACACGCGTGCAACCTCTCGGTTGAGGCCGCCATAAGTTGGATGTTGGCCGACAACTTCTTCTCTCTCATCTGAAGCTGATCTCGCTCCTGCGTCACCTGGAGCAGGTCCTTGGTAAGGGCGATCGCCCGCTCGGAAGCTAACCGTTCTCGGTGTTGGGAACCATGTAGGGCGGACTCCTTGGCCATCAGGGCATTCAGCTGATGCTCCACCTTCGCCCGTAAAGCTCGGCTGACCCCCGCTTGCATAAGACCCGCCGGGTGCTCGTGGTTGACTGCAGCCTCTGCTCTCAAGGCCCGTCGAGTTAAGGCCTCAACCAGGGGCCAGGAGTATAAACCTCGGCTAGCTGTTAGGCAGTCTTCAGCTGCCTGTCATTGCACCAAGGAGTTATAGAGAACGTACAAAAGAAAATAACCTATGTAATAGTAAACTATACCTTAGAAGGGTCTCCTGGAGAGTGGTTAGGGGTTCAACAGAGACTCGTACGACTGCTCTTTTGTGGGACCTGAGAGCATCGGTCCGGCTGTCTGAAGGCAATGTGTCTCTACAAGAAGGAAGTAGCTGGACAATAGGAGCTTCAGGAGGCAGGCTCGAGGGGCCAGAGTCACCCTCATCAAAGCTAGAAATCCCCTCGGATAAGAGTCCCTCAGCGGGAACCTCCTTAAACTGTACCGGGGGAAAAGACTACATGGAAGCCTCCAAAGCTGCATCCAACCTCTTCTGAAGGTGATCGAGTTTCATCTGGTATTGGGTGCGCAATACCTCCTTACTCTTCAAAGCCTCGGCCGGATCAGTTAAGGGAGAGCCGGGGGTCGGGATGCCCACCCTCGGAAGGGCAGCCGGTGGAACGGGGGAAGATACGAGAACGGATGCCTCACCCTCGGAAGGAAAAACAGCCTCCTTAGAAACTGAGGGAAGGGGCGGGGACCACCGGAGTGCAGCCTCTTCCATCCAGGGCTCGAGCCCTCCGGAACCCGTCTTTTCTGCCGACCAGTGACTTATACTGGTAAGGGGACGGTAGGAGGGGAAGACCCCTCATTGACCCCTCCGAATAAGCACCGGCCGAGGGAGAGCCACCACCTGAAGGAAGATTCGCCGCAGGGTCAACCGACGGACCAGAAGGCCCTTGGTTCGCAACAGGCGGGGGTGTAGCAATAGCCTCTGCCCTCCCGGGTGAGGCAGGCCCATGGGATGATTCAACGGTCCCCTCCGAGGACTCGGTAGGCGCAGGGGGTGCCTCAGGAGCGATCAGGGGAGGAGTCAGTGCCTCCCGGTTGGCCTCCTCCCACTTAATAAGTCGGCCCATCACCTGGTGAACATGACTTCTTCTGCAATAGTCAGACAAGAAAACATCAGTTAGAACTAACGGGTACTCATGGAAAAGACGAACATACCGAGGCTGAGGCTAATTCGAGTAACTTTGGGGCTAAGGCCCGCTCGGTACATGAGCTCCTGACTTTGCACCAGTCCAGGGCCACTGAATCCATGCCGGAAAGAACGTTCCTGGCGCGCTGGTACGCAGGACTCTGGAGAAACACCCCCAAAGAAGGAGGAGTCAGTGGAGCCTCTATCCAACAAAGAGGACTGAAGGGCAACACGGGCAAGCGGATGAAGAAAAACTTCTCCTTCCACCCTTTGTGCGAAGAAGGGAATCCCCCTAAGAACCTATGACCCAGACGCGCCAAAAAGCAAAAGACCCCTCTGGAGCCGATCAGAAGAAAGAAAGAATGAAAGAGACGAGGGGTCAGGGGGAGGTCAAAGAGCTTGAAGATGATGTACGCCCCTCTCATCTGAGCGAAGGCATTAGGATTCATCTGGTGAAGGGGGATATCGAAGTAGGAAGCTATAATTATGAAGAAATGGGGAAGGGGGAAACAGAGCCCTGACTCAATCTGCCCCAAGAAGAAGGTCGAAAAGCCTGCAGGAGGCTCCACTGGCGTCTTGTCTACCCGAGAGATAACCACCGCCATCTCAGCCGGAATGTCGTAGGCCTCAATGGCCACCTGCAGAGCTTCCGGTCTTACTCTCGAAGAGGCCGACTCATACCACTCCGCCCGGTAACCTTCCATGATTCCTAAGGGAAAAGACAAGGAGGAGACGAACTACTTACGTTCGAAAGAGTCCTTAGAGAAGAAAAGGGAGACGAGGTGCACCCAACCATGCAGTCAGAAGTTGGCTGAACGTCCTCGCCTTCCCTTCTTATACCGGGGAAGCCGCCTTTGTTAACGTAATAGGGACGAAGCACGTGAAAAACAAGAAACCACCGTATCGGGGCTACACCAGAGACAGTCACCTGATGTGAGCCAGCTACAGTGGCACACAGTAAGAGGTCGTGCAGGGGGTCGTAGAAACATGTGGCGATGGGGTATTCGCGGAAGGACCCTGTCGCCATCGAGGAGCGTTATGCGCCTTTATAACGGAGGGACGAGTATCATTGCGATACTTCGAAAGTCGTAAGATCCTTTAGGGAAGGACAAAACCAAAAAGGGATTTCCTAGGGACTGGGAGCAACCTCTACAATCCTAGGACCCTGCATGACTACTAAAGGAGCAGTAATGGGTGCAAAGACCCACAGGGACGCAGCTTCTTCACCACCACACTAATCCGATCAGTCAGCCACACTTCCTTCGATCAGACTTAAAGGGAGGGACTTTGTGATGGGGTTGAATAACCCGTGACAGGCACGTAGGATAAAGAAGCTGCGTGGCAAAACATGACGAGTTTGAGCGACTCCTCTGTTAGAGCTCTTGGGACATTCTCAGGAAGAGAGCCTCCCGGGCTCCTCTCGGGAGATATGCCCTGGAAGGAAACCCCTCCCGGGACCACCCCGGGAAGCAGGGTCTCGAGATCACCTCAGGGAAGTAGAGCGCCCGTGATCACCCGGGCCAGAAGACTCCGAGATCACCTCAGGGAGGCGGAGCCCAAGTAGCATTAGACCTCAAGTAACGATCCCCCCTCTTTTCTCGGATCTATGGATAAGCATCCCCATTAACGCGGAGTCATCATGACCCTTAAATGCCGCAACGGGTCAAAACACGTAATGACGACGTGGACCATTTCAAAGGCTATCCAGTAACCGCCGAAGAGGGCGGACGTGGCATAGATCATGGGGGCGCGACATAGATCATGGGGGCGCGCCAAGTCTGCCGCCGCAGGTATAAAAGGTAGTCCAACCCCTTCAGTAAAGGGGTTATGCACTCTTTGCTACTTATACATTTTTCCTACTTACTACTCTCCTTTTCCACCGAGGCACTGACTTGAGCATCAGAGTGGGCTCTGCCAGACAACCTCCGGCGTGTTCCTCTAACGCTCGTGTTGATCTCGCAGAGCGCAGCATTCACATAGGCTGAATCTCGGTGACTAACCATCGACGTCGATTCCTTCCAAATATATATATATATATATATATATATATATAAGTTTTTAGATTTTTTTTCTAATTATTAATCATGTATTATAAAATGTAAGGGGGTTTTGGTAGGATTGCATGATTCTACGATCTGATCCTGATCTCAAATCGATTATGCGTACAATTATAATTCTACGTACTATAGTTGTAAGTGAGATATCAGATATCATAGTTAGAGTTGTTAATTTCGATTAGATTTGTTAGATTAATTTATCTCATCGAATAATTTAAACGAGTTGAATTAAAATTTTATAAAGATTTAGACGAGCCGGCCAGCATAGCCCCAAACATAGGCAACATAGTTGGGCGGGGCATTTGGTCTTGTTGGGATTAGTTGTCATTTTAAACATTCGCGATTAAATCCTAGTTACGATGTATTTTGTAAAAAAAAATTTCCAAATGGGACGCGAACCTTGAGATGCTGGATTTCTGAACCGTACGTCGTGAGCGCTTTCTAATTTATCCTGACGACTGATGAAAATTTTTTATAAAATCAAAATGATCATCCGTGATTTGATATTATCCCATCTTATTAATCTTTATTGAACACAACCAGCCTAATTAACCTACACCGGCACAACCAACCCACCGCCCCCAGAACATATCATCGGATGCTGACGGTTCGGGTTTGGATCCGTTATAAATCCGCATCTATTAATTTCTGATCCCTTCCACGGCCCTCTCCCCTCCTCGCCGGTCGCAACTCGCAAGTCGATCGTTTCGCCTTTTGCCACGGTCGCAACTCGCAAATGCCACTGTCCTCTCCTCTTTCATGACCGCCGCCGCCACCTCCACCTCCACGGCGAGATCCACTTCATAGTTGCGAGCAGGTTTAGGGTTTATTAGTGAAGGCTAATGGAGAAGCAGCAGTCGATGAAGCAGCTCCCGTCGCCCAACCTCTCCCCGCAGGAGTGGGAGTCTCTCTTCGACGACTTCGGATCCGGTTCCGCCTCCCGACGCTCCAGGTGGCTTCATATGCCCCTCGTCGATCTCGCTCTCTACTCCCTCCTCCGCCGCGATTTCCCTTCTCACCTCAAGCCCCTTCTCCTTTTCTTCATCGACGACTTCCTCTCCTCCCAGCCCGACGCCCCTTCTCCATCCCAAGCACTGCCCCCTCTTATCGACGCCCTACGTTCCCTCCTCTCCTCTGCTGACCCGTCCGCCGCCGCCCTGCGCGATCAGTTTATGGTCACCACCGTCTCCGCTGCCATCTCAACCCTCGACGCCCCACTTGATCCCGATTCATCTGCTCTTCTCGATCACTTGGTCGAGATCCCCCTCGTCATCGCCAACCGCCCCAACCACGGCCATGACCGTCAGTCCCGCGCCACCGCTTGCGAGTGCCTCCGAGAACTCGAATCCGCTTTTCCCTGCCTCCTCAAAGACGTTGCTGGGCATCTTTGGGTCCTCGCCCAAGCTGAGCGTACGCACGTCGCGCAGAGCTACCTCCTCTTACTCGCCGCCGTCGTCCGGGACCTAGTACTAAGCCCCGGGCTTCTCTCTTCCCCGATTTCCATCCTCTCCACTGCCGTTCCCCTCGTGCCCTTTAACGTCCCCGGCATCCTCTTCTCCGATCCTACCGCCGATCGCGACCGTGAGCCGTCGGAGGTGAATTTGAGGGAGATCAAGCGAGTCCTCGCATTCCTCTGGGAGCGACCGCAGGCTCTCACGCCTTCTGCGACGATGGAGCTGGTCTCTATCTTGATGAGTATCGCAAGCACGCTGGAGCAGTACGTGCCGACTTTGGGGGCACTCCTGAAGGTGCAGTTCTCTGGCCTGATTTACTCCTATGATCCAATCCTCTGCCATGTTGTTCTCATGCTCTACTCCGGCTTCCCAGATGCCTTTTCTGGTGAGGACGAGCGCAACATTGCTCTCCGTCTCGCCCTTATGGCTAGGGAAGTCTACCAGCCCCTCCCATTTCGTCTTCTTGCGCTCCACTGGTTGCTTGGGTCACCTCGGCTTGGCCAGCGAAAAGACTCTATTGCTCCTCTTGCACCTAGATTATACCCTGCAGTTTTTGATGCCTTGTCTCTGAAAGCTAAGAAGCTTGATGCTTTAGCACGCATTGCAGCAAACTTGGATGATCTAGAAATGAGGAAGAAAGGGCAGGAGGAAGGCCGAGGGGCTCTAATATTAAAGGTTTTCCAGGATGGTTTGGTATGTGTCTCTGCTTTTCAGTGGCTTCCTCCATGGAGCACTGAGACTTCAGTCACCTTTCGTATGCTTCACAGATTTTTGATTGGAGTTGCTCCACATCGTGGTGATTGTTCAGAGGAATGTGGGTATGATTATCTCGTTGATTCTACGATTTTCAGAACTCTTCAGGTGAGATAGTTTCCTTTCTTTGGAAATAGATTGCTTGCTCCATTTCCCAACCTGGATCTCTCGTATATCCAAGCTCTTATTTGTATACTTGACCAACTGCAGAGTAAATTAGTAAGTTTGGCAATGGAGCATCGAGGCCTGGTTCGTGTCATTGTCGCATTTGTTGATCGTCTGGTGGGATGTAAGGCTCACCAATCCATAGGGGAGTGCTTGCTCCACAAACTTGATGAAAATCTGCTCCCAAAACTAGTGGCCGACTATCAATTGACTTCTTATTTCCCCATTTTTGAGAAGATAGCTGAGAATAATACTATTCCACCTCGTGGTTTGTTAGAAGTGCTCACCCGTCATATTGTCGCTCTAATGGAAAAACATGGTCCAGATTCTGCCTTGAGTTTGTGGTCTCAGGGGACTAAAGTATTGGGCATTTGCAGAATAATGCTTAAACATCACCACAGCTCAAGAATTTTTCTTCCTTTGTCACGTCTTCTAGCATTTATCTGCCAATTCTTCCCAGATTTGGAAGTTCGTGACAATGCAAGGTAATGAAGGTATAGCTTCTGAGATTTATATTTCCAGTTATTCTAGTTAATGCCATATGTATATTCATACTCCTTGTCATTAATACGCTGTGTGTGTATGCATTCTTTTCACTTTCAGGATCTACCTGCGGATGCTTGTCTCTATCCCTGGGAAGAAGCTGAGGCCGATGATGCATCTTGGTGAACAGCCCTCAGTTGTGCCTGCATCTCCTCATTCTGGCTCATTTTTTCACACTTTTTCTAGTCACTCAGAGGACCTTAAGAGTCCAGGTGGCATTTCCTCTTATATTTTCCTTGAAAGGGCAGTTCCACCGCTTGTCAAACAGTCATGGTCACTAGTATTGCTAAAACCAAGTGTCGAGGATAATGCTGAAACAAATAGAACTGTTGGTATTAATGATATCAGTGTTTTGCCTTCTCACCAAGTGGATATGGAGAATGAAAAAAACTTTGAGACAATCAGTACGAGCAAGGAGCCGTTCAGAGTGATGGATTCAAAGGTCGCTGAGATTTTAGGGGTCCTAAGGAAGTACTTCTCATGCATTCCTGACTACCGGCACATGTCTGCATTCAAGGTTAGAATACCTTGCATATTGAGATTTGATTCTGAAGCGTTTAACCATATTTGGGGAGATGCTTCATCTACATTTGATTCAGAAGATGTGGATACCTTGCCTGCTATGTATGCAACTACTGTCACATTTTCGTCATCATCATATGGTTCAATTCCACCTTGTCGCATACCATTTCTTCTTGGTGAACCTTTGAGAAATAAACTGGATATTGTACCTGTGAGTAGAAATTCTGAGGAGAAACCAATTTACCATGCTTCAGTAGTAGTAGAACTGGAACCCAGAGAACCAACACCTGGTCTTATTGATGTTACTGTAAAGGCAAATGCAGAAAATGGGCAAACTATCTCAGGTAGGCTCCAAAGTATTCCAGTTGGCATTGAAGACATGTTCCTTAAAGTTAGCATCCCGCCTGATATCGAAGAGTGTGAGATGCCCAAATATATGTATAATCTGTTTCAGGCATTGTGGGAAGCCTGTGGTAATTCTGAAAATACAGGACGGGAGATCTTTCCTCTTAGTGGAGGAAAAGGGGCTGCAGCAATTCATGGCACACGGTCTGTGAAACTTCTGGAAACCCATCTGGATTCTTTGGTTAAGAATATTGAGCAACACTTAGCTCCATATGTTGTGGGTGTTGTTGGTGACCCACTAGTGAGTATAGTGAGGGGTAATGGAATCATTAAAGATATCATCTGTGAAAATGATTCTGAGTGTTCTGTTGCCAATGATATTACTGCTCTGGTGCCATATTCTGAAAATGTACCTCTTCAGCTCCCATATCTTGAGGATGAGGATATTGCAGAGCCCCGTTCATCTATCAGTAAACAAACAATTGGTACTTTCTTTATTATTATATTCCTACCACCCAGGTTCCATCTCCTTTTCCAGATGGAAGTAGGTCATTCATCCACCTTGGTACGAATAAGAACTGATCATTGGCCATGTCTTGCATATATTGATGAATTCTTGGAAGCTCTTTTTCTGACTTAGAAGGAAACACTTATGAAACCGACTTCAATGCACTACATGCCTACATGGTGCCTATCTTGGTTGGAATTTGCTTTTGCAAGGTTTGTAAAGTGCCTGCATGACTATTTTGTTTTTTGTATACTAATGCACCAAACACTTTATGCCCATTGAAAGTTCGAATGTTTCAACATGATGTGGATTCCATTCAACGTTTGATATATCAAGTTCCTCCAAAGTCTATCAACTTTATATTTTCCTCTTATCGTCTTGTGATTTCAAATTTTTTGGAATTCTTATTCTTACCTGACTACAGTGAAACGAAATCCACATTCCATGTAGTCTAGGAGGCTAGGAGTCTTAAATAATCAGGTATAGATTGACAAGAATTACTCAGATTGACCATAAACAATGGGAATTTTCAATTTTCAACTATAATTTTACTTCTTCACAATTTTTGGTGCTAGCAGGAATTAGTTGGGCTCCATTAGAAAATAAATGAAATTTGATCAAATTGAGATACAGAATGGATACAATCAAGTTAAAAATTTGTCAAATTGGGATGTCTTTGAAAAGCCTTCTTTCTTATCCCAGTTTAATTCCTAGATGACTCGAATTGGTAGGAGTAATTTTTAATTGCTTTTATAAATTGCTTAGTCTTGCCACAGCTAGAGATTTACCATGAGCTCAAGTGTCATTAATTCACCCTTGCCATCCCTTACAAGAACTGATCCCTCACTCATTTCTCTCTTGCTCTAAAGCTAGATATTTGTCATGATCTCTAGGATCACTCCATCACATCACTTACTAATTATTAGAACTGATCCCTCACCCATCTTTTTTTTACCCACATTTGTTCAAAAGAGGATATTATTAATTGAGAGAGAACACATCTCTCTAGATCAATAAGGCTGCGTTTGATATACTTATTTTTCATTTTCATTTTCCATAGAAAATGTGATTTTCAGAAAACATGTTTGGTTTGCATTTTCTAAACTTATTTTCTAGAAAAAGATATAGCGTTTTCTGGAAAACTAGAGAATGAAATAAAGTCATTTCTTACAAAATGAGAAAATGTGATTTTCTGAAAAATGAAAATAGAAAATGGAGCAAACCAAACGCTCCCTAATAATCCTAAAATTCCCTTTCCTTCAACTAAAATTATCCAAATGTAATCAAGGATCCGTCTACACACTGCAGAATGGAATATTAAACAATGACTTTTATTGAGAAAAAAAATATACTCTAAATCTGGTGTTATTGAATTAAGAACATGATTTTTTATTAGTTATAATATCTTGTTATTATCACATCAAGATTCTATTAATAAATATAATATTATTTGTACATTCTATTTAATTTTATGTGTAATAACACATAGTAATCTTCTTAAAATTTTAAAATGTCTTTTATATAAAATAATAAAATAAATGCATTATAACTTTCTCTCTTTGATTTAGGGTTTTGTTGATCCTACCAATCTGATACTTCGGAATCTTTGATACATTGATAATCTAATTCTGATATTGATACTAATATGAATAACTGAGTTCTCCACCTCTTGTTATTCAAAGACAGAAAAACCACGTCCCTACTTCAAGATTTGATGCTGGTCTCTTTTTTCAAGAGGACATTATATCATCATCACCAACCTGAGTTCTAGCAAATAAGACCAATCTGTCCTCTTCTTCCTAAATAGATGGTAGAATAGCTGGAGATATCACCAAAAATTCATCTTGCATAATCAAAAAAATTACATGTAGATTAAAATGGAAAGTTATATAAGGTTGTTGTATGGCCAACTGAGCATTTATGATGGGTCACAATTTGGGGTAATATAGAAACAGCAGAGAGGAAATCAATGGTAGAGATGAATTCTACATAATTCAGATTCCATTGGGGGAAGAATTTTACTTCACATAAAATGAGAAAAGTTAATATCGATTGCTGATAGAATCCATAACTAGACAAGTAAATCCAGTAAAGTTGAATGTAAGAATGATGTTGTATGAGCATTTCCATTTCCCCCTTTTAATGATTCTTATTTATTAGTGATGAGTATATATACCATGGTTGGCAACATTGGCTGATCCCAATCTGGATCAGCCGAGTTGGATTAGGATCAACAGATGTTGATCTCGTTTCTAGATATCTCGAACACCCCTCCAAGTGATAGAAAGATAGATCTAGAGTTTTACCTGAAATTTCAAGCAAGCATTTGAGAGGAAGAGGGCTCCTTGAGGCGATTTATGATATGTGTGACACGATCCATCTCCCACTTTTTAATCTGGTATTTAATTTAGATAATTAGTTTTTAATTAATGATGTTGTTAATTATCTATTAACTTAGGTAATAGTTAACTAAACTTAATTAATTTTATATAATTAATAAAACTATAGATTAACAGTTAACTTAAGTTATAACTTTAATTATTATATATAATTTGTAAGTTAATTACTTACGAATGGTTGATTAATAATTAATCAATAGTTTAAATAATATTGTAAAAATATATTTTTATATATTTGTATTTAATTAAATATTGATGCATAAATTTTAGTGAGTAAATATTCTTATTTTGTTCTTTTCAATTTCTTCTGATTATTTTTGAATTTTTATTTTTGATCTCGCCTATCCCACAGATCTAATACGTGTAACACTTAATTTTTTCTGAATTTTCGACGCCGATACTGATATTGCCACTCAGGGGTATACATTTGACCTTAAGAGATCATACACCAATTGATTAGATGCTTCAGTTATCGAAGTGTTTTCATTTGTTATGCTATGTTAGCTTTGTAGCTCGAATCGTGTTTCTTGTTTTCTCACAGCTTCCTAGTGGTTAAGCTTTAAGTTTGTGCTTTGCCAGAGAACTTGATAAGACGATGGATCAGCTGAATCGATTGAAGTTTGGACCACCTCTGTTGTAAATTTATACCAATCAAAGGTAACTGCAGGCTACCAATCCATACCGAGATGTAAGTTTTGTAGCTCTATTACAAAAAAAAAAAATCTTTCATATATAAAATTTTGTTCCAGTACCATCCCTCCTAATTGATAAAGGTGAGGAATTTGGTTGATATGATTGTTGAGAATCTTATTTTCTCTATATGGAAGATTTCAATTCGTTGTTTTTCATGGGATATTACTTTTTTCTTTCTTTTCCTCTTAATTCTCTGTTCCTAAAAGTAGGATATGAATGTTTACTTTGGCAGAAAAGTCAATAACCAGTTCTACTATATCGTCTGTAACCAGCATGTTATACAATGAATTCTGACATTGATTCAAGATAATCATCACACATAAAATGGAAATTTTGATTTTATTAAGTTCCATATAGTAAACAATAGCATTAAACAATACAGGACGGTTTTTGTTTTCTCTAGTAATGGAGTAGTAATCTTTCTTTTGTTATCCTGGTAAACTCAATTTGAATAAAAGGCGGTAAGTCTTTAACGATATGTTATAACCAGGTTATCACAAGAAGATTATGTAGGCCATTTCATACATACCTTGGAAGTTAGAATTAAACTGTAATATGGAGTTCTTATGGTAATCAAATGAACTTCTTTAAGTGTTATTATTATTTAATTATATCGTCAGAAGCAAGCCATATGCCCTTGATGTTCTGGATTAGTTATTGGATCACTTATATGGATCTGATGCCATAATTCCTCTCCTTTTTTCAATTGAAATTAGAATAATTTAGTTTGAGCTGTTTATAATTTTATTATCCATCAATTCAAGTGACAAGAAATTAGTTGTGTATTACTTGCCTGTGTTATGAAATTCCAAAGTTGTGTAATTATAATTTTGGTTTGCAAAGATCATGAAACCAAATCCAAGTACATTCTAAGTAGGTGCAAGTTAAGATGTGCTTATCAAACTTCTCAGGGTTTCCATATAGCCTTGTAGTCCAACATGCATATCGGGCGAACCTCAAGACAACAAGCTCTTCTTTACATAATCTTTAGTAGAAAAGCCAAGAAGATTAATATGCCCATAGCACATTGTTTGGCATTCTCTCAATTTGATTTCCATTTAACTATATTGTCTTGTAATTTTCTTTAGGGTTAAATGCTTGCAGTGCATTCCTTTTTCTTTTCCAAATGTTAATTTGTTTTAGGTAAAAAGAAACAAAATAATTCATGCTTCCTCTTACTTTAATATGTGTTGGAGAATATGTTTGTTCTTTATTGAATCGATAAAATGAGTAACTAAACTCAGGTTCATTCATGTAAAATAGTTGTAAATCAACTTGATCTAGTGGGATAATTTGATTGTTATTGTATTTATTAAGAAGAGTATTGTTCTGATGCATGAAAGGAAAACATCTTTCCTTTCTCTAGGTCAAGGAGAGCTGGCACCAGTCCAATTGATTTGGTCAATCAAAGAATGCAGGTTAATTTCAGTGGCATTAGCTTTGTATACAGACTAGATCAGGCCATATAGGGTGGATCAAGTCAGCCAGGAGTTTTGGTTGGTTTGGGCGAACTAAATAGGCCAAGTCGGACGGTCCAAGCTAAGTGAGACGGGTGTTTAAATTGAGTCAGGTGAGCCAAGTGAATTGATCCAACTTGGCTAGTCAAGCTGGCTAAAGTGGTTGGCGTTGGGTGGTTTAAACAGGTCGGTCAGTCTGATGAGTATGGTATGTCTTTAGATGGTCCAAGTTAATTGGTCAGTTTAGGTAGGTCGAGTCATTTGACAGCATTGGCACATTGAGTGGTTTAAGCAAGTCAAAGTTTTTTGGGCAAGTAGGAAGCGATGTCGGTTGGGCTATGTCATTAGTTCATGATATGAATGGGCTCATGGGTCATATCAGAGTAAAATGTGATATCGTTTATCTTAAATGGTTTAATATCATTGGTCGGAGAATATAGATAGATAAATTAGAGGGATATTTTACCCATATCGAAAAGGCTGGAGGAGGAAAGAGAATGACTTGTGGAGGAGGGTAGAGAGCGAAGAATTTTTAGCGATCAAGGAGAAGAGCTTTGAAAAAAAATAACTTTTACTATTTTCAAAGTGAGTAATTTTCGATCAAAATGTTTGTATTCTTCTTTGACTAACAGTTTGTTTATAGATATAATTTTATATAGCACTAAATAAAATCCAGAAATCAATACGCTGCCCACGAGCAGGATTTGAGTAGGAGCCGACTTGGAATTTTAATCAGGTCAACGGATCAATTATTCGTTGTTGATATCCTATAAGAGATATTATTTTTTTTTATGAAATTATCGACGGTAATTAAATTTCATCCGTAAATACCAACGGAATCTGTCCGTCGATAATTACCAATTGAATAGAAATTTTGTCGGAAAATTTAGAATTTGCTATCTGTTTTCTATCGATAATTAGTTGCGTGGCCACGTGGCTTATGGTAATTATCCATGGAAATATAATTTCGTCGGTAATTATTGACGAAAACGTTTTCTGTCAAAAAAAAATTGAGAGTTGCCGTCTTTTAATGAGGTCACATGGAGGGTAATTATCAATGGAATTACTATTCCATCAAAAAATTTGATGTTGCTGCCTATTCACTTGGCCACGGGAGGGTATTTATCGACGGAATAGAGATTTCGTCGGAAAGTTCAGTTAAAATTAGGACATTTCCCTTGGCTCGTTTGTGATCAAATTCCTCTTCTCTTTGTGGGCGGCGCTCGCGTGTGTAGGGTTTCTCCGCGTCGGTGGTAAGGCTCCCTCATCGGCCCATCTACTGGTAGCCTAATGAATGACCAGTTCAACTTGTGGTCATCTAACTTTTTTTACAAAATTTTAATTTTTTAATTAGAGTCGCTGGAATAAGTTAAATTTTCTATTTATTTATCTTAAAATTTGTGATGTCAAACTATTTCGGGCAGGGATCCTCTGGCCCCAAAATCTCTGATCCATCCCTGGTCCACACTAAAATTGCGGCCGGATCGTGATTGCGATCCGATCGTAATTTGTTCCAATCCCTTCTAGGGTTCACCGTGCCCCTCAGGTTATAGTTTGGGTACAAGCGGGTGGTCGGAGGTCATCCGACGGCCTAAACTCTAAATTCAGATTTAGGATTTAGGGTTTAGGATTTTAGATTTAGGGTTTAGGCCGTCGGATGGCCTCCGGCCACCCGCCCGAACTCAAACTATAACCTGAGGGGCACGGTGAACTCTAGAGGGGATTGGAACAAATTGCGGCCGAATCGCAATCACGATTCGACCGTAATTTTAATGTGGACCAAGAATGGACTAGGGATTTTGGGACTAGAGGATCCCTGCCCAACTATTTCACCTTTAAATTTGTCGATCCCATTTAACTTTCTTAATAGGTCACTTTATTTTATTTTATCCATTCAATACCTAATTTATTGAGTTTATAGGTATCATTTCACTTGTATAATATATTTAATAATAATTTATTAAGGAATATTTTATTCTATAATAAAATTATATACAGTGAAGATTATTATCGAACTTACAAAATTAATCAAAAAAATATAATCTATGCTATATGTATACCTTATCACATTGACATATAACAATATTAGTGTTAGATAAAAAAAAATTATGATCAAGTGAAATTAAATGAAAAGGAATATAACTTTGAAATTTAACTTTTAGAAGGTGAAATAGAAGATTTTAGTATAGAATGAATTACAAACTATGGGGGTTTTAATTTCCTGCCCCGAGTGGATAGGTAAACCATTTAAATAATTTTTTTTAATATTTATAAATTTCTAAATTATTTTAAAAATTAAATATAAATAATAATTTTTAACAGTTGTGAACTATAAATGGAATCATAATCTATGGTTTCAAATTGTAAATTATAACCGCCTCTTAAGATTAAGGTCAAGAATTAAGATTTTTTCAACCGTTATGGTATATTAAAATTTTTATATGAAATCATATATTGTATTGAAAATTTTAATATAAGAAAAATATATATCGATATCGTATTTAAAATTTGATATATCAAAATTTCGGTATATTCAATTTTTGGTATGATATAAATTCTATATCATTCATATAAAAAATTTCGATATATCAAAAATTATAATATATATATATATATACATATATATATATAAAGAGCTGATTCCTATGGGACAAATCGTACGTGCTCATGCGCGACAGCGTGAATTTTCTTTTTTTTTTTAGAAATTAACATTTCCTCATGTTAATAATTTTTATTAATTTCTAAATTTTTTTTCTCCTCCCCACTCGCTCGTCTTCTTCCTTGGTGCGACAGATGACGGGCGATGGACGGTGATGACAGACTACGTGCGACGGTGGCTGGTGTCGCCGCTTCCGACTGTCGTCGCCGCCTCCGGCCACCGTTGCACGTAGTCTGTCATCACCGCCCATCACCGCTCATCACCGCCCATCACCGCCTCCGGCCACCGTTGCACGTAGTCTGTCATCACCGCCGGTCGCCCGTCGTCTGTCGCGCCAAGGAAGAAGACGAGTGAGTGGGGAGGAGAAAAAAAATTAGAAATTAATAAAAATTATTAACATGAGGAAATGTTAATTTCTAAAAAAAAATTCAGGTTGTCGCGCATGGGCGCGTACGGTTTATCTTGCAGGAGATCAACTCTTTATATATATATATAATATATATATATATATAAAAAAAAATATATATATATATATATATATATGCTCAATTGTCTACTAATTAATATATCATCTTAATTAAGAATAAAAACAACAACAAAACGATAAAGAGAAGTATGGATAATTTTTATCTTCTTAAATAACAATAAAAATATATCATTCTAAATTCTATACAAATTCGATCAAAGAAATAATATTTTCTAATTACACCACAGCAAGACCAAAACATAGTCGAAAAGTATGATTTGCTAACTTATGGAAAATCACTTTGATGTCAAAAACCAGACACAACCAATCCAGAAGCCACGTGCAATTCCTTGTTCATAACAATAGGGATTCAATTCCCCATCGACTAAAGTATTTTTACAAATTTAGCATGACAATTAAAGTCTTGATTACAAAATAAAGTGCTTCGAAATTTTCATTAGGTCAAGATGGAATTGGTTTTCCTATTAAGTTAGGCCAGTTGATTTAGTTGTATACAATACAAGACTTTCAGGTTCTAAATAGAAAAATAAATAATTTATAAGACAATTTGTTCGGTATTTCAGCATATACCAAAATATCAAAAAAATATTAAATTTTATTTTTCAATATACTGTTAATATTGATATGTTCAATATATGTGCGGTATACTAAAATTTTCAATATTTTTCTCACCTCTACAGTTTGTCTTTTTTCATTGCTAATTATATGTATGTTAATTAGACAATATATTGTGTGTAAATTTACCTAATAGTGTATAGGAAATAACATTTAGATTTTATTAGACGCTGATCCATGTTTTATATATATATATATATATATATATATATATATATATATATATATTTTTGTATTAGTTTTACTTTTGCATTGGATTCATTAACCTTGCATGCAAATGGATGCTAATTAACACCTAGGCCGATTCATTCATTGATTTTATTAAATAATTAAATTCATAATATAAATCGTGTGTCATTTGAAATTAGTTTTGATTTGGTTTAATTTGAATGGACCCAAAACTTCTTATTTTAAATGCTAAATTAACTGTATATGTTTTTTTTACTCTCTTTCATTCTTTTATCTCTAAATTTATTAGAAATGAAATATTTTTAATAGATTAATATGTTTGTCTTCTATATTTAGTTACAATTATGACGTATGTCTAGGATTGATTTAGTATTGTAAATTTAATTTTTCGTATGAAATTATATATCTAATAAACTATGTTGGTATAAAAAAATTCTATTTAGACTGTACCTAAAATTTGATATATCAAAATTTTAATATACTTGATTTTCAACTTTTTACCAAAGAATGCACCAGAATTGGTATTTACCAAAAGGCGTATCATGATTTTATTTTTACCAAAGAGCGCAGCGATGTTAGTGATCTTCCTCTTATACCCCTCCCATCAACAAATGTCGAATCATTTTCTCAGTTAGAATTTCGAGACATCTAAACCAGCCTCTTTTTTTGACTTTTCAATTTAAAATAATATATTCTGGGAGTCGGATACAAAAGCGTAAGGTAAACTTTATCACAATATATAATTTCAGGCCCATATTGGACCTGAAATCAGATAACTAATTAGAACTTGACTAGTACTAATTGGTATGTCTCGGTTAATAATTAATTATTAGAAATATTAAAGTCACTAAATAAAATAAATATCCAAATTACTCCCTATTTTCTTCTTAAAAAAAAAAAAATAAGGCCCCGGCGTCTCCTTCCATCGCTCTCGATCGACGATGACAGTAATTAATTAACAAATTCATCAATATTGTATTTCAATTCATGTGCCGATCACAAACATACTTCATGAACTGATGATCTGCTACAGCAGGAACTTGAGATTGATGACTTCCAAAAAGAAACAAAAAAAATAAGGCATGAAATCAAAAAAAAAAAAAAAAGATTAAGACCTGAAATCTTTTGATTTCAAGCCCACGATGGGCCTGAAATCAAAAGATTTTAGGCCCAGCGTGGGCCTGAAATTTTTGATTTCAGGTCCACGTTGGGCCTGAAATTAGATTTTAGGCCCGACGTGGACTCAAATTTTTTTTTATTTTAAAAATATATTAATATATAAAAAACCTATCAAAACACGTAATTTCATATTCAAACGCAGAGTTTGAAGTCACGCTAAGAGGGCCTGAACACAGATGACTTCAGGCCCTGCGTGCCATCAAAATTTTTTTATTTTAAAAATATTTTTTATTATTTTTAATCATGATTTATTAAATTAAATAAAAATATCAATAGTTCTAGGAGATGGTATTTTTGGTGTCCAAACTTTTAATGATTATAAATTATATTGCAATAAGAGTTTTTTAGTCTATCAGTGGGTTTTCACCAAAACCCACTGATGGACCTATGATATTTAGATTTCTCAAAATCCAATATCAATAGATAGAGTTGAGCTAGGAGATGATATTTTTGGTGTTCAAACTTCTAATGATTATAAATTATGTTGCAATACGACTAAGTTCATAAATTATATTGCAATCGTTCTGTGCCAACTGATACAGTATGAGAACATAATTAATATTCATTAGGACTAAGTTTAGACACCACAAATACCATCTCCGGGGCTATGGTGCAACGGTAGGGCGACTAGTTGCTTCCCCAGGCATCCGCGGTTCGATTCCCAGCTACGGCGTATTTACAGGAATTTTTCCTCCAAATGGGGCGCGAACCCTGGGACGCTGGGCTTCTAGACCGCCCACTACGAGCGCTTCCCGATTTTCCCTGGCGGCCGGTGGGAAACTTCCGTGTGGCCGGGCCGTCGCCCGAGGTTGGTTGAAAAAACCTTGTTAATCATTTTTTTTAACTAGTGATATCGAGTATTGTGAAATCCAAATATCCTAAGTCCATTAGTGGGTTTTGGTGAAAACTCATTGATAGACCTAAACATCTCCTATTATAACATAATTTATAATGATTAGAAGTTTAGACACCAAAAATATCATCTCCTAGCTCAACTCTAACTATTGATATTGGGTTTTGATGAATCCAAATATCCTAGGTCCATCAGTGGATTTTGGTGAAAACCTACTGATGGACCTAAAAAACTCCTCCAAATGGGGCGCGAACCCTGGGACGCTGGGCTTCTAGACCGCCCACTACGAGCGCTTCCCGATTTTCCCTGGCGGCCGGTGGGAAACTTCCGTGTGGCCGGGCCGGTCGCCCGAGGTTGGTTGAAAAAACCTTGTTAATCATTTTTTTTTAACTAGTGATATCGAGTATTGTGAAATCCAAATATCCTAAGTCCATTAGTGGATTTTGGTGAAAACTCATTGATAGACCTAAACATCTCCTATTATAACATAATTTATAATGATTAGAAGTTTAGACACCAAAAATATCATCTCCTAGCTCAACTCTAACTATTGATATTGGGTTTTGATGAATCCAAATATCCTAGGTCCATCAGTGGATTTTGGTGAAAACCTACTGATGGACCTAAAAAACTCCTATTGCAACATAATTTATAATCATTAGAAGTTTAGACACCAAAAATACCATCTCCTAGCTCAACTTTAACTATTGATATTGGATTTTGAGAAATCCAAATATCCTAGGTCCATCAGTGGGTTTTGGTGAAAATCCACTGATAGACTAAAAAACTCTTATTGCAACATAATTTATAATCATTAGAAGTTTGGACACCAAAAATATCATCTCCTAGAACCATTGATATTTTTATTTAATTTAATAAATCATGATTAAATATTATAAAAAATATTTTTAAAATAAAAAAATTTTGAGTGCACGCAGAGCCTGAAGTCATCTGTGTTCAGGCCCTCTTAGCGTGACTTCAAACTCTGCGTTTGAATATGAAATTACGTATTTGATAGGTTTTTTATATATTAATATATTTTTAAAATAGAAAAAAATTTGAGTCCACGTCGGGCCTGAAGTCATCTAATTTCAGGCCCAACGTGGGCCTGAAAGCAAAAAATTTCAAGCCCACGCTGGGCTTGAAATCTTTTGATTTCAGACCTATGCTGGGCCTGAAATCTTTTGATTTCAGACTCACGCTGGGCCTTAAATCAAAAGATTTCAGACCCTACTCTTATTTTTTTTTATTTCATGCCTTATTTATTTTGTTTTTTTTTTTGAAGTCATCAATCTCAAGTTCCTGCTGCAGCATATCATCATTTCATGAAGTGTGTTTGTGATCGGCACGGGAATTGACATACAATATTGATGGATTTGTTAATTAATTATTGTCGTCGTCGATCAAGAGCGATGGAAGGAGACGTCGGGGCCTTATTTTTTTTTTAGAAGAAAGTAGGGAGTAATTTGAGTATTTATTTTATTTAGTGACTTTAATATTTCTAATAATTAGCTATCAATGAGACATACTAATTAATACTAGTCAAATTCCAATTAGTCAAATTAAGCCTGAAATAAAAGATTTCAGATCCAACGTGGGCCTGAAATTATGTGTTGTGATAAGGTTTACCTTACGCTTTTGTAGCCGACTCTCAGAATATATTATTTTAAATTGAAAAGTCAAAAAAAAGTGACTCGTTCAAATGTCTCGAAATTCTAACTGAGAAAGAGATTCGACATTTATTGGCGGGAGGGGTATAAGAGGAAGATCATTAAAATCGTTGCGCACTTTGATAAAAATGAAATCATGGTCTGGCTTTTGATAAATATCAATTCTCAAATACGCCCTTGGATAAAAAGCCGCTTGATTTTTGGCATAAATTTCATATCGTTGTAGTGTATTGAAATTTTTGATATGGTATCGGTATAGTACAGTCTATACTAAAATTATGTATATAAAAAAATTATGTTTATCTAATGTTCACTAATTAGAATAAATCATTTCAATTAAGGAAGCAAAAATAACCAAATAATAAAGAGAATATAGATAGTAGCTATCTTCTACAGAAATACTAGAAACATAGAATCCTAAATTCTAAAATTTAATACAAAACTTTTAGCCATAATTAGAAAATTAATTAATTTATAAAAAAATTTGTTTAATATTCAGTATATACCGAAATATTAAATTTAATATTGATATCGAAAAATTTGGTACGATATAATATTAAATTGAAAAATTTTGGCATATTTTTAATATCGATATTTTAGTACATATCGTTACAGTAGGTACGACGTATTAAAATTTTTAATATTTTTCTCATCTCTAAATCCACGAGCTGAAGGTTTCAAACCGTTCAAGTATAGGTTGAAACCCTATTCAAATCTAATCACAAGGAGCTCACTATGAACTGCAAGATGAATGGACACGATTTTTTAATCGCATAGCACAAAGAGAATCCAAACATCACAATTCACAACACGTCACTAAGACAATAAATCACAGAGGATTACTTAGGGTTAATTAATAAATCTGTTATAATATTTATATAGATCTTTAAATTTATGATAGCTTTTTATTTATATAGAATTTTAAATTTATATAAAACATTTAGGAGACGTTTGGTTTATTTCATTTTTTATTTTTATTTTTCAAAAAATCATATTTTCTCATTTTTTGAAAAATTATTTTATTTCATTCTCTAATTTTCCAGAAAACACTATATTTTATTCTGGAAAATAAGATTAGAAAATATAAACCAAATACGTTTTCCAGAAAATCATATTTTCTATGAAAAATAAAAATAAAAAATAATTTTATTTCATTCTCTAGTTTTTTATAGTTTTTATTTTTTTTTTTTCAAAATTACTTTTAAATTATATTTTTTTTTCAAGGTTTATAAAGGGATACTTTTGCAAAGCTTCCTTGGAAACTTAAAAATACATCTTCGCCTTACCTCTTAAAACAACTTATGAAAGTTGATTTGCCGAATCTAACTATATATTAACTTCCACATTGAGATAATTAGATAGTGAGTTTCTATCCCTATAATTTTGCAATAGCTGTAATCTTTTTTCAAACTGTGGTGTTCAAATTTATTTGATAAGATAGTAAATTCGGATAAAGATACTAAAATGAATTAAGATATTATTATGATTATTTAAGTTAGGCTTGGTTTTAGGGATGACAATGGGTCGGGTTCGGGTCAGATTCTATATCCTCCGTACCCATACCCATCGGGTATCGGATATCCATCGGGTATACCCATACCCATTAAAGAATCAGATATCTTGTATACTAATAATTTTTTTTCTTTCTATCCAACTATATCATTGAACAAAAGTACATTATAATTAACATTAAAGTTAAAAAAATATATATCTATAATTTTAAAAATATATTAAACATATATATAATCTATTTCTAACATTAATACAAATTATTAGTAGGTTTTGGGGGAAAAATCTTTAATGTATATATGTTTTTTTATTTAATCGGGTATTCAGGTCAGATATCGGGTATTGGTAGTCCCTCTATATCCTCTTCCATTCGGGTCGGATGTCGGATTCTCCATCGGGTTCGGGTGAAATTGCCATCCTTACTTGGTTTCTTTCGTATAACTTGAGTTTGGTTAAGTTTGATTTGAATTTGGTTATTAAATTCTCAATTAAAGCTTATTTAATTGTTTGAATTTTTATATTTTAAAATTTATTTGGTTCCTTATTGAGATTAATAATAGAAGTATGTTTAGTTCGTTGTTTAGTTTGATAATAGAAATTTATTTATTTATTTTTAAAATTTATTTATTTATCATATTAATAAGAGTTTATTGGTGAATATAATTCATAAATTTTATTCATGAATATTATTTACAAATCATTCATAATCTCTATTAATTATAGCAAATTCGTCAAGATTATTCATGAATAATTCACAATATCTATTCATTGAAGTAAACACTCCGTCCTTAGATTATGTAAAAAAAATAAATTACAAAATCAGTTTATAATCTACCGCCAAATGGTTAAAGGTGAAAGCATAATCTCTCTTCATAAACCTTAAAACACATGTTCAACTTATTCCCTTAGTTTAACAAATTATTCAAATTTATTTATTTAATTAATTATATATATATTAATCGAATATAAATAAATTTTTACTAAATCAAATATAAAATTTACTCAAGAAAGTTACCGAATATGAAATTTACTTATGAAAATTTGATTCATTTACAGCTCTATTTATTCTGTCAGATTTGGATTTCAAATTTTCTAATTAAAATTACGCCTATTTGTTTTTTCCTACACCATTTTTAAGACTTCGTAAGACCTATACATACCATAACCTAGTGAATAATGTTATGCACAACAGTGTGATCGATCAAATAGAGAAACTCAAGATTATTCATCCACAGCCTACACTCTTTTTAACATCATGATTTAATAGTAGCTTATTGACTTTGTAAGAACTATTTACATACCACAACAACCTAGTGAATAATATTATGCACAAACAACGCTACTATTGATCAAACAGAGAAACTTATATTATTCATTCATTCATCCATCCGTCAAAACCATCTGTCCCCTTCATACATAATTCAGATTGACGTTGTGATGATCCAAATCTGCTCTCTTCAGATGAAATAGCCATACAACTCAATGAAGCACATGCAGAGGTTCCAAACGTTGGAATCACCTGATGAAGGGCCCCTTAAAATGACTCGAAAGAACCTAAATGGAAGCAGTGCCATAGAACCAGTTATTGGCCATGATGCAAACTGGCCAGATCGGCAAATTGTTTGGTCGTCGTCGTGAACTCTTAGATTAGTCCAGTTTTCACCATCCATGGATCCCTGGTGAAACATTAGTCGGCGATTTCGCCTTTGCATTTACCCGAACGAAAAATATCGAGTTAGAGGTAGTGGAAGATAAAGGTTTACCTGAAAAGCCCAGGACCTCATGTACGTCGAGGAGCCATCTTGCCTCACACTATAATAATTGCACATCAGCTGTGAAGGCAGAGCGGGGAGACAATGAGTCGAACAATAATCGAAAGTTTGAAATTTTCATGTGAATAACTTTTGCATCGAATTTGAAGACCAGTAAGAAACAAGTCGAACCATAAAAAGGTGGTGGCATCAATCGAGCGTGCCAATGGAGCCACATTAACAAGTTCTCACACTAGTTCCTTCTCCCTATGATGCAAAGAAAATGTTTAAAAGGGTGAATAGACTGACTCTCTGCTTAGTTATCCACCTCCAAACTATCTTCTTGTAGTACTTCCATCTCCGAAGAGTAAACATGGCTATAAATACAGCGTAACTTTAAGAAAGTCAAACCGTTTTTCATTTGCCATTACAAAGATTAGTGTTCGGACATATTATATTGCACACCTATCCGTGAGCATCATGTGAATACCTAATGTTATTTTTTTTTTAGCTTTAAGAAAATAAAAATTAAAAAAGAAATTAATGCTCGATCCTCACGGATGAATATGCAGTATATCATCCCTCTTAATAGTGTTTACCTCTGTATGTGTTTCAACACATGTAACAGTAGTTCAAAATATAAAAACATTAAGACTACAAAAGATAGGTATTAACTTCGTACAAAAGTATACTTTACGAGTTATGAAAGAGGAGCATGATCTTTGAACATGAGTACCTGATGATTTTCACCGATATCTACCATCCACCATGAGGAACTTTGACCACCTTCAATCCGAGGTCCAGCAAACGAGGTGCCCTATGGAATACCAGTATACGACTTCGTTACCGCAGATCCAACTTAGAAGGATTGACTTATGTGTGCCTATAAGTTACCTGATACGCCCTCGATACCAATGCCTTTGGGTCTGTGTACCTAGAAGCAGGGCTGCTGGCTGTTACAGTAACTTTCTGGGGCATTAAATCAAGAAGCGAGTCAAGGCGACGTACACATATACAGGGATATGGGTAGCGTATCGTAAATATGAGTACGAAAACTCACCTTAGCTAAAACAGGATTTACCCACGGATGCTTCCCGTATGACGTCCCAGTAAAATATATTACACCATTTCTGTCGCCGTCACATATGTATTGAAGCTCTTTGTAACTTGATCGTCTGTGCTGAAATCTCACACTGATACAAAAACCACATAAATTTAATTGATAGAGGAGTTGCACCAAGGTCTAGATGAGATAACTCACTTGTGACTGAGTTCTGGTAACTTCACTCCTGTGATCGCTTCATTCACCTTTTGAATCATCAAGTCATTAAACTTCTTCGAGAATTAAAACCATGGAATAAATTCTAGTAGACTCACACGAATAACTCACCAGCTGATGAAATATAGGAATGTGCTTGCTAAGACTGCTATCTGCCAGCTGCGAATATTATAGTGTACCGTTGAAATTAAACAGCCCCATAGCTCACAAGCACAACCATTCAAATTTATTCTTCACAACTTGGTGGAGCGTACCTTCTCAAGTAAAAGCAACGACATCAATGGGAAACGCACAAATGGTAGCAAAGACTCAAGTGAATGAAGCCTGTCTCCAAAACTTTGTTCAGGTGTGGAAGAACTCATTAGTTCATCAACTCTAGCCCAGCCGCATACTTCACATGCTTGTGTGCACCAAAGTAGTATAGCATCCAAAACCTTGTCTTCTGAAGTTACAGTCATATCGGCATGCTGAAAAGAGCATTACAAAAACAAATGACAAGGATCCCTTTCTATAATTTCTCTCAAGTAAAGAATTTCTAGGTATTGAAAAACCAAATCATTTTTTACCATGACTAGCTATTCGGAGCACTACATTGAATTGAATCTCTTTTAACTACTGTCAGAACAATGCAACTGACTCGATGTAAGATATACAACAATTGAAGATGTATCCATAACTTACAATACAAATGGAAGGGTCCTATGGTGTTCAAATTCACAGCAATCAGGTTGTTTCAGGAAACTATCTTCCAAGCACTCTAGATATCTTAGTTTAACAATATAAACAAATATTTGGCTAACTCTAATCATAAGCAAAGTTTAGGTCAAACCTATATTGAATGTGATTCATTATAAATTGTGCTAAAGATCAAAATGATGGAAAAGTTGATATTATTAGAATGGCTAGATGCTTTACATTAGTTGATAGAAAGGCATGATGTCATGATCAGGATAATCACTTGGACGATTGTCTTGACAAAGTATTGCTTTACCATTGAGAAATGAAGCTCTTATAATAGAGAACCCATGGCGGCATCCAATATAAAGCATAAAAAGGAATGCAACCTAAAGTAGACAACAGATTAAGAACTTAAGACACATGTTAATCTAATGAAACATAACGTACCTGAAGAATATCCCTAAAGGTTGCCTCATCAAATAAGACAAAATCAGTGCTCGCAGTAGTACAGTAATCAAAGTGCATTGCAAAGTTCCTCTTGCATGTTTCTTCAAGCAGCTTATATGATTGGACTGATGAAACTGCTTGCAGAACGGTACAAACTATATCCTGCAACAAATTTTGATTGGTTAGTCTCAACAATTATCTAGCAATTTCTCCAAAATCTTCTGAGGCCTCGTCCATTAAATTTGCAAAACAGAAATAAGTCTTGAAGGAAGAGCTTGTTCCAGTTGGAAGACACCGACCCTGCACAATAATATGTATACAAGATGATTAAGATCTTGCATTTTCTGCAGTGAGCTAATAGAATTGACCTCATCGGTGACATCCCACACCACCAAGATCCTTGGGCTATGTGACATGAATCAAACAGGTGCATGATGTAAATCTAGGATACATATGCTGATGCTGCCGAAAAAGATGATCACTATAGAGCAGGGAAACCCCATGGTACAATTTACTCTTCAACTCAAATATGCTTGCTGAACTACTAACTTAACAATAGAGCAGGGAAACCCCATGGTACAATTTTACTAAATCCATAAATTTCGCTTTTCATGATGACTGAACACCATGTCCTTAATTCATATACTATCAAACATGTCCAATAATCTTTTAGAGATTCTGGCACTTACTGCTATTGCTACACTGATACCTTTGTCAATAAGACATGCCCAGTAAAGCCAGTTCTAGATATGCTAGGTTTGCATATATGTAAATTAGTTCCAAAAGAGCATGAGTCGTAGGTACAATTTCATCTGATCAGCACAAAGTGAAATTTATTGGTCCAATATAATCTTCAATTTCCCAGTTTCCAAATAATAACTGAATTAATGAACTTCGTTGATCTGAAACATTAGAACTACCACATTGTCTTTTAATTTTCAAATAAACCGCCAACTTGTTTCATATTCTGCTCTCTTTTTGCCTTCATTTGAAATCTAACTTGAAAGGGAAAAATAAATATACAAAATAAATGTACTACAAAGAAAGATAGGGTAAAGTACCTCTGAAAGGCATTCTATGACACGTTTGCAGCATTCTTGCTGGAGAACAGTAACACCAAATTGGTCAGCAAGAAGTAGCAGCAGAATTAGAATGGGACTCGTCTCTAATATGTCCATGTCAAGTGTCCCGGTGTACATAAACTGAAGCATGACTAAAAAAGCTTCAGCAGAAACATCCTTCAAATATATATCTGATGAACTGGTTTCTACCATTCCATTAGTGAACATCTGAAACAAAAACAGTTAATTTATATTGAACTGATTTGTTCAAATGCTATATAAATACGTAACCAATAAGTTAATGCTCAATTGGCTGAATGAATACAGAATACCTCACTGTGGTTAATTGTTGTAACTATCTGTTGAGAATGGTCAAAAGCACAAACATACCTTTGCAAATGGCGAACTCCATAGACTAAGCACAAGTTTGTGTGACTGAGCAACAAGGCCATGACCTTCAATATGTAGGTTTACATCACTGTGCTCACCAGTATCAAGGAAATGTTTTAGCTTTCCCACATCAAGAGGAACTTCATGAGGAAAGGTACTGAATTGTTGAATGTGGGAGCTCAGATTTGTGATTTTCACAGTATTGCCAGAATCCAAACTCTTATTGCTTATCTCAAAACCCTTGGTAATTTCTTCACATTGTTTATCTAATTCTGTAACTTTAAATTGGACACTTAAATCCCGTAGAGGGCCAACTTCACATTCTGAAATCTAGGTAAATTGAGGGGAAAAAAAATTAAAACTACAAAGAATGTTATCAAAAGGAAAAAAATACAAAATATATTTCCTGAATATCCTGTATGACTGACCTGTGTCTGTCCAGCATAGATGAACTCCAGAAAGGCATGCAGAACAGGATATGATGTTAAAGGTAGTTCTATAACATTTTCATCAGTTAATTCTGAGAAGACTCCAGTAGCACATAAAATGACCTTATGTGCAGGAACAACCTTTCTTTCTGGACCAACAACAAACATTAGATCAGATAAATCCCAGTTCTCCAGAAAGTTAACCAGTCCCTGCTTGTCTAAGCTGTGATTCAGTTCCTCCATCACATCACACTCATCATCCTCCCCTTCATAAACTTTATAGTCAATGTGGCTCCAAATGGCATTGTTATGTGATTGCATGGGTAGTATACTGATATTTCTGTAACCCACATGCTTATCCCAGCTACTAAGACCAATATACTGAACATTAAATTTAAGTTCTGAATCAAGCCATTCAAAGATAAGGTTTTGAAAAGGATATTTCCCCTTGCCAATACTAATCAAGCCATCATATATGCTGATCCAATAACTCTGGAATGCTGAAGAGGAACACAAACCTACTCCAGCAACATCAACCACAGTCTTTCCACTCGCTTCGATCTTTAACCTTCGATTTCTATGGCTTCCCAAAATGATGGTATAGTTAGGATTATTATCCATTTTGTAATGATAATGTTGGCTCCCTGCTTGTGCCCTGAAAACCAAGGTGACATCATTTTGAGCAAATGCTTCAAAGGCTATGCAGCCACGCCCTGCTTCCCTGAACCTCAGTTCCTCGCACCAAACACACTTGAAAGGTGCAACTGTGAGGAATTTCCTTTGTTTTTCAACACCCATTCCCTTTATTAAGCTAAAAAAACATAGATAAGCATTAGGATAAGACTGAAGATGCTACAAAGGTATGTATGCTAGTGTGAGAGGGTTAAACTCCATCTAAGACTATGGTTGAACTTTGAACAACATGAAAAAATAAAATAAGTACAAAACCATTCAATGTCTTGAACCATAACCAAGCAGCAAATGCAGCGTCAAGAAACGGCCTAAACTGTGCCGGAGTTGAGGAGGAAGGTTGTTTATACAATGGTACACTGCTGAAGGATTAGACTGAGTGGAATATATACACACACACAAAGAAATATATAACAGAAACTCAGTATTGTCTTCATTTGCCAAAGAGAAAAATATCAGCAGCAAGACAAAAGTCAGAAATTAAATTAACTATGGAAAAATAAGCTCCACAAATTACCCCAACGAACTGTTGCACTTCGGCACCACAAACTGCAATCGATAGGGATGCAAGCAATTGGATATCACAACTATAATAATCAAGAGTACGGAATCAGTGAAAAAGACGGACCAGGATTCTACGGCCTATAAAATCTTGCTTGATAAAAATATGAAATGGAAATCAACAAAGAGTACGTAAACGCGCGCTTGAAGAACACGCTCCGTGAAAAATTACCCTAACGATTGTCCTACAATCAATTCTAAAGCTTCAAAATTCAAGCAAAAAGATAGGAAAAATAAAACTGAACATTCACATTGCAAGAGATCCCCAATGACTGCCATGCCAGCTAAAACCCTAGGATACTGATAATCATATCCCTAATTATATTGCTTCCAAAACAGATGATCCTTAGCTTAGAAAGAGGCCACGATAAAGACAAAGCTGAGTCATTTGTTTGATCTTATCCACAAGAACAAATATCTTTTTTCCTAGTTTAGAAACAGCAATCTGACGACGACGAATTTTCCACTTTAACCAAAATCAAATTAGCAAGCGTTAGCAAAAGACTTCAATCGCACTAAAAGTATTACCTTGCGAAGAAATTGTAAGATTCCCGATGAAATGGAAGGATCGAAAAGAAAATTCGAAGGGAAATGAACAAGCACCGGATTTAGGAAGACATACGAACTCCAAGACCCTTCGATTCGCCTATAGACTTTCGGTTAGCCTTCCAATTTCGTCTTCGATCTGGCGGAAGCCTACATGGTCGCAGGATCGATCGTCGATTTGGATATTTAGGGGCGTGCAGAAACAGAGCAGCTGGGAGTGCCAACGCCACACCGCTTTGAATAGGAAGAAGCTGCGTTGTCCTGACGTGGATATCACAGGGAAACTTACAAATGCGAGTCCGGATCCTCTGCGCCGGACTCCTCCCTGTGCCCGTGTGCCAACTCGCCGGCGATCACCGGCGAGTCGTCCGATCGACGATCAGACACCGTCAATAATTTTTGATCGTCGTTCCCAATAAGATGATATCCTTGGAGCACGGTGAACCCGTCGAAATCGTCACATCAGACATCTCGTCGGATTCGACGGTGAATACGATACCATCACAGATGCGACGATTTCGACGGGTTCACCGTGCTCCGAGGATATCATCTTATTGGGAACGACGATCAAAAATTATTGACGGTGTCCGATCGTCGATCGGACGACTCGCCGGCGATCGCCGGCGAGTCGGCACACGGGCACAGGGAATGCCCCCTGCTCTCAACCATTTTTTAAAAACATTTACTCAGAAGTTTAAAAATATTAAAATGGCCCTGATAGGAATTTTTTATTATTATTATTTTTTAATTGACATAAATATTTAATTTAGGTCAATTAATTTAAAAAATAATCTCACAAAAACTTTTCATCAGTTATTAAAATAAATTTCATAATATCCGTAGCAACAAACCTATCAATTTAATATTTTTAAGTTAATTATTAATTAAAAATATTATATAACAATTTACTAGCTGTCTATGTAACTTTGTATTCTAAAATTATTAAATCACATATCTATTTTTAATTTTATCCTTATTAATCAATTGATGAAAATCATACTGATTAATTCACAAATTGAATCAAAATTTTCCTACATCTCAAGCTAAAAAAAGGGTGAAACATTCCCATCAGCCAATTTTGGTCAGGCAAAAAAGTGTTGGCAAAAGACGATTCGATCTCCCTCAACGCCCCCGCGAATGTATCCTAGGGCCAACACGGAGAAGATAAATCATGAGGGCTAGGAAGATAAATCACGGGAGATACTTGCCTAGATGTTGTGGCTAGTGCATGGGGAGGGTAGGCACACTAGCTTTGTCAGGTTTTGACCCCTAGATCTCATGTTGGCAATACCCATGCACTAACCATTAGTCTATCCCGTGGGGACTTGCTCGGGCAAAATAAGCTGATAGATCAAACGATTTTAGATTGACATGAAATTAGTTCCTATGTGTATGGTTAATTCTTATGATTATATCTACGTCCTCAACATCAATTTAACCCAATATATTAAGAGTATTGATTTTTTTAACAAGAATTAAATTTTTTGAATAAACAAATTCATGTTTGAAAAATCACTATTCTCATAATATATTGATTCAAATTGAAGTTTGAGAGCATAGATATAATCAAGAGAATTAGATGAATACATAGGAACTAGTTTCATGTTAATCCGAGCTCGTTTGGTCCATCAACAGGTTTTGCCTAAAATCAGCTGATAGACCAAATGAACCGGTTGATAGACCAAACGATCTCAGAATGATATGAAACTAATTTTTATATTTTAGTCTAATTCTTTTTATTATATTCATGCCCTCATTCATTGATTTAACTCGATATATTGAGAGTAGTGATTTTTTGAACACGAATTAAATTTTTTGAAGAATTAAATTCATGTTTAAAAAAATCACTGCTCTCAATATATTAAGTCAAATTGAAATTTGAGAGCATGAATATAATTAAGAGAATTAGATGAATATATAGGAGCTAGTTTTATATAAATCCGAGGTCGTTTGGTCAATCAACTGATATTTTTTCAAAATCGGCTAATGGACCAAACTAACCGGTTGATAGACCAAACGACCTCGGATTAACATAAAAATAAATTCTATATTTTAGTATAATTCATCTAATTATATCTAATCCCTTAAATATTAATTTGACTCAATATATTGATAGTAGTAATTTTTTAAACATGAATTTAATTCTTCAAAAAATTTAATTCGTGTTCAAAAAATTACTACTCTAATTATACTCAGTCAAATTGATGGTTGAGGGATATAATCAAGAGAATTAGACTAAAATATAAAAGTTAGTTTCATGTCAATCTGAGGTTGTTTGATCTATCAACCAGTTAGTTTAGTCCATCAACTAGTTTTGGGTAGGGGTGCCAATTTGGGTGGGTCGGGGTCGGGTTCGGGTCGGATTCAGGTCGGGTTGGGAAAAAAAATTTAACTCCCAACCCAAACCTGACCCAAACCCGATTTCAACCTGAAACACCCAAACCCGAACTGAACCCGACCAACCCCGAACCCGACCCGAATAACCCGAAAAAACTTATTCGAAACGTCTTTTTTTGCTATTTTCCCCATAATTTTTTGCTTTTATTTCAATACTCCATCATGATCATACTAATATTGATATTAATATACATAAAAATATCTTAATTTTCAAAATAAAATTTGATTTAACCCCAAAAAATCCACTAAACATTAAATTTGGGTCAACCCGAACCCGACACGAAAATTTTCAACCCGAAACCCTCCAACCCGAACCCGAAAATTTTAAACTCGAACCTGATTTTTTTTTGGGTCGATTCAAGTTGGGTCGTCGGGTCATGTTGATTTTTGACACCCCTAGTTTTGGGCATAATCGGTTGATGAATCAAACGACCTATGATTGACATGAAACTAGCTCATATGTATTCACCTAATTCTCTTGATTATATCCATGCTCTTAAACTTCAATTTGACTAATATATTGAGAGCAATAATTTTTTAAATACAAATTTTATTGTTCGAAAATTTTAATTTGTGTTTAAAAAATTAATATTCTCACTATAAAAATTATTACTCTTAATATATTGAGTTAAATTTATATTTTAAGACAAGGATAAAATTAGGAGAATTAATCATAAATATAAAAATTAATTTCATGTCAATCCAAAATCGTTTGGTCCATCAATTGGTTTTGCCGTGACAAAATCAATTGATGGACTAAACGATCTCGGATTGATATGAAATTAGGCTGGTTTGGTAGGGTGTAATCGACCCTGTAATGTAATCGAGATTACATTACAAGTTGGATTCCTTTGTTTGGAATCACTTTAAGATTGTAATGTAATGTAATCTCGATTACAAAAGAGGTTGATGATTTGTAATCTGGATTACAAAACAAAACCTCCGTAATCTGGATTACAAAACAAAACCTCCGTAATCTGGATTACATTACTGCTTGTAAAGTCGTCGGCCGGACGGTGACAGTTGTCGGTCGCTGCCGGCCGGCCGCCACCACCGACGACCACCGCAGGCCGGCCACCGGCGACCACCGCCGGCCGGCCACCGGCGACCACCGTCGGCCGGCCACCAGCGACCACCGCAGGCCGGCCACCGGCCACCACCTCAGGCCGGCCACCGGCGATCACCACCGCCGGCCGCCACCGCCGGCTGTCGGCGGCGTTCGTCGGCCGGCCGTCGTCGACCGTTGGCGGTGTTCGCCGGCCGGTCAATGGTCACTGGTCGCCCGCCGACGGTCGTCGGTCGTCAATCTTGATTACATTATAGGATGGATTACCCCTCACCAAACAAAAGAATCCAACTTGTAATTGTTATCAAAGATTACATATAACTCATTACCAAACATAATAATGTAATCAAGATTACATTACATTACATTACAAACTTGATTACATTACAGATCGGATTACATTACCCTCTACCAAACGTAGCCTTAATTTCTATGTATATGGTTAGTTCTCCTGATTATATCCACGCCATTAAACATCAATTTAATCTAATATATTGAAAGTAATAATTTTTTAAACATGAATTCTCTCAATATATTCAGTCAAATTAAAATTTGAAGATATGAATATAACATGCAAATTAATCATATATATATATATATATATATAATTTAATAATTTTAAAATTATCTTATATAATTTAAATATTTTATAAAGTTAGATATGTGATTCAGTAAAATAAATTGTTGAAAAATATTCATTAATTTGATAAAATTATGAGTGGATAATTGAAAAATCAAAAAGAAACTCTGATCATTATTGTCCGAGGATAACGTGTGTGGTGTAGGGGCAAAAATATCATTTTAGGGCTTCCATTATTTGATATTATATTCTAAATTATAATATTCTGATTTATTTTAAAAGATATAAAATTAATTATTAAATATCATCTCGTGACTGGTGTGATGACTTTAGCATTTTTATATGTATTTTTTGAAAGCGAACAGTAATATTAACCGTCAATTCTTTATCTCATTAAATATTAATCCATTAGCTATAAATCATATTCTTGTTATAATTACTAATTAAATCTTTTTATTTTTTTCTTTATATATATATATTTATTATAATCTCATATTATTTAACTAGAATATTTATTTATAAACTAAATATATATTTATAACATCTTGCTCACCCCTCCACCTTAATATTTTTATTTATTATTCATCAGGACGAATGAACAAATTTTAAAAACTTTTATTTAATATAATTACAAATTAATTATTTTACATTTAATTTTTTTCTAATTCAAATACAATAAAAACATGTATTAATAAAGAGCTACCATGGAGAACGTGAACTTATAGCATGAAACATAACGTAAATAACGTGATATTTTTCATGTACACATTCGATTATCGCTTGAACATCGACGGTGGTCTCCGACTGTCGCTCCGAACAAAATTATAATCTGGGAGGCACGGTAAACCCGTTGAGGATCAATGTAATTGAAGTGTCACACCCTTCATATTGAATTTCACTTTGAAAATTCATATTACCTATTATTTTTATTAATAAATTATATTTTTGCATTTATCTATTGCCACCTCTTAGTATCCTCGAGTATGATCATATTAAATCGATTTTAAATTTTGGACTGATCTATTTTAAATTTAAATCCCGAACCAATCAAATGGACTCCATCTATTTAACAACATTCATATTATAACTATTATAATCTTATAAACCATATTATAATAATTATAAAATCATAATTATTAAAATACTATCTTAATTTATTTACCTAATATTCACATTATAAGTAAAGATGTCAGACTAGTTGATCCATATATAGTGGGGTGGACCAGCCCATTATTGGACGACGATTTGGCAAGGCGAGACAGGCTAACCTATCATTTTGACAGGTTAGAAAATCTCCAATCCAATTCAATATGAGTTACGAGTTAGACGAGTCAACCCATAAGTTCCAAAATAAAAATAAAAAATGGTATAAAAAATTAAAATCTAATTAATCTAAATCTAACCAAATATGTTAGAATGAACAATTTATTTACCTTTCTTTTTAAGTTACTCTTGAATCTTTGTCATTTGATTTGAAAATCTAATTATACTGATTATTCAATTTTATAAGTTTGTTTGTTCTAGAATGTAAAAATGGGTATAACATTTGCGGCTTCATTTTAACTTTCTAATCTAAATGTTCACTCACTCTATAATTCATATGCAAGAATTTATCAAAAAGCACATGTAAATTTCTAAATTGACCAAAAACTCATACTACTTTGATATTTACTAAAAGGCACACTCAATTATATGTTCTTCTCATTTTATCACTTGTTAAATCTTAGAGAGCGTTTGATTTATAAATTTTCTATTTTTATTTTATGAGAAAATCATATTATTCCTTTTCTTAAAAAATAACTTTTAGACATTCTCCGTTTTCCCATTAAATGATACCTTTTTTTAAAAAAACAAACCTGAAAATTTTCAATAAAATAATATTTTTTTTTATTTTCTCAGAAAATAAAAATAAAAAATTTATAAAGCAAAATGCTCCCTTACTTTTTCTTTTTTCTTTCGGCAATTTACCAAAGGGCGTACCTAAAAATCAGAAATTATCAAAGGGCGTACCATGGTTTCTATTTTACCAAAGGGCGCAGGCCTTTATATGAACTTCCTCTTATACCCCTCCTTCTAACTGCTGTCTTTCTCTCTCTCAATAACAAATTTCGAGACGTCTGCATGTGCTTTTTCAGACTTTTATTTTAAAATAATATATTATGAAATCGACACTAAAAATGTAAGGTAAAAATTAAAAAAATATTTCAGTTAAAAATTACTCATCCAACGTGATTTAAAAATATAAATAAATAATTTTTATATTTGATTAATAGAAATTAATATATTAAATAATATTTAATAAATATATTAATATATAAAAAATTCAAAAAAAACATTTGCAGAAATAAAAAAAACATTAAAAAAATTCAAAAAAAAAATGTTTGCAGAAATAAAAAAAATGTAAATTTTTTTTTTAAAAAAAAGCAGAAATAAAAAAAACGTGGGCCTAAAATATTTTATTTCAGGCCCACGCTGGGCCTGAAATAAAAATTTTCAGGCCCACGTTGGGCCTGAAATCTTTTAATTCAGGCCCGGCGTAGACTCAAAATTTTTTTTCTATTTTAAAAATATATTAATATATAAAAAACCTATCAAAATACTTAATTTCAGATTAAAACGCAGGGTCTGAAGTCACGCTAGGAGGGCCTGAACATAGATGTAATGTCCATCAGTGGGGTTTGGTCAAAACCACTGATATTTCTAAACTACTCCTATTTGATTGGTGATATCTAATATATAGATGTTTGGACACCTAAAAATCATCTCCTACCTCTACCCTCTTTATTCATATGGAGTTTTCAGAAATCCAGATATGGGAGGTCCATCAGTGGATTTTGGTCAAAACCCACTGATATTTCTAAACTACACCTATTTGATTGGTGATATCTAATATATAGATGTTTGGACACCTAAAGCATCATCTCCTACATCTAACCTCTCTATTCATATGGAGTTTTCAGAAATCCAGATATGGGAGGTCCATCAGTGGGTTTTGGTCAAAACTCACTGATATTTCTAAACTACTCCTATTTCTTTGGTGATATCTAATATATAGATGTTTGGACTCCTAAAACATCATCTCCTACCTCTAACCTCTCTATTCATATGGAGTATTCAGAAATCCAGATATGGGAGGTCTATCAGTGGGTTTTGGTCAAAACTCACTGATATTTCTAAACTACTCCTATTTCATTGGTGATATCTAATATATAGATATTTGGACACCTAAATCATCATCTCCTACCTCTACCCTCTCTATTCATATGGAGTTTCCAGAAATCCAGATATGGTAGGTCCATCAGTGGATTTTGGTCAAAACTCACTGATGGACCTACCATATCTGGATTTCTGAAAACTCCATATAAATAAAGAGGTTAGAGGTAGGAGATGATGTGTTTAGGTGCCCAGATATCTATATATTAGATATCACCAATCAAATAGGAGTAGTTTAGAAATATTAGTGGTTTTGACCAAAACCCACTGATGGACATCACATCTATGTTCAGGCCCTCCTAGCGTGACTTCAGACCCTACGTTTTAATATGAAATTAAGTGTTTTGATAGGTTTTTTTATATATTAATATATTTTTAAAATAGAAAAAAATGAGTCCACATCGAGCCTGAATCAAAAGATTTCAGGCCCAACATGGGCCTGAAATCAATAGATTTCATGCCCACGTATTTTTTTATTTCTGCCTTTTTTTTGAAATTTTTAATGTTTTTTTATTTCTGCAAATGTTTTTTTTGAATTTTTTTATATATTAATATATTTATTAAATATTATTTAATATATTAATTTCTATTAATCAAATATAAAAATTATTTATTTATATTTTAAAATCACGTTGGATGAGTTATTTTTAATTGAAATATTTTTTTAATTTTCACCTTACGTTTTTAGCGTCGATTTCATAATATATTATTTTAAAATAAAAGTCTGAAAAAGCACGTGCAGACGTCTCGAAATTTGTTACTGAGAGAGAGAAAGAGAAAGACAGCAGTTAGAAGGAGGGGTATAAGAGGAAGTTCACATAAAGGTCTGTGCCCTTTGGTAAAATAGAAACCATGGTACGCCCTTTGGTAATTTTTGATTTTTAGGTATGCCCTTTGGTAAATTACCGTTTTTCTTTCATTTTCTCTCTTCTCTTCTTTTTGCATGCGTGAATTCATAAATATTCATATCAGGTCCATGTTGGGCCCGATATGAACATGACATGTTCACATTAGACCCACGATAGAGTTAGAGCTGATTCTTCTAATAATAGTTTAACACCTTCAGAGATGACAAAATAAGCAATCAAGGACATTGTCGAACTTCTTGAAATCTCAGAAATCCACAGGATTTAAAATGAGTCCAATCAGACATGTCTAGGTCCACTAATGGAGCTAGATATGTTTGATTGGATTCATTTCAGGTCCTGTGAATTTTTGAGATTTCAAGGAGTCCAACGGTGACCTCTATTATTTATTTTGGGTTCTCCGGAGGTGTTAAAATATAATAAGAAATAATCGTAAACCCTAATATGGGACTAATATAGAATCATATTAGGCTCACGTTAAGATTTAAAGTTGATTCTTCCAAATATTTTAATACCTCAGGAGAAGCCGAAATAAATAATGGAGGACACCATTGGACTCGTCATAGCCTCAGAAATGCACAGGGCCCAAAATAGGTCTAATCAGATCTGTCTAGATCTATTAGTAGATTTTAACTAAAACTCATTGATGAACCTAGACAAGTCTGATTAGATCTATTTTAGGTCTTATGAATTTCTGACTGCAACGAGTCTAACGATATATTCCATTGCTTATTTCGGCATCTCCGGAGGTGTTAAAATGTTATCGAAAGAATCGGCTTGTAATCCCAATGTAGGCCTAATATAAATCATATCAGGCCCGCGTTCGGCCTGATATGATTCCATGTTATGCCCAACATAGGCTTAAAATGATTTGTATCAGACCCATATTGGGATTTAGAGTTGATTCACATTATTACATTTTACAACCCGAAGAAACTAAAATAAGCAATGAAGGATACCATTTGACTCCTTGAAGTATCAAAAATCCACATGATCTAAAATGGGTCAAATCGGGCATGTCTAGGTATATCAGTGAGTTTTAATTGAAACCCACTAATGGATCTAGACAGGTGGGATTGGACCCTTTTTAGGCCTTATCAATTTCTGAGGCGGTAAAAAGTCCAAGATACCCTCCATTGCTTATTTCAGCATCCTCGAAAGTGTTAAAATGTTATTAGAATAATCAGCTCTGAATAAGAATCATACCATGTCCACATTGGGGTTTAGAGTCGATTTTTTCAATAATATTTTAACATCTTTGGAGACCCTATCTAGGTTCATCGTGGGTTTCAATCGAAATCCACTAATAGACCTAGTCAGGCCCAATTGGACTCATTTTAAGTCTTGTGAATTTCTAAGACTGCAATGAGTCCAATGGTACTCTCTATTACTTATTTCGGCTTCTCCAAAAGCGTTAAAATGTTATTAGAAGAATATGCTCTAGATCCTAACATGGGCCTGATATGATTTCATATCAGGCCTATGTTGGGATTTAGAGTTGATTCCTCCAATAACATTTTAACACCTTCGGAGAGCTGAACTATATAATGGAGAGCATCGTTAGATCCCTTGAAGTCTCAGAAATCAATAAGATCTGAAATAAATCCAATTGGACATGTCTAGATCCATCTCTAGATTTTGACCAATATCCACAAATGGGCCTAGATAGTTCCAATTATGGATCCATTTTAGATCCTGTGTATTTCTGAACTTGCAAGGATTTGAACGGTGTTCTCCATTACTTATTTTGGCTTCTCCAAATATGTTAAACTGTTATTGGAAGAACTTACTCTAAACCCTAATGTGAGCCACATGTCATGTTTATAATATGCCTAATATGGACCTGATACGAATATTTATGCATGAATATAAAAAAAGAGAGAGAAAAGAGAATAGAAAAGGAAAGAGAGTTGTATTCATTAGAGATAGGAAAGAGAAAAGAGGAAAGAGGAAAGAGAAAAATATTTTGGTAAATATCAAAGTATTAATAATATGCTTAAAAATAAATAATGAATAATGATGAGTTAGTGGATTGATGATGTGACAAATAATGGATAGAGATAAAATCTGATTAGGATGAAGTTTCGTGGAAGTTCTAGATTCAATGTATTTGGACTTGGTACTTATCCACTAAGCCTATAAATATGTAACCTTTCTAGTGAATAAAATCAAGTTATTTTGTTTAGTTTTCTTCTTCTCTCCTCTTCCACAAGTGTGTCTCTCCTCTCCCATATTTTTGTCTTCCAACATACTAGTATCAAAGCGAGGTTGGTTTGACGTATCCTAATTTGCTTGCAATGGCAATCAACGAAATTTCTCAACCCCTCATTCCCATTTTCAAAGGAGAGTGCTATGAATTTAGGAGTATCAAAATGAAAACTCTATTTAAATCTCAAGATCTTTGGGATTTAGTAGAGAAAGATTTTGATGACAAAGATGCTGATGAAGGTCAATTAAAGAAGAACAGGAAGAAAGATTCAAAGACACTGTTCATCCTTCAATAAGCAGTACATGAGACAATTATCTTAAGAATTGCAACTGTCTTATTTTCCAAAGAAGCATGGGAAATACTGCAGAAAGAATTCCAAAGCTCCTCCAGAGTGATAGCAGTGAAACTCCAGACCCTCAAAAGTGAGTTCGAGGCCTTGTTTATGAAGGGTAATGAAACTTTACAAAAAATTTTATCTAGAGTAATTTCTATTGTCAGTCAAATGAGATCTTATGGAGAAAAGATCACTGATACAATTATTGTTTCGAAAGTTTTGCGAACTTTGACTCCTAAATATGATTATATAGTAACTGCGATCGAGGAGTCTAAAGATCTTTCGACTTTCTCTTTTGATGAACTAATGGGTTCTTTGCAACCTCATGAGCCAAGGCGAAATAGATCCACTGAGAAGAATGAAGAAAAGATATTTCAAGCTTCTCAAGTGAAGGGGGAGACAGAAAAAAAAGACTTCGCTAACAGAGGTCGTGGAAAAGGAGGTTTTCGTGGTAGAGGACGTGGCAGAGGAAGGAGTAATTTTAATGGACAAGAGAAGCAATTCAAAGGGGATCAAAAATGGAATAAAAATTTCATTCGGTGTTATGATTGAGGAAAATTGAGAATAGAACGGCAAATTACAGAAATAGTTTACAAGTAAATTATGTAAAAGAAGAAAATAAGGAAAGTAAGTTATTTATGGTTCATTCTCATTCTAACGATGTTCAAAATGATATTTGATTTTTGGACAATGGATGTTCAAATCACATGGCAGACAATCAGTTATTATTTAAAGAACTCGATGAGTCACAGAAGATGCTAGTAAGACTTGGAGATAATAAGCAGATACAAGTCGAAGGCAAAGGTATTATTGTTGTGGAGACTAGGGATGATAAAGTTAAATTACTTTACAATGTCTATTTTGTTCCTAACTTGGCACATAATTTGTTAAGTTTTGGACAATTAATGATAAGCAGCTATGTAATTTTATTTGATAATGAAGTTTGTGTTATTTCTGACAAAGATATTGGGCAGTCTATTGTTAAAGTGCAAATGACAGAAAATAAGATATCTTCGCTGAAGATCTCTAATATGAGAAACCAAGCTTTTATTTCTAGTGAAGAAAATGCATCAAAGATGTGGCAATTGAGATATGAGCATCTCAACATTAAAGGAATGTAGCTTTTAAATCAGAAAGGTATGGTTTTTGAATTACCCCAAATTAGTTCTCTTGGTTTTTGTGAAGGATATGTACTTGGAAAACAAACAAGGAAGTCTATTCCATGTGGACAATCATTGTGAGTATCAGAATGTCTTGAGCTAATTCACGCTGATTTATGTGGTCCTATGAGAACTACATCGTTTAGGGGTAGTAAATATTTCTTAATGTATACCGATGATTTTAGTCGAATCAATTGGGTATATTTTCTAGCAGATAAGTCAGAGACTTTTAAAAATTTCAAAAAATTCAAGACACTTGTGGAGAATCAAAATGGTATCTTAATAAAGACTCTTCGTACAGATCGAGAAGATGAATTCATATCTAAAGAATTTAATAAATTTTATGATGAGCATGGTATCCATAGGGAATTGACTGCACCTTATGTTGATGCAATCTGACCCTGATTGTTGTTTTGGTGTTGACACCGATTTTAGTTTAGGTTGATGATTATGATGATTATGATTAAGTCCTGATCGAGGATTAGGCAGGGTTTGGAAAATCCTAACCTGGAGGGTTAGGTGTGAAAAATCCTAGCTTGGAGGGCTAGGTGTTGGAAAGTCCTAATTCGGAAGGGTTGGGTGAAAAGTCCTAGCTTGGAGGGCTAGGTGAAAAGTCCTAACTTGGAGGGTTAGGTGCAAAGTCCCAACTTGGAGAATTAGGTGAAAAGTCCTGGCTTGGAGGGTCAGGTGCCTAGCTTGGAGGGCTAGGTTGGATGAAGTTCTAACTCGGAAGGGTTGGGTGAAAAGTCCTAGCTTGGAGGGCTAGGTGAAAAGTCCTAGCTTGGAGGGCTAGGTGAAAAGTCCTAACTTGGAGGGTTAGGTACAAATTCCCAACTTGGAGAGTTAGATGGAAAAATCCTTAGCTTGGAGGGCTAAGGTGAATGAAACCCTAGCTTGGAAGGCTGGGTTTGACTCCTTGGATCGGTCTGGTGATCGATCAGGGATATTGGCACGCTGCTCCTTCGGGGATCGGTCTGGTGACCGATCCAACGATGTCTGATCGATCCGGTGACCGATCAGGGAGCAAGCAGCTTCCTCACTAACTCGCTCCTGATCGGTCTAGTGACCGATCAGGGAGCGAACAGTGAGTGAGTTCTCCTCCAGATCAGACCCTGGATCGGTCTGGTGACCGATCAGGGACTTGGGATCTGATTACAGAATTACTGTTCATATGTCCTGATCGGTCTGAGTGACCGATCAGGCTTCACTCTGATCGGTCTGGTGACCGATCAGGCTTCACTCTGATCGGTCCGGTGACCGATCAGGCTGTGTTGCCGTGAGAGCTGGGAATCCTAGCACGGAGGTGGATCGGTCTGGTGACCGATCCACAAGCCCTGAATCGGTCCGGTGACCGATCACTTTAATTCAAATTGCGTTGTCAGACGCTCTGAACATATCCGATTCTCTGCGCGTCACTTCTGAATCTTGATTTACTGCTTGATATGCTGCTTTAACACTCTGATTAAGCTGCAGGTGACAGGGGAGGATTCAAACACTCAAGGAGAAGTCAATGGAGGCTTTTCTTGGAGCAGGTTTGTCCGTTTTTCCATCTCAGGTTGCAACGGCCGAGCTGCAGACTGGAGCTGAGACTGGAGCTTGGCTGAGGGAAGATCAGGGAGTCCAGGGATAGCTTAGTGGTAGCTGGCGTTGGCAGATGAGCAGCTGGGAGCTGCAGGGATGGTGTCATCTGATGCTTGGTGGAGAAACAAAAGAGAGATGAGACATCAGTTGAAGCAGAGATTGAGAATTCTAAGTGTTCGAGCTTGCTGAAGTTCTTGCTGCGATTTTGTGTTCTCCACACTTGGCTTGCTGTGTGCGTGTGCTGTTGATTCTTTGAGCAAGTCATTGAGATCTGAGGAGCAACCAACTCTTACGTGAGTGCTTGGAGGAAGGAACAAGGAGCTTGGAGTCCAACAGTGAGAAGACACGAAGGAGGGAGTCCTTGCGTGAGATCGTCGCCGGGTGGAGCTCGGGAAAGCTTGATGTGTTCTTGTCCTTGCTGAGTGCTTGAGTAAGACCCTTCCTATTGTTTCATTGTGCTTAAACATATATTTGTGATTGAAACGCTGTGGAGAGATTTCTCCACCGAGAAGAAGGTTGTCTTCTATCCGGTGTTAACCGGGGCTTGATCTGTCGACGATCAAGGGATCGCCCACCTTAAGGGTACGCCATGGAGTAGGGGCAAGTTATCCCCGAACCTTGTAAACCCTCCTTGTTAGCGATCTTGCTAGTTGTGTTTGTTTTACTTTCGTTTTAGTTTTCTGCACACTTTGTTTTCTACTCTTTCCGCTGTGCTACTGATATCTGAGTTGCAGAAACTTCACAAGTGTTTAAAGTCCAAGTGATTGGCTATATTCACCCCCCACCCTCTCTAGCCATCTATTTCCAGCAAGTGGTATCAGAGCTTGGGGCTCTGTTTACGGCTTAACATCCGAGAGTTATCAACAAGATGGCATTGAGAGAAGGCTTCTCCACCACCCGACCTCCATTCTTTGATGGCGCCGACTTTCAATATTGGAGATCAAAGATGGAATGCTATTTGAAGATGGACATCCATACTTGGTTCACGGTGAAGGAGGGATTCACCCCTCATAAGGATGATGAAGGCAAAGAACTTGAGTCGTGGAGATGGACGGCCGAACAAACTCGGAAGAGTGAAGCCGACGCGAAGGCGATTGTCACTCTACAATGTGGCATGAACAAAGACCAACTCATCAAGGTTGGTCCCTTCACAAGTGCAAAGGACTTGTGGAACAAGCTCATTGAACTTCACGAGGGCACCCGAGATTCAAGAATCGTCAAGAGGGACTTGTTCCTCAATCAACTCCAAAATCTCTCCATGAAGGAGAATGAGTCGGTAAGTGAACTTCATAGCCGGTTCAAGGAAGTCCTCAATGGGCTTCATTCGATTGATGAAAAGGTCAAGAATCCCGACCTTGTGAGGTATGTCTTGAAAGCCTTTCCAAGGAATGCTTTGTGGTAATCCATGGTGGATGCCTACAAAGTTTCCAAGGATTTGTCCATTGTAAAGTTAGATGATTTATTTTGTGAGATGGAATTGCATGAAATGGCTAACAAAGGCCCCAAGGAGAAGGGGATTGCATTAGTTGCAGGGGACCGAACCAACAAGAAGAAGAAGGAGAAGGAGGTCTCTTCGTCTTCATCCTCTTCCGAATCCGGGTCCGATTCCGAGGAAGATGGCAGCGGCTCTTCTTCCTCCGAGATGGCGAACTTCGTGAGAAGGATGATGCGAAGGAATCGACGTTTCAAGAGTAGAGGTAACTCTAGTGAATCCAAACTTGATAAAACTAATGCATCTTGCTTTGAGTGTGGTAGGAAAGGGCACTTTAAGAATGAATGCCCGAAACTAAAGAAGAAGGAGGAGAAATCCAAAAAGAAAGAAGAAAAATCCAAGAAGAAGAAGAAGGCTTTGAAAGCCACTTGGGATGAGTCATCCTCTAGCTCATCCGATGAAGAGAAGGAGGAGAAGAGCATAAGGCATGTGACACTTATGGCTCTTGGAGAGGAAAGCAGTGATGAATCTTCAAGTTCCTCAAACGTGGCTTCATCATCTTCGGATGATGGAGAGGTAACTTCTCCCGAGCTTGATAAGTGTTATAGAGCTATTGCATATTTAACTAGAATGTTGAAAAAGTCAAAGAATAAGGTTAAAACATTACAATTAGAAATTGATCAATTGAAAGTATCTAGAGTTGATAACATTGATGATTTGCATGTTGAGATGTTAGAAGATGAAATCAAATCATTGAAACTTGAAATTGAAAATTTGAAATCCTCTAAGGTTGAGGAAGTCAATGATTTGCATGATGAATTGCTAGTAGAGGAAAACCAATCATTGAAGAGTGAAGTTGAGAAGCTCAAGAATATTCTTGGGAAATTCTCAACTAGCTCTAAGACCCTAGACATGATCCTAAATGCTCAAAGGGCAGTCTACAATAGGGCCGGTATCGGTTACCGACCCAAAGAACCCTCATTCGTGTCTTTGATGTCTAGGACTGATATGAGACAATCTAGGACACCCAAGGTTCAAAAGAAAGTTGTCAAGACATGGGTGCCTAAGTCATGTTTAGTTGATGCTTTAGGTCCCAAGGTTTGGGTACCTAAGACTTCTATTTTTCGAATTGTGTAGGTTATGAATGAGGGGGAGCATCTATCAACTTGATTCGTTGATAGTGGATGCTCCAAACACATGACCGGGGATAGATCATTGTTTACCACACTTCACAAGAAAAGTAGAGGTAATGTATCATTTGGTAACAATGGTAGTCTTAAGGTCATAGGGATAGGTGACATTCAAATATCCGAATGTCTTAGAATTTCAAATGTCCTTCTAGTCAAGGGGATGAAATTTAATCTCCTAAGTGTGAGTCAATTGTGTGACACGGGTTACACAATTGATTTTCAACCAAGTCAATGTCTAGTTAGACAAAATGACACCTTGGACACGGTACTAGTAGGAACAAGAGTAGACAATATTTACCAAGTTTCATTTAAAAGTACTACTAATGTTTCTGCTAAGTGTTTCATGTCAAAAGAAGAAGAGTCCACCCTTTGGCACCGGAGGCTAGCACATGTGAACATGAAGAACATCCGGAAGTTGGCCAACAAGGGACTAGTCCGTGGCTTACCAAGCATCAAGTATGAGAAAGACAAACTTTGTGATGCATGTCAAATGGGTAAGCAAATAAAATCTGCACATAAAGGTAAAAGCGCTGTAAGTACTTCCAATGCATTAGATTTACTTCATATGGATATATTTGATTGTAGTACCATCATATCATTGAATGGAAGTAGATATTTCTTTGTTATCATTGATGATTTTACTAGGTATACATGGACTTACTTTTTAAAATATAAGGACCAAACCTTAGATATTTTCATTTCTTTTTTAGAAGAGTTGAAAATGAGAAATCATTAACAATTAAGACAATTAGAAGTGATCATGGAGGTGAATTTCAAAATCAAAGGTTTTTAGAATTTTATCAAGATAGAGATTATAAGCATGAGTTCTCTACTCGAACACCACAACAAAATGGTGTTGTAGAGAGGAAGAACCGTGTTCTACAAGAGGCTGCACGAAGCATGCTTAATGAGTACTCACTCCCGAGTTACTTATGGGCTGAAGCTGTAAATACAGCTTGCTATGTGCAAAACTGAGTCCTCATTCATAGGTTTTTAGGAAAGACTCCCCATGAACTGTGGTTTGGAAAACCACCTACGGTTAAACACCTTAGGGTGTTTGGTTGTAAGGTGTTCATTCTAAACACCAAGGACCATCTTGGAAAGTTCATAGCAAAGGCTGATGAAGGGATACTGGTTAGGTATTCCCTCGTTAGTAAAGCCTATCGAGTTTACAACAAGAAGCCTAGACTAGTTGAAGAGTCTTCTGATGTTGTCTTTGAAAAAATTCAAAAGTCAATGGTCAACCAGAAGATGAAGTCCAATTCGAACTTAGGAGACTAAGTTTGAACGAAAGTCCAAATGTTGTTGATGGTGATGAATCCGATGACGGTGAGCCTAGACAATCGATAGATCAGTCGGATCCTGAGGTTGACCTTGTGTCTAGTGAACCCGTTCAAGAAGCACCACCAACACCAAGGCAAGCTAGGTTAGCCTCTAGTCATCCCCAAGACCAAATTGTTGGAGATATCCATCATGGGGTTAGGACTAGGTCATTCTTCCGGAATGAGGCTAATGAAGTTGCCCTAATTTCGAAATTGAACCTAGAAAAATTGATGAAGCATTAAATGATCCCGATTGGATTATTGCAATGCAAGATGAACTAGGTCAATTCGAAAGGAGTCAAGTTTGGGACTTAGTCCCTAGACCTAAGAAGACCACCATCATTGGAACCAAATGGGTCTTCAAGAACAAATTGAACCATAAGGGAGAAATCATTAGAAACAAGGCACGCTTAGTAGCCAAGGGCTATAGTCAAGTTAAAGGCCTTGATTATGATGAGACTTATGCTCCCGTGGCACGATTAGAGTCCATCCGATTGATCCTTGCATTTGCAGTACATCGTGGCTTCAAATTATATCAAATGGAAGTTAAATCGACCTTCCTAAATGGTTTTATTAGAGAAGAGGTCTATGTCGAACAACCTCCGGGGTTTGAGAGTACCGAATTTCCAAACCACGTGTTTAAACTCAAAAAGGCACTTTATGGCCTTAAACAAGCACCCCGGACTTGGTATGAGTGGTTGTCGACGTTCCTAATTGAGAAGGGCTTCGTTAGAGGCCAAATAGACCCTACACTATTTCTACGGAGAGATGGTGATAATATTTTTGTAGCCCAAGTATATGTCGATGACATAATTTGTGGCTCAAATAATAAGGGTTATTTAAATGAGTTCATTGGACACATGGAGAGTGAACTTGAAATGAGTCTAGTGGGAGAATTGACTTTCTTCCTTGGACTTGAAATCAAGCAAACTCGCGATGGTATCCATGTGCACCAATCAAAGTATACACAAGAAATGCTTCGAAAATTCAACATGAGTGATTCAAAAGAGGTAACCACTCCCATGGCCACAGACACAAGATTAGACAATGACGAGAGTGGTAAACCCGTTGATTTAACTCAATATCGAAGTATGATAGGTAGCCTGCTATACCTTAGTATGATAGGTAGCCTGCGATGGTATCCATGTGCACCAATCAAAGTATACACAAGAAATGCTTCGAAAATTCAACATTAGTGATTCAAAAGAGGTAACCACTCCCATGGCCACAGACACAAGATTAGACAATGACGAGAGTGGTAAACCCGTTGATTTAACTCAATATCGAAGTATGATAGGTAGCTTGCTATACCTTACAGCTAGTCGACCTGATATACTATTTGCTGTGGGTATGTGCGCTAGGTATCAAGTTTGTACCAAGGAATCTCAGCTAATCGCTGTTAAGCGAATCTTGAGATATCTCAAAGGCACGATTGGAGTCGGTCTATGGTACTCCCGTACCGAATCATTTGATTTAATTGGCTATACGGATTCCGACTACGCTGGATGTAAGTTGGACCGGAAAAGCACAAGTGGGGGTTGCCAATTCTTAGGTTTGTCCTTAGTAACTTGGTCAAGTCGGAAGCAACATTGTGTTGCTCTCTCCACGACCGAGGCAAAATATATCACCATGGGAGAGAGTGTATCACAATTGTTGTAGATGATACATACTTTAGAGGACTATGGATTGAGTTACAAGGGTGTGCAAGTGTTATGTGATAACATAAGCACAATTAACTTAACCAAGAATCCAGTCCATCATTCTAGGACCAAACATATTGAGGTGCGTCACCACTTCATTAGGGATCATGTAGCTAGGGGAGAGATTGTACTCTCTCATGTAGAGTCCAAATCAAACTTAGCTGACATTTTCACTAAACCACTCCCCGAAAGTGAGTTTAGTTTCCTAAGACGGGAGTTGGCAATGTGTCGTGCTTCATAGGGTAGAATTGCATTCAAAACCCTTCATGATTATTTCAAAATTATTGGGAAACAATTGGGTAACTTTGGGAACATCTCACACAAACTATAAGGTTTAACAAAATATTTTTGTTTGCTAGATATGGGGTGAGATGTTAGGATCAACTCAATTTCTCAAAATGTCAATACATCCCTTGAGAAATTAAGTTGACGAGATAATAATCATTTCGGTGACCAAGTATGGGGAAAACCATTGCATAACATATGTGTATATGGCTCCATGATCATACTTGGACATTCCAATCTAGGCAACTTGATTGGAAACTTGGAGTGGAAACAAAACTTGATTGAATTTGCTTGGATGATTGTTGATTGAGTTTGACTCCATTTGGATAGAGCAAAATGATTGTTGAACCTATAAGGACTCTTGATCCTTGTTCAGGGATCAATTTTAGTCATGAGATCATGTCCAAGTTCGATAAACTTCATCAGATCTCATTGGAAAAATTTCGAATATCTGAAATTGAAAGTTTCAGATCGAATCTGGGAGTTTCAGGAACCCTGATCGGTCACCCGACCGATCAGGCTGTAATGCCCAAAAATTCTCGAAACTAATTTTAGAAGTATCTTAGAATTTATTCCAAATTTATGGATATTTTTATAGAATTTTTTCGTAAACGAAAGTGGCAAAAAGGGTTATAAACAAAAAATCGTGTAGGTGGGAATCGAACCCTTCACCTACGCTGTGAGAGACGAATGGGCGGACCAACTGCGCTGGCTGGTTTTTGTTGAAATAGATTGAGCGAAACAATAGATAAGGTATAATTAGGTAAATTCGCCCCTATAAGTATAAATAGATAATTAAGGAGAGAAGTTTTATTTTCCCTCAACTCAAACCCTTCCTCGCCCAAACCAGCCGCACGCCGCCCTCTTCTCTCCTCTCTTGGGCGAAACCACACCAAGCCTAGGGCTTTCCTCCGGTGGCCGGCCAAGGCTCTCCTCCGAGAGATTTTCCGATATTCGGAATCCCCACGACGAGAGGAACGCGTGAGCGCGAAGAAATCTCCGAGACTCCGAGTTTCTCCGGAACCTCCGACGCCGTTCTTGGTTGTAAGTCCAAGATATCGAGGTAAGTACTGCTCACCTGCAGTAAGAGGCGGTTTTCCCGCAAGAATTTTCCCTTGAAAGTTTTAAAAGAGATATTTCCTTTTTGTTTAAGATTTTGCATGTGATCTTAGTTCATTATATGCTTATATATATTTGATAGAGTATCCTATGTGAGTTTAGGGTCTAGAAAATCTATAAGAAAAGGAAAGGAAGATAAAGAAAAAGAAAAGAGAAGGCCAAGGCCTTACGAAATCCCCAAAAGTCAAGACTTAGGGATTTGGGCACACAAGGTGTTCGATAAAATGCCAAGGCATTTAAAGATAAGAAAGAAAAGAGAGAAAAGCTATTTTATTTTCTAAGGCCAGTACCCGGCGTCCAAGGGCGTCGTTAAAGAAATCCAGGTGTCCAATTCCAAGGTCTTGGCCCTGGTAGACCAAGGTCTGCTCTATTAGGATTGGCGGCTCGCTACCCCAACCTTTTAGGGAACGCGCATAAGATGGTACTTACGTCTTAAGTGGATCCAAGTGAGTTATTATTTTCAAGTATATGCTTTAGCAAAGTTTTCTAAAGTTTAAGGAAATTTTCTAAAAGTTAAAGAAAGACTTAAAGTTAAAGAATTGCTAAAGTTTCAAGTTAAGCCAAGAAAAAGTGAGTTAAGACTTATTAATGCTTGATTATGCAGGTTTTGAGTTATACATGTTTTAGTGTTTCTTTTAAGCATAAAAGTATCTCATGTGATTTCACATTGTTTAAAAAGCATGCTTGCACATTTCGAGATTTTGTGAGCTAGATAGTACTTGCTAAGCTTTATGCTTATTAGTTGCATTTCCTCTTGCTGCAGGTAAGGATAAAGGTAAACAATTCTAAAGGAAGGCGACAAGGCGGTGCTGAGTAACGTGTGTGTGGTGGCTGACCTTGGAGAGGTCCTTGGGACGAGACAGTTTAACTTATTTGAAATGTAATGTTTAAGGTTTCCAAATTCCAAGTTATTGTGTTATGGAGTTTATTAAACATTTATGCTTTGGATAGTTTTACAGGCTCAATTTTGTAGAATGAAGATCTCATGTCATTTCAATTAGTATGCATACTTTTGTGAATGCACTAGATGAGCAAGGGCATGAGTAGTTTAACATGTGGATACATTGCGTTTTAGACTTATTCTTGAGCTTATTATTATTCCCTTTTGGACTAGGTCCTAATTGTACTTAAAATGCTTGTAAATTCGGTAGAAAAGTAAGATTTACATTCTATGAAGTTCTAGAAATATTATTGCATGTGTCAAGATGTGGTTAGTTTCGAATTAAGTTTATTGCTTTAAATATGCTTAGAAAAGTTGCATCCATATTCCATAATGCTCTAGTAATATTATAGCACCTTGTGTGATGAGTTTAAATGCATGACTATTAAAGTTAGAATATCATTCTTAGATAGATTTGAATAAAAAAAAAGTAAGAAAGTTCCGCATTTTTAGTCGTGCATTAGAGTCAAGAAGTAGACAAGTAACGGTCCGTCTAAGGTAGAGAAGGCGGGTCGCTACAGTTGGTATCAGAGCAGTTCCCATTCTCCATCATCACACACACATCAGCATCAACCTTGCCGTCTTCAAGTAAGAAAGTTTTAAGTTTCAGTTTTTCTATTGCTCCTTTATCTGATTGCAGTATAGAGAAATGCTTAAGTACTTACTCCTATGTGTATAGAACAAGGAAGCATGCTTAATACCTTAGTATCACGGAATCATGTTTAATCCTTAGAATGGATATTAGGTTACTAAGTAAGAAGACAAGTTTATACCTAGAAATATAGTAGTGATTTTCTTGTTCCTCCTATGCATTATTAGATGGCAAGAAGAGGCCGAGCTCCTAATGCAAGGAACAGCACTCCAATTCAAGATAACAATGAGCCTGGCACAGAACAGCCAAACCTGATGGCAGTCATTGCTCAAATGCAAGCTCAGATTACAGAGCAACAGAAGACCATCGCCACACTGATGGCAAATCAGCACCCAGTGCCCCCTACACCACCCACAGCAGGAGTGGGAACTCCAGTGGTGGCTGAAGTTCCACCAGTCCCACAGGAGACCCCTGCCGTGAACCGAAGACAAGAAGCATACCTCGTCCAGTGGCAGAGGCTGAAACCTGAAAGCTTCTCAGGCACGACTGAGCCCTGGGATGCCCAGGCTTGGTTCAAGACTTTAGAGAGCACAATGGAGCTTCTTGACTGGCCAGAAGTCGAGAAGGTCAAATGTGCCTCCTTCTGCCTAACTGGAGATGCTCGTATGTGGTGGGAGCGGGTCAAGAGTAAGAGGATAGTCAACCAGATGAGCTGGACAGATTTCGAGCAAGAGTTCTATGAGGAGTTCTTCCACATGCGGGTTACCAACAAGCACTACGAGGACTTCATGGAGTTCAGACAAGGTAACCTACCAGTGGGAGAAGCAGTCGCGAAGTTCAACAGACTAGCTCGCCTCTGCCCAGAGCTAGTCAGCACAGAGAAGGAGCGAGTCAGATTGATGCTCCGCATGCTGAACCCTGAGATAGCACTCAACGTGAACAGCGGGACGCACCGACCCCAGACCAGCGAGGAGTTGGTCAGTAGTGCACTAATCTCAGAGCACTATCTGAATAGCATCAAGGCACAACAAACACAGCAGAAGCCAGTCCTGATTGAGAGCAAGACAACAGGAGGCCAGAAGCCTCCGCCAAATAACCAGAACTGGAAGAACAAGAACCACAAAAGGAAGCAGTGGCCTGGCAGCCAAAAAGGAAACCCAGAGAACAAGCAAGCTAGGTATCCACCTTGTCCTAAGTGTGGGAGGACCCATCCAGGAGCATGCCTTTTAGGTGTAACTGGTGCTACTCATGTGGACAAGAGGGACACAGATCCAAAGACTGCCCAAACAAGTTTAAGGTACTCCCTCAGCAGTCCGTACAGTATGGAGGCAAGCCTCAGTTACATTACATGCCTACTATACTGGAGGGACCTCAGATCAGTCAGGGAAGGTTGGAAGCAGTACCAGTTTCAACCAATGCCAGAGTCTTTTCCCTCACGAAGGAAGAAGCTGCCAGCGCCTCCACGGTCGTAACAGGTCAAATCGTTATTTTTAGCATTTAGCTACTACACTGTTTGACACTGGGGCGACCCATTCTTTCGTATCAGTACCTTTTGCTAGTAAGTTACAGGTGCCTGCAGAGAGTTGGGAGTCCAGATTCCTGACAACTCTCCCTCAGGGGAAATCATGGAATCCACCCAGAGGTTCCGGGCTGTGTCAATCAAGATTTCAGACCGAGAGCTATATGTCGATCTAATAGTCCTTGCGATGCAAGACTTCGACGTCATACTGGGCATGGATTTCCTCAGTAAGTACAGCGCTTCAGTGGACTGTCGCCGGAGGAAGGTGGTTTTCAGTCCAGAAGGAGAACCACCGTTTGAATTTCAAGGAGCCCCAAGGAGGAAGACTCAGAAATTCCTCTCAGCCTTGACAGCCCACCAGATGCTAGAGCAAGGGTGTGCTGGTTTTCTTGCACACGTAGTGGACTCAGAAGCAAAGAAAGAACTCAAGCAGGAGGATGTACGGGTAGTCTGCGAATATCCAGAAGTGTTTCCAGAAGAACTACCTGGACTACCTCCCAACAGGGAAGTGGAATTGAGATTGAGCTGTGCCAGGTACCGGTCCGGTCTCAAAGCCCCATATCGTATGTCTCCTGCAGAGTTGAAGAATTACAAGAGCAACTCCAGGAGCTACTAGACAAGGGCTTCATTCGCCCGAGTCATTCACCCTGGGGAGCTCCTGTACTTTTCGTCAAGAAGAAGGATGGGTCTATGCTCTGTGCATAGACTACAGAGCTCTGAACAAGGTAACCATCAAGAACAAGTACCCCCTTCCTAGAATAGATGATTTATTTGATCAACTCAAAGGGGCTACAGTGTTCTCGAAGATAGATCTGCGTTCTGGGTATCATCAGCTAAAGGTTAAAGAAAGTGACATCCCCAGGACGGCCTTCAGGACAAGATACGGCCACTACGAATTTGTAGTGATGCCTTTTGGAGTAACCAATGCTCCAGCAGTCTTCATGGAGCTGATGAACCACATCTTCAGGGAGTATCTCGATAAATTCGTCATTGTATTTATTGATGATATTCTCATATACTCACAGACTCCAGAGGACCATGCTACACACTTGAGGATAGTGCTGCAGATCCTTCAGCAAGAGAAGCTCTATGCAAAATTCTCAAAGTGTGAGTTTTGGCTAGATCAGGTGGCCTTCCTAGGTCACATTGTATCCAAAGAAGGCATTCAAGTTGATCCAGCCAAGATAGAAGCAGTCAGCAACTGGTGTAGACCCAAGAATGCCAGTGAAATCAGAAGCTTCTTAGGCCTGGCAGGATATTACAGAAAATTTGTGGAGGACTTTTCCAGAATAGCCTCTCCTCTCACAGCCCTGACCAGAAAGAATTAGAAGTTTGAGTGGTCAGATAAATGCGAGCACAGCTTCCTAGAACTGAAGAAGAGATTGACTAGTACTCCCATCCTGACTGTTCCAGAGAGTGACAAGGCCTTTGACATCTACAGTGCGCATCCAAGATGGGCCTTGGAGCTGTCCTCATGCAAGATGGTAAAGTAATAGCATATGCCTCCAGACAGCTCAAGGACTATGAGAAGAATTACCCTACTCATGACCTTGAGCTAGCAGCTGTGGTTTTCGCACTGAAGCTCTGGAGACACTACCTGTATGGAGTGCAGTGCAGAATCTTCACAGACCATCAGAGTTTGAAGTACTTCTTCACTCAGAAGGATCTGAATATGAGGCAGCGCAGGTGGCTAGAGTTGGTCAAAGATTATGACTGTGAAATCCTCTACCACCCAGGTAAAGCTAATAAAGTGGCAGATGCACTGAGCAGAAAATCCTGTGCAGCACTGATGTCCCTATCATCGCTGTCTCTACCACTTCAAAAAGAAATAAAGGATTTTGGAGTCGAGGTAATAATTGGGCAATTTTCTGCATTGACCCTAGAGTCAACCCTGCTTATAGATATACAAGAAAAGCAAGATCAAGACCCAGAGATCCAGAAGATCAAGCAGGGGATCCAAGAGGCAGAAGATTTAGAGTTTCGAGTATCAGATAGTGGCATCCTCTATCTTGGAGACCGCCTTTGCGTCCCCAATGATGAGGAACTAAGAAAGAATATTTTAGAAGAAGCCCACAGTACCCCGTACTCTATGCATCCTGGTTCTACCAAGATGTACCAAGATTTAAAGCAAAGGTTCTGGTGGTCTGGACTCAAGCGAGACGTGGCCAGATATATCAGTACCTGCTTGACCTACCAGAGAGTCAAAGCAGAGCACCAGAGACCAGGTGGAGTTCTGCAGCCTATTCAGATTCCAGAATGGAAATGGGAAGATATATCCATGGATTTCATAGTGGGACTACCCAGAACAACAAATGGATATGATGCAATCTGGGTAATAGTAGACAGATTGACTAAGTCTGCCCACTTCCTAGCCATCAGGATCTCCTATTCCATGGAACAACTAGCTCAGTTATACCTCAAGGAGATCGTCAGACTACATGGAGTCCCTAAGACTATCATTTCAGATAGGGACAGTAGGTTCACTTCGCACTTCTGGGAGTGCGTACATATAGCTCTAGGCATCAAACTGAAGTTTAGCACAGCTTTCCATGTAGCGACCCGCCTTCTCTGCCTTAGACGGATCGTTACCTTTGTCTACTTCTCGACTCTAATGCATGACTAAAAATACGGAAATCTTTTTTTTTCTTTTAAATTCATCTAAGAATGATATTCTAACTTAAATAGTCATGCATGATACCATGTCACACTTTCTTTCTCAAAAACTCGCAAGAAAATACCTATTGAAACTTGCCTCGCCCAACTCAGCTTACGGGTATCAGTCGACTGGTACTGTACCAGTCGACTGATAAGCTTGAAATCTGAAAATTCAGGTTTCGAAATTTGTTTCAAAAGCCCACCAAACATATAGTTTCGAGCCATATAAAATCATGACACCATTTCTACACTCTATACCAGTTTTCTAAACAATTTAGCCAATCAAGACGGATCCATAAACTTGAAATTAGAACTCTTGTGGAAGTAAATAAGCTATTCAAGTTGATATGAACTTTAACCTTAGAGTTTGTACCAATCTTGACTCCTATGCATTCATAACACCAAATATATGTTCTATAACCTTGCTAAAGCATTATGAAATGTGAATGCAACTTTTCTAAACATATTTAAGCAATAAAAACTTGATTCAAAGAGAAATTAATACTATCTTGGCACATGCATCTATTTCTCTAATAAAGTATCAATATTTCAAACTACTCACACTTCTACTCATCCAATGCAATCATAAGGATATGTATGCTAAATGAAATGACATGGAATCTTTACTCTAAGAAATTGAGCATGTGAGACTATCCAAAGCTTAAATGTTCGCTAAACTCCATAAAGCAAGAACTTGAAATTTGAATAAACTAAAACATTGTAATTCAAATAACTAAATTGTCTCGTCTCAAGGATCTCTCCAAAATCAGCCACCACACACACTTTACTCAGCACCGCCTCGTCGCCTTCCTTCAGAATTGCTTGCCTTTACCTTTATCTGCAGTAAGAGGAAATGCAACTAGTAAGCAAAAAGCTTAGTAAGTACTATCTAGCTCACAAAATCTCGAAATGTGCAAACATGCTTCTTGAACAATATGAAATCACATGAGATACTTATATGCTTGAAAGAAACACTAAGAACATGTATAACTCGAAAACATGCATACTCAAGCATTTATAAATCTTAACTCACTTTTCTTGGCTTAACTTGAAACTTTAGCAATTCTTTAACTTAAAATCTTTCTTTAACTCTTTGAAAACTTTCTTAAACTTTAGAAAACTTTGCTAAAGCATATACTTGAAAATAATAATCACTTGGATCCACTGAAGACGTAAGTACCATCTCATGCGCGTTCCCTAAAAGGTTGGGGTAGCGAGCCACCAATCCTAATAGAGCAGACCTTGGTCTACCAGGGCCAAGACCTTGGAATTGGACACCTGGATTTCTTTAATGACGCCCTTGGATGCCGGGTACTGGCCTTAGAAAATAAAATAGCTTTTCTTTCTTATCTGTAAATGCCTTGGCATTTTCTCGAGCACCTTGCGTGCTAAAATCCCTAAGTCTTGACTTTTGGGGATTTCTTAAGGCCTTGGCCTTTTCTTTTCTTATCTTTATCTTCTCTTTTCTTTTCTCATAGCTTTTCTTGGATCCTAACCTCATATAGGGTACTCAATAAAATATATAAGCATATAATGAACTAAGATCACATGCAAAAATCTTAACAAGAAGTAAATATCTCTTTTAAAAACTTTTAAGGGAAATTCTTGCGGAAAAACCGCCTCCTACTGCAGGTGAGCAGTACTTACTTTGATATCTTGGACTTACAACCAAGATTGACGTCTAGGGCTCGGAAGAAAATTGAGATCTCGGAGATTTCTTCGCGCCTATACGTTCCTCTCGTCGCGGGGATTCCGAATATAGGAAAATCTCTTAGAGGAGAGCCTTGGCCTGCCCTCTAGGCCTTGGTGTGGTGTCGCCCAAGAGAGGAGAGGGGAAAGGAGTCGGCGCAAGGTGTTGGGCGAGGGAGAGAAAGGGTTTAGGTTGAGAGAAAATAAAATTTCTCTCTTTAATTATCTATTTATACTTATGGGGCGAATTTACCTAACTATACCTTATCTATTGTTTCGCCCAATTTATTTTAACAAAACCAACCAGCCCAGCTGGTCACGCGCGTGCTTGCTCTTCCGGTGGTCGCGGGTTTGAACCCCTTGCTGCCCTTTAACGTTTTTCCTTTTTTTTAAATACTAAACGGACTCGAAAAATTCCATAAAAATATTCTAAAAATTCTTAAAAATATCTAGAATATTTCTAAACCATTTTTAAATAATTCTAAGGACTTCAAGAACTAAAAATGGGAATTTTGGGGCGTTACATTCCATCCTCAGACAGATGGTCAGACAGAGAGGGTTAATCAAGTACTAGAAGATATGCTCAGAGCATGTGCTCTAGATTTCAAGGGCAGTTGGTGCAGATATTTGTGCTTAGCGGAATTTGCTTACAACAATAGTTATCAGGCCACTATCGGCATGACACCCTATGAGGCTTTATATGGACGGAGGTGTAGATCTCCTATCTGCTGGTACGATGGTGGTGAGAGGCAAGAGTTAGGCTTACAGACAGATCTTATAGATGATACCACCGTAGCCATACAGCAGATCCGCCAGAGAATAGAAACAGCTCAAAGCCGCCAGAAGAGCTATGCTGATACACGGCGCAGACCATTAGAATTTGAAGTTGGGGATACAGTGTTCCTCAAAGTGGCTCCCATGAAGGGAGTAATGCGTTTTGGGAAGAAGGGCAAGCTAAGTCCCAGATATGTAGGACCATACCCCATCACTAGAAGAGTTGGCAAAGTAGCTTATGAGTTGGAGCTACCTCAGGAGATGTCAGCTATCCACAACGTATTTCATGTTTCTATGCTGAAGAAGCATATCCCAGATGCCACCCAGGTGATAGAGCCACAGACGGTACAAGTTCGCGAAGATCTCAGTTATGATAGTCGGCCTATTCAGATAATAGACCGAGCAGTTAAGAAATTGCGAAACAAGGAGGTACCATTAGTGAAAGTCATATGGCAAAATCACAGAGTAGAAGAGGCAACATGGGAACCAGAGGACAACATGAGGCAGAAATACCCAGAGTTGTTTTAAGTTCGAGGACGAACTTTTTATAAGGTATGGGGGATTGTAATGCCCGAAAATTCTCGAAACTAATTTTAGAAGTATCTTAGAATTTATTCCAAATTTATGGATATTTTTATAGAATTTTTCCGTAAACGAAAGTGTCAAAAAAGGTTATAAACAGAAAATCGTGTAGGTGGGAATCAAACCCTTCACCTACGCTGTGAGAGACGAATGGGCGGACCAGCTGCGCTGGTTAGTTTTTGTTGAAATAGATTGAGCGAAATAATAGATAAGATATAATTAGGTAAATTCGCCCCCATAAGTATAAATAGATAATTAAGGAGAGAAGTTTTATTTTCCCTCAACTCAAACCCTTCCTCGCCCAAACCAGCCGCACGCCACCCTCTTCTCTCCTCTCTTGGGCGAAACCACACCAAGCCTAGGGCTTTCCTCCGGTGGCCGGCCAAGGCTCTCCTCCGAGAGATTTTCCGATATTCGGAATCCCCACGACGAGAGGAACGCGTGAGCGCGAAGAAATCTCCGAGACTCCGAGTTTCTCCGGAACCTCCGACGCCGTTCTTGGTTGTAAGTCCAAGATATCGAGGTAAGTACTGCTCACCTGCAGTAAGAGGCGGTTTTCCCGCAAGAATTTTCCCTTGAAAGTTTTAAAAGAGATATTTCCTTTTTGTTTAAGATTTTGCATGTGATCTTAGTTCATTATATGCTTATATATATTTGATAGAGTATCCTATGTGAGTTTAGGGTCTAGGAAATCTATAAGAAAAGGAAAGGAAGATAAAGAAAAAGAAAAGAGAAGGCCAAGGCCTTACGAAATCCCCAAAAGTCAAGACTTAGGGATTTGGGCACACAAGGTGTTCGATAAAATGCCAAGGCATTTAAAGATAAGAAAGAAAAGAGAGAAAAACTATTTTATTTTCTAAGGCCAGTACCCGGCGTCCAAGGGCGTCGTTAAAGAAATCCAGGTGTCCAATTCCAAGGTCTTGGCCCTGGTAGACCAAGGTCTGCTCTATTAGGATTGGCGGCTCGCTACCTCAACCTTTTAGGGAACGCGCATAAGATGGTACTTACGTCTTAAGTGGATCCAAGTGAGTTATTATTTTCAAGTATATGCTTTAGCAAAGTTTTTCTAAAGTTTAAGGAAATTTTCTAAAAGTTAAAGAAAGACTTAAAGTTAAAGAATTACTAAAGTTTCAAGTTAAGCCAAGAAAAAGTGAGTTAAGACTTATTAATGCTTGATTATGCTGGTTTTGAGTTATACATGTTTTAGTGTTTCTTTTAAGCATAAAAGTATCTCATGTGATTTCACATTGTTTAAAAAGCATGCTTGCACATTTCGAGATTTTGTGAGCTAGATAGTACTTGCTAAGCTTTATGCTTATTAGTTGCATTTCCTCTTGCTGCAGGTAAGGATAAAGGTAAACAATTCTAAAGGAAGACGACAAGGTGGTGCTGAGTAACGTGTGTGTGGTGGCTGACCTTAGAGAGGTCCTTGGGACGAGACAGTTTAACTTATTTGAAATGCAATGTTTAAGGTTTTCAAATTCCAAGTTATTGTGTTATGGAGTTTATTAAACATTTATGCTTTGGATAGTTTTACAGGCTCAATTTTGTAGAATGAAGATCCCATGTCATTTCAATTAGTATGCATACTTTTGTGAATGCACTAGATGAGCAAGGGCATGAGTAGTTTAACATGTGGATACATTGCGTTTTAGACTTATTCTTGAGCTTATTATTATTCCCTTTTGGACTAGGTCCTAATTGTACTTAAAATGCTTGTAAATTCGGTAGAAAAGTAAGATTTACATTATATGAAGTTCTAGAAATATTATTGCATGTACCAAGATGTGGTTAGTTTCGAATTAAGTTTATTGCTTTAAATATGCTTAGAAAAGTTGCATCCATATTCCATAATGCTCTAGTAATATTATAGCACCTTGTGTGATGAGTTTAAATGCATGACTATTAAAGTTAGAATATCATTCTTAGATAGATTTGAATAAAAAAAAAGTAAGAAAGTTTCACATTTTTAGTCGTGCATTAGAGTCAAGAAGTAGACAAGTAACGGTCCGTCTAAGGTAGAGAAGGCGGGTCGCTACACAGGCATAGGGATGATCGATCCCCGGACCGATCTGGCTCCATCCTGTAACGATCGGTCCACAGACCGATCAGAGGGGCAGCAGTGACCTTCCGAAATTTTGACCAAGTATACTGAGCTAGCCTGGATCGGTCCCCGGACCGATCTGGCACCCTATGGTGATCGGTCCGCAGAGCGATCAGGGAGCCCAGAGGTTTTTCTCCGGATCCTACTGATCGTGTCCTGATCGATCAGCCGACCGATCAGGAGCGCGCCTGATCGGTCACCCGAACGATCAGGCCCAGGTCAGCCCGATCAGGCTGTAGCCTGATCTGTCTAGGATCCATCAGATCGAACGGTGATCCGTTCAGGTGCATTAAAATCTGGTTGGTGGACCGATCCACCAACCGATTAAATCCTCCCAAAACCCCTCATTGCCGAACCCTAGCGCCAAAACCTCCCACTCGCGCAACTTTTGTTTCGTGCGAGAGCTCTCCAGTGCTTTCGTCTCCCTCTTTCGCGTGCGTGCGAGTTCCTGCAAAGGCTCCTGCGGGTGTTTTCTTGCTCTCGGCAAGTTCTCGATTTGCTCCAAGTCTTCTGCATTTCTGTCTTGCACCGAGGTTTCTTCTGCGCAACCTTTTTCCCTTCAAACCTTCACGAGCCTCGTCAATGGCACCAAAGTGAGTTTTTGGTTTAGCTTCCTTTACAAATCATTTCATAAATTTTGTTGTGAAGCTAACTGTGTTTTTGTGCCGTGACTTTTGTAGGACCGGTGCCGTCGATAGAGGGGGGGTGAATATCGATCGTGAAAACTCTTTCGAAATTCTTCGTAAAACTTTCGTTCTGGACTTAGAATATTAGTAGCACAGCGGAAAAGTAAAAACAGAAAAATAAATGCAAAACAGAAGGACACGCGGGATTTATTTACTTGGTTCCCGACCCCCCTGGGTCAGTACGTCCAAGGCCTATGTACTCGGCGTGAGTCCACTATTGGTCTCCTTTCCAGAATTTCCAGAGGCGGAGAAAACTCGTCTTACAGTTTGTTTACAAGCAAAAGGACAATTAAAATTAATTGCAGAATGTAAATCAAACCAAAACAACTTATGTCGAAGCGTCAGCCGATCTGGACCTCCGAAGTGCCGCGCACTTCCTCCTGGAGCCTCCCGGTCATAGAGCCTCGTCTTTAGCGCGTTGTCGTCGGTCGGAATGATCAGAATGGCTCTGGAATGTTGTGTCTGAAGCAGAGGGGTCGAAGCCTCGTATATAGGCCTCCTGGGGGCGCCCCGATAAACCCGGTCAAACTTTATCCCTGCGCCAACCTCGCTGCAGCTGATAAAACCTTTGACCAGGGTGCCTCGGACCTCCAGGGCACCCTCATGATGGCTTATCTGTGTTTTGGGTTCGAAACTGCAAATACAGCTTTGAACCAGGGCGCCCCGGACGCTCAGGGCGCCCCGCTTGACACCTGTTCTGCCTGCTTCATCATACCTACATTTTTACATTTGGCTCAAGGCGCCCTGGCTGTTGAGGGTGCCCTGGTTGATGAGGGCGCCCTCCTTGATGGGGGCGCCCTGCTTAAAGCCTGCACACTGGTTTCTTTTGCTTGCTTTGTCACTGGTTCTAGTTACCTGCAAGATACGCAAATACAAAGCATATATACATATAATATTGGTCTTAAGGACTTGGTTCTGACTTCGGATTTGCACGAAACCCTAGGTCGAACCGGCACAAGTTCCCATCCCCGAGAACTTGCCCTTCACCTACTCCTTTCAGGAGACAATTGCCACCCAGCCCTTCGGGTGGACTTTGCTTAGCTTCCGATACTTCCGGACCTCGAGACGCCCAAACCCTGACCCGTCTCTACTCCTGTCCTTAGTCATCGCTCAGCTAAGTTGCTTAGTCCCTCGGACCAAGACTTCATTCCCTAGCAATCCTTCGCCAGGTGCCTAGCAGTCCCTCGCCAGGTCTTCATTCCCTAGCAGTCCTTCGCTAGGTGCCTAGCAGCCCTTCGCTAGGTCTTCTATGCCTAGTGGTCCTTCACTAGGTGCCTAGCAGCCCTTCGCTAGGTCTTCTATGCCTAGTAGTCCTTCACTAGGTGCCTAGCATCCCTTCGCTAGGTCTTAGGGTTAAGATACCTAGCTGTCCTTCGCTAGGTGCCTAGCAGCCCTTCGCTAGGTCTTTAGGGTTCCGATGCCTAGATTAACTAGGACTTTTCTTCAACTTAGGTTACTTCTCTCTTACTCCCCTTTGTCTGTTCAATATATCACTGACTTAAGTATATTGTCAAACATTAAAACACTTAAAGAGAAATATCATTGATGCAACTTGCACCAACAACTTTTTGTTGTGATCTCTTGATTTGGCCGTGACCCATCTGTGTCCTATCTTCTTCTGATTAAAATGTGTTTGTTTGATCATTGTGTTCTCTGATTGGGTCTTTCCTTGTGTGATCAACTCTTGCCTTTGTGTGATTCAACCTACATTCGTATCAACCTTGTTCAATTGATTCAAACCGTGTATGATCAATTCCTATATTAAATCTTGTGTCATGACCAATTCAAATCTTTAGAAAATCTTCTAAAGGTAAGGAACCTATGGTGGAAAGCTCCAAGGGCAAAGGCCCTTCAATATCTATACCTTCTTCAAGGCCTCTACCACCTCCACATACAAGATTTCAGAGTACTGGTCTTGCTCTAAAATTTCTATGGCACAATTTCAAATTAATGTCATATACAACTATAGACCAATCCTTTATCTATGAACATTGCCCTACCATCCGACAAATTATCACACATTACAACCTTCAATCCATTCTTTTTCTTGAGAGGCCGATCAATCTTGACTTGGTCTCTGAATTCTATAATAACATGGTGAGTGGGGAGGGAACGGGGTGGAGGACTTGTGTTGCCGGTATCGACCTCGATTTTAATCGATCTATTTTTACTGAATTTCTCGGCTGTCGTCGGTCAGATAATGATTTCTTTCTTTACCCTTTCCATCCTGATCCCCTTCCGGTTCCTTTCGATGGAGTGACTCCTGATTCCATCTACGAGTACTTTCTAGGTCATCCCAGGCCAAGGGATTACGGTGAGCACACCCGTGATTTTCCCACATTTCCTGCTCTTCGCCTTTCTCTTGTTGACTATGTGCTGTTTAAGATCATCACCAATAGTCTCCTACCCACTACTCCGAAACACCTGGATGAGATTCAACCGTTCCACTGTTTGATGCTCTATGGAATGCATCAGCAGTTAGATTTTGATCCAGTGGCTTTGGTCTATTTCTCTATCATTGTCCATAGTCTGCCGACCACCCAGTCAGTCTACATGCCATTTGGCCATATCATCACTGCCTGGCTGGAGACAGTTGGCATTGACATTTCACAAGGCCGCATTGTACCCATGGTTCGACAAGACTGTCGTCTGGACCGTCGCATGCTCGCTCAGTCCGGCATTGTTCTCGGGCCCCAAGGGTTGAGGTGGAAGGATCGCAGACGTGAGGAGGAGCTATCGAGAGCAGTTTGTGACCAGGAGCCGGCAGTTGATATTGCAGATTATGACGAGTGGGCTCCTGACCTACACTGGCAGGTTGCGGAGATAGAGCGGATGATGGAGCACGAGTTGCATATCTCCGAGCTCTGGCGACAAGAGGTCCGCTAAGAGTGTCAGTCTTTTGATCGCCGTCTCGATGCTCTAGCCTCTGATGTCTCTGAGATGCACTCATTCCAGGACAGATGGTATGAAGAGTGGTATCATCATACATTTCCTGATGGTGCATCTCCCAGTGGGCCTTCACAAGGAGATATCATATACATTGACAATTCAGACGATGATCCAGCTGACGTTTGACTGCACTATGTTCATGTTTGATGTTTTTGATGAATGTGTACGTCCTGACTCTTGTCTGTTCTAGCAGGTTATTTGGCCGATCTTGCTTAGGATGTTGCTTGTATAAATGCTCACATGATTACTATTTGTCGATACTTGTTGATACTATGATGACTACTATTTGAATACTTGCTACATTGCCATGATTATGCTTTTGATGCCATGTCCACTTGATGTATATGACCGTTATGACATGTTATAGATGCATATGATGTATGTGATGGTTTCATCTTGATCTATCTTTTTCACATGATATCATATGTTTCGCAAATAATTCCATCGAATCTTTGTTGATTTGGGATACCCCTAGGGTTGAGGGGGAGTATGTTTTAAACTTAACAGCCCTTCTGGATCCTTTTCGGTGTTCGACAAAGGGGGAGAGTGTGGATTGGTTAAGTTTAGGATGATCATGTTGTAGGGGGAGGATCTTGATTCCCCTATGATTCTAAATTTGAGAAAAGTAATTGAGAATCCCTAAACTTAAAATCGGGTTGTCAAATAACAAAAAGGGGGAGATTGTTGATACAGTCTGGCCCTGATTGTTGTTTTGGTGTTGACACCGATTTTAGTTTAGGTTGATGATTATGATAATTATGATTAAGTCTTGATCGAGGATTAGGCAGGGTTTGGAAAATCCTAACCTGGAGGGTTAGGTGTGAAAAATCCTAGCTTGGAGGGCTAGGTGTTGGAAAGTCCTAATTCGGAATGGTTGGGTGAAAAGTCCTAGCTTGGAGGGCTAGGTGAAAAGTCCTAACATGGAGGGTTAGGTGCAAATTCCCAACTTAGAGAATTAGGTGAAAAGTCCTGGCTTGGAAGGTCAGGTGCCTAGCTTGGTGGGCTAGGTTGGAAGAAGCTCTAACTCGGAAGGGTTGGGTGAAAAGTCCTAGCTTGGAGCACTAGGTGAAAAGTCCTAGCTTGGAGGGCTAGATGAAAAGTCCTAACTTGGAGGGTTAGGTGCAAATTCCCAACTTGGAGAGTTAGATGGAAAAATCCTTAGCTTGGAGGGCTAAGGTGAATGAAACCCTAGCTTGGAGGGCTGGGTTTGACTCCCTGGATCGGTCTGGTGACCGATCAGGGATATTGGCACACTGCTCCTTCGGGGATCGGTCTGGTGACCGATCCAGCGATGTCTGATCGGTCCGGTGACCGATCAGGGAGCAAGCAGCTTCCTCACTGACTCGCTCCTGATCGGTCTGGTAACCGATCAGGGAGCGAACAGTGAGTGAGTTCTCCTCCGGATCAGACCCTGGATCGGTCTGGTGACCGATCAGAGACTTGGGATCTGATTACAGAATTACTGTTCATATGTCCTGATCGGTCTGAGTGACCGATCAGACTTCACTCTGATCGGTCCGGTGACCGATCAGGCTGTGTTGCCGTGAGAGCTGGGAATCCCAGCACGGAGGTGGATCGGTCTGGTCGATCCACAAGCCCTGGATCGGTCCGGTGACCGATCACTTTAATTCAAATTGCGTTGTCAGACGCTCTGAACATATCCGATTCTCTGCGCGTCACTTCTGAATCTTGATTTACTGCTTGATATGCTGCTCTAACACTCTGATTAAGCTGCAGGTGACAGCGGAGGATTCAAACACTCAAGGAGAAGTCAATGGAGGCTTTCCTTGGAGCAGGTTTGTCCATTTTTCCATCTCAGGTTGCAACGGCCGAGCTGTAGATTGGAGTTGAGGCTGGAGCTTGGCTGAGGGAAGCTCAGGGAGTCCAGGGATAGCTCAGTGGTAGCTGGCGTTGGCAGATGAGCAGCTGGGAGCTGCAGGGATGGTGTCATCTGATGCTTGGTGGAGAAACAAAAGAGAGATGAGACTTCGGTTGAAGCAGAGATTGAGAATTCTAAGTGTTCGAGCTTGCTGAAGTTCTTGCTGCGATTTTGTGTTCTCCACACTTGGCTTGCTGTGTGCGTGTGCTGTTAATTCTTTGAGCAAGTCATTGAGATCTGAGGAGCAACCAACTCTTACGTGAGTGCCTGGAGGAAGGAACAAGGAGCTTGGAGTCCAACAGTGAGAAGACACGAAGGAGGGAGTCCTTGCGTGAGATCGTCGCCGGGTGGAGCTCGGGAAAGCTTGATGTGTTCTTGTCCTTGCTGAGTGCTTGAGTAAGACCCTTCCTATTGTTTCATTGTGCTTAAACATATATTTGTGATTGAAACGCTGTGGAGAGGTTTCTCCACCGAGAAGGAGGTTGTCTTCTATCCGGTGTTAACCGGGGCTTGATCTGCCGACGATTATGGGATCGCCCACCTTAAGGGCACGCCAAGGAGTAGGGACAAGATATCCCCGAACCTTGTAAACCCTCCTTGTTAGTGATCTTGCTAGTTGTGTTTGTTTTGCTTTCGTTTTAGTTTTCTGCACACTCTGTTTTCTACTCTTTCCGCTGTGCTACTGATATCTGAGTTGCAGAAACTTCACAAGTGTTTAAAGTCCAAGTGATTGGCTATATTCACCCCCCCCCCCCTTCTCTAGCCATCCGTTTCCAACACCTTATACACCGAAGCAAAATAGTGTAGCCGAACGAAAAAATCTAACGGTTGTAGAGATGGCTAGAAGTTTGATGAATATCAGAAGACTTCCAAATATATTTTGGGCTGAAACAGTGACAACATCAGTTTACCTGCTGAATATTTCTCCAACAAGAGCGGTTATGAATCAAACACCATTCGAAGCATGACGAGGTAGAAAACCATTGGTAAACCACTTGAGAATTTTTTGTTGTATTGCATATGCTTTAATTAATCCTCAATCTCGTCTTAAACTTGACAAAAAAAATCTGAAAAATACATCTTTGTTTGATATTGCAATCAATCAAAAACATATCAATTGTATAATCCTCTTACTGGCAAATTGATTATAAGGAGATATGTAGATTTTGATGAAGATTCAAGTTGGAGTTGGAATCCTCAAGAAGAAGAGACTCAAGTTTCTATTTTAGTCGAGAACAGAACCTCAACAATTGAAGATGTTGAATCATCTCCTTTGGTGTCACCAGCTTCTTTACCATCAAATTCAAGTAGCAGCTCATCCACCTTACAAGAGTCTTCAGATGAATCACCTCCAGCAAAGATCAGATCCTAGAGAGAAATTTATGCATCATGTCAATGTGTTCTCTTTGTAACAGATCCTATAACTTTTGAAGAAGCGGTAACAAAGGAAGAATGGTGAAATGCAATGAATGAAGAGCTATTGGCAATCTAAAAAAATGAAACATTGGAGATGGTGCATCTACCTGAAGGCAAGAATGTGATTGGACTCAAGTGGGTGTTTAAAATAAAATATCATGCTGATGGAATCATTCAAAAATATAAGGCTCGACTTGTTGCAAAAAGGTATTCACAATGATAATGTATTGATTTTGAAGAAATTTTCTCTCCGGTTACTATATTTGAAACTGTGAGAATTATTCTAGCATTAGCTACACAATTACATTGGTCTATTTATCAATTTGATATTAAGTCTGCATTTTTGAATGACGACCTGCAAGAAGAAATATATGTAGCTCAACCGGAAGGCTTTATAATTGAAAGCAAAAAGATGAAAGTGTACAAACTGAGAAAAACACTTTATGGGTTAAAACGAAGTCACTCTTTATATGAAAATTAATGAATATTTTTGACAACATAGTTTCATAAGAAGCGAAAACGAAGTCACTCTTTATATGAAGAAACATGGTAGAGATGATTATCTTATTGTGTACCTTTATGTCGATATATAATATATATGAGCTCTTCTGATTTTCTGCTGGTTGATTTTAAATCTAATATGATGAAGAAATTTGAGATGTCAGATATGAGAATATTGCATTATTTTCTTGGTCTTGAAGTGAAGCAAGGAGTTGATTAAATTCTTATCTCACAAAGAAAGTATGTGACAGATCTTCTTAAAAGATTCAGTTTGCTCAATTGTAATTCAGTTTCTACGCCCATGAATGTAAATGAGAAGTTGCAACAGAAAGATGGTTCAAAGAAAGCTAATACAAAAAATTTTAGAAGTTTGGTTGGAGGTTTAATTTATTTAACACATACTATACTTGATATTGCTTTTTCTGTTGGTATAATTTTCAGATTTATGCAAAATCCTACGAAGAATCATCTTGGAGCAACTAAAAGGATTTTACGCTATATTGATGGAACGATGGATTATGGAATTTGGTACACTAAAGTTTCAAAATTCGATCTTTGCGGATTCACTGATAGTGGTTGGGCAAGTTCAGTGAATGATTGAAAGAACACCTCAGTTAGTGTTTTTAATCTTGGATCAGGAGCAATTTTATGAAGTTCAAAGAAGCAAGTTACTATTGCCTTATCCTCTTCAGAAGCAGAATTATGTAACAGCAACTTCAGCAACATGTCAAGCAGTTTTGGTTAGAAGATTATTTGCAGGTCTTCACCAGCAACAGGCGACAATTGCAATGACAGAAAAATCTAACTTTCAATGCGAGGACTAAGCATATTGATATTTATCTACACTTTATTCGAGATTTAATCACAAATAATGAAATTATATTAGAGCATTGCAGCACGCATGAACAAATGGCGGTTATCTTGACAAAGTCACTTCCCAGAGATAAATTTATTTATTTCAAATCATGTTTTAGTGTTTGTAATTTTGAAACAAGGGCGAGTGTCAATAATATGTTTCAAAAATAAATAATGGATAATGGTGAATTAGTGGATTGATGATGTGACAAATAATAGATAGAGATAGAATTTGATTAGGATGAAGTTTCGTGGAAGTGCTTAGATCCAATGTATTTGGACTTGGTGCTTATCCACTAAGTCTATAAATATGAAATCTTTCTGAATGAAATCAAGTTATTTTATTTAGATTTCTTCTTCTCTCCTCTTCCACAAGTGTCTCCTCTCCCATATTTTTTTCTTCCAACACAAGGTAGTCTGCATCAAAATAGCCTGCACTTTTTGGTGAATCCAAAAATTTATATATGTCATTTGATAAATTCTCAAATTTATGTTTATTAAATTAATTACTAAATTAAACTTTTTTCCATGATTTTTCCTCATTTATATATTATTTAATTTATTTACTATGCCTCTTAAATCATAATTTTCAAAGTAACTCACCTATAATTTTTTTTCCTCGTTTCGCAAGCTAACTCAAATCCATCCTGGCCGATCCGCATGAGTCGTAAGCCCAAGTAAGTCATCTCGCCTTGTTCAATCTTTAAATTAATTGATAAAATTTTAATCATATTCACTTAATTATTTTACAAAATAGATCAATCTAAAAAATCAAATTTAAATTGACGACTCTAAATATAACTATTAGAGTTTCATAATTATCAAAACTTATCAAATTCAACCAAATTCATATTATAACATCTTAAATTAAGATAACTAGGATAATAACAACGTCAATTATATAATATAACTATGATAATACCATACATATCGCAATGTTAATACCCTGTTTGGAAAGGAAGGAATTGGAATTCCTTTGGGAATTGAAATTCAATTCCATCGTTTGGTAGCAATTTTCAGGAAGGAATTGCTAAGGAATTGAATTCCAATTCCTTTCAAACCCCTCAAAATAAATCACACCTAAACACATGTGATTTGTGAAAGGAATTGAATTCCTTTCACTTAAACAAATTAAATTACCAAATCACCCCCTCACAAAATAAATCAAAGTTACTCCGGCTCCATCCTCGTAGGATAAAATTGTAAAAGTATAATAATTGAATTGAATTAAATTCTGTTTTTACAATTCATTCCAAATATAGGAATTGGAATTCAATTTCGACCGAAATTGAATTCCAATTCTTTACATAAAGGGTAATTGTTCATTCAAAACAACGAGACCCTTTTTGATTAAAAACAAACAACGATTATTTTAGAAAGCGCTCCTTCTTTTTTATTATTATTATTATATTATTATTTTCCGCATCTTTCAGTTTTAATTTCTATCATTTTTACTTAAGAGATATAACATAACAAAAAATTGACTATTTATATTTATAATATGATTTAAATCTATTATTCATTAATAAATTCAATTCTCAACCAATGAACATATGCCGAAACAGATTAGGCGCTTCCCCAACAAACAAGCCAGTCCCTCCCTGCTTCTGCAGAGATCCCCACCCTCGAGTCTCCGATCATCCGTCACCACTCCCGGGAACTAACGTCCGCCATTGACGAGCTAAAGACGCAGGGATCAAGGTTCATTAGTCGACGATTGTCTATCTGTAAATTAATTAGGGATTCAGTTTTTAAGCGTAGATGGATCAGAAGCCATGGCTTCGTCCCAGGCTCACAGCGGCATTTCATCAAACATATGGTGACAGGCGTTTAAGTACTACCAAGAACATGCGAATTGACTGTATTTGCCATGGCAAAAGCTGGGTACAAGCAGGATTCATGGCGGGAGGAACGCTTGATTCTGTTTCCCCCTCGACAAAACATGATCGGAGTATCGGAACACATCGTACGGCTGCTACCGGGCGATCTCAGCTTGGAGAGTGGAGTTGAGTCCCACTTGCTCCTGCTGCCAGCTGAGCTCGGAAACCACGGCGTCGACGACGGGGGCGAATTCCTCGAGCGCTCGGACGAGATCTTCGGCGTTGGCGGCGGAAACGAAGAGGTGGCGCTGGAAAGGCTGGATGAAGCCGTCCTCCACGGCCTTGTCGATAAACGCGAGCAGGGAGTCGTAGTAGCCGTCCACGTTGAGCAATCCAACCTTCGATCAAGATTAAACTTTGAACACGTAATTGAGCTTCAGGGGAGTAATTCAATGGAGGAGACAGAGAATACGGGCTTCCGGTGGATGCCGAGCTGAGCGAAGGAGATGGTCTCGAGCAGCTCCTCGAGCGTTCCGTAGCCGCCTGGAGATTGGAACGGAGGAAGAAGGTGAGGATGAGGTCAGAAGGCAATTAATGGCAGGGGAAGGAAATGGCCGACCAGGGAGTGCAATGAAGGCGTCGGAGTGGCGGGCCATTTCCGCCTTGCGCTGGTGCATGCTCGCCACCGACCTCACCTCCCCGAACCTCTGCTCTCCAGTCAACTATCCACAAAAAGCAGACACTGAAACAATGCAGAAATGGAAGCAAGATTCGATTTTGAGACTACCTCCTTGCGCATCAGGGTCCGCGGAATGATCCTGGACGAGAAAGGAACGAATTTTAGGGAAGCGATTAAGGATTCAAAGCGAAGGAAATTACTGTGTTCTTGCTGACCCGATGACATGGCCGCCGCCGGAGTGAACGGCTTCGGCGACCAACCCCATGAGACCCACACTGCCTCCGCCGTACACCAGATCCACCTTCCTCGCTACCTGATCGGAGAAATTAAAACGCATCAAACAAGGAACTAATTGCACGGAGAACTGATCGAATAAATATCGAATCACCAGTTCCCTGCCGAGCTCGACGGCGGCGTCCTGGTACGAGCTCCGCTTCCCAGGGCTGCTGCCGCAGAAGACGCACACTCTCTTGAACCTCGATTCCGCCACCGTTACCTCCTCCATCTCGTTCTTATTCTCTATGCCTTCTCCCTCTTGCCTTGGATGAGAGGGGGAAGAAGCTGCGTATATATAGACAGCAAGGCAGGCAGGGAAGAAGAAGGAGAGGTGTTGCTTCCTGCTACGTAAATGCAATGTCACCCTCTCGCGTACTTTCCGCCCCTTCGAAAAGCAGAAAACAGAGGAGCGATCGTGATCTTCTTTGTCGTCCACACGTGTAGACCATCAGCATCCCTTGGAAACTCGCACATCCCACTGTTCGACCTCTACACGCCTAGAATTTGTCCTGTGTGTGCATCTCTTTCCTCTGCGGCCATTAACGCTCATGCTAGGCGGCAGAAGCTACGAAGCAGGGAGGCAAGCAACCCAGCGATTGAAACAGATCAGAAGAGAGAGAGAGAAGATACTGGATGATTGCTAGAATTGGAGGGAAGAGGACGATGGAGAGAGCAACGAGGAATCATTCATTTGCCTCATACTGTGCTGCTGGAGATCGAATCCTGGTCGCGGGAAAATTTAATGGCGGAGGCGAGTGCCGTCTGGTGATTGCAGATCTTCTTTACTTCTTGCGGAGGACCGAATCATGGCGGGATTCTCCCTCGCTTTCCAGGATCTGCGACGGGAACTGCTAAGATCCTCCATCTGTTCGAATTAATGTCTCAAAAAACGAGGGTTAATGGAGATTAAGCTTCGGGTTATGATAATAAGCGAGTCGCACGGAAGGGCGGGTACGGTAGATTGCAGACGCATTCCGGAGGGCGTGACGTCAGGATCCTGGCCGTCGAAGGGACGCGCTCATCATTCCGGATTTCGACGGCACGCCGCGTGTCGCACGCCCGCATGCGCCTTACCATGTCGGACTCTGTCACCTCCCTGCGCCTTTTCATTGGAATCGTGAACCTTCCATCTCATCCGTCCCTGTAAAATAACAAAATTTAGATAAAATTCGTAATTATCGGATAAAAATTACATTTAGATTAAATTAAATATCTATTCTTTTTTATATATTTATCATTATTCAAATTAATAATTTTTATAATTTATCTAATATTGATCCAGAATATATTGAAGAGAACATTCGAACGAAAATTGTGTATTATGGACGTGTACTCTTGAGATTGATAAATTTTTGGATTCTATGAACCTAAGAGATATGACTTTAAGTTATGGTTAGCTAGACTTGAATAAAAATCCTTTGGGGATTTTAAAATTTTTTAATATATCTTTGTTTCAACCATCAACTCTCCTTTAGAGGTTTTTCATAATGGTTATGAATAATTGCCTTTGGAGTGACTAAATTAAGACTTAGTGAAACTTATAAGTAAAACATCAATCAACAATTATAATTTATCCAAATTTTTTATAGTGCGATTTCTATTTACATAGACATATCACTTCATCTTTTATCAGGGGATATTATTATTTAATCTTACACGTTTTAAATCCTAAAATAATTGATTGTATTATAACAAATCTAGGTTGAGAAAACGTTGTCAATAATTTATTATTATCTTAGATATTTATGATTTAATTTTAATTATCATATATTTTATAAAAAAAATTTTAAATTAGAGTGTGAATTCTAAAATGTTAAGGGGCATTGGTTTACTTGTTGATCTCGGGCCAGCTTGTGTGTAGCCTGACCCGGCAGCCTGGCGCCTAGTCAGAAGGAAGGTGGTTAGTGATCTGGATGACCCCGTTAGAGAAGAGGAGCGCGGGCTTGACCCCCTGGGTTTTCGTGTCAAGGCCCATGCAGGCCTATAGTAGCTGTCTCCTGAGTCGGAGGGCTTTGGGGTTTATCCAAGGTCGACGCCCTGCCGGCGCGCGGCGGCCCACGCTCTGGGGATAAGCTCGGACTAAAGGAGTCATTGCCTCAGTATCTCGGTGCCCCCAGTCGGCACAACCACTCCCTGACACCAGACTACCAGAAGCTGTACGGGGTCGGCGCAGGGCTCTGGTCATCCTGGCCACCAACAGCGGATATCTCGCTGGGGTATTGATATGCCCGCCACAGTTTGTCTCCCGTACTTCGGCCACATGCCCTGGTGTCAGGCCGAGCGACGTCCAACGGCGCCAACTCTTAAGTTGACAGGGTCTCTTTCCTTAACGCAACATGTGCCGCTTTACCCTGCCACCCCTGGGCGTCCATTACCCTGTCCTCACTACGCGACGACGGGTGGCAGGCGAGGCAGAACCTGTTAGCTTCCCCGGCTACATATACTTCTCACTCCGCATTTCCCAGGTACGCGCGATAGTGCAATTTCGCTACTGTTCTATTGCTTTTCATCGCCACCGTCGCGTACTGACTTGACCGTCGGAGTGCCTGGCCGGGGACTTCTCCCAGCGTGTTCTAACGGTCCTTGTCTTGTAGGTTGGGAGTAGCCCAGCTCGTCACGCCACTTCAGCGGCCTCGCCCTCCTCAGAGTCTCGTCCAGCTGTAGGGGCATCTGACTCACTTCGCGACAGGATCACTTGTTTTCTATTTTTATTTTTTGTAAAAAATATGATTTTCTAGAAAATGTGTTTGGTTTATATTTTTCAGTCTTGTTTTACATAAAAAGATATAGTATTTTTTGAGAAACTAGAGGATTAAATAAAGTACATTTTCTAAAAGTGAGAAAATATAGTTTTTTGAAAAATAAAAATAAAAAATAGAGTAAACCAAATGCCCTTTAAGTTTCTGGATCATCCATCACAAATATTTTCCGATTTATTTTAGCGGTCAATAAAAATTTTTCGTAGAATTGAATTGATTATTCAAGATTTAACATTATCTAATCTCGTTAATTATATTTTTTTAATTGAGACAACATATATTTAAGTTGTTAAAAAATATTCATAATTACTGATTATGATTTTATAACTGGCAACGGATTAAATCCTTTTACTTATTATTTATATTATAACAATTATAATTTTAATAATTATTATAATGAGGATTCGATTTGTTAATTACTAAATCATCATTATTATAATTTAGATTTGATTTATTCATTAACGTTTACGCTATAGTTATTATAATATTTATAACATATAATTTCATAATCGGTATAATCTATTAGATAAATTTAAGATGTAATATATAATAGGAGATAATAATAACGACAATTATATTATTTTATAAGAAAAAAAATAAATTAAATAATATCAGATCGGATCATCAATTTGATTTTATAAAAAATTCTTATTGATGAAATAAATTAAAAAATACTCACAATAAATTATTTAGAAATTTAATATCTCATGATTATATATATATATATATATATATATATTCATAATTTTTTTATAAATAAGATATAATTGAGAATATTACTAAGCTCGAACTTGATTCTGTAATTTTTTTAGCTCAAAATCCAAATCAACTTTGGCTTATTAATTTAACCGAACGAATTATTTTCTGAATCGAGACTTGAATAATTAGTGAACGACTTGGCTCGTTTACCCCCTTGATTTTATTTTTATAAGTGCTCAGGGCATCCGCAACCGTTTAACTCCTCTAACGTTATAACACCTACCACCTCATCAAAAAGCATGTGACCCACATGCTACATACACATTAATATTAAAATCTTCATTCTCTCACAACCGTTTAATATTCAACCCACATTATTTGTGGGTCACACATGCCACATATATATTATCTCATATGTACCTTCTTTCACATACATATTCTCTCACATATTCATTCTCTTACCTACATATTTTTTAATTTCAATTTTATTTGCTAATTTAAATAATTATTATTTAAAATAATTAAAATAATATTTTTAAATATGTTTATCATTATTTAAAATTTAAATTATTATTATAATTTTGAAATAATAGAGAACAATATAGAAAAAAATACACTTGCATATAATTAAAAGATAACATATAAATTAACATAAAGTGAAATAATAAAATACAAATTCAGGGGTTATTACATTGTGACCAAATATGTTCAACTAAGTCGGCACGAAGTTAGTGATGCACATGGCTGTCACGTAGTTGGAAATTTATCCGGAGATAATCATGAAATCCTCGATTTGAGCCTTGGACAGGTTGTGCTGGTTCATCACCTTCATCGTTGTACCAATTTGTCTTGTGATCCCTCTCATATTCTATAATCATGTTGTGCTAAATAATACATGCTAACATAATATGTTTTAATTTTTTTCTATACCAATAACGAGCTGGACCTCTGACAATTGCTCATCGAGCTTGAAGCACCCCAAATGCTCGTTTAACATCTTTCTTTGCAGCCTCTTGTCTTTCCTTAAACAATCTCCTCTTGGGATCTTCCGGACAAGGAAAAGTCTTCACAAAAGTAGCTCATTCCGGATATATTTCATCTGTTAGATAATACCCCTTCTTATATTGAGTGTCGTTGATCGTGAAATTAATCTTCGGGGCATTTTCTTGCAAGATGTTATTGAATATAGGAGATTCATATAACGCATTAAGATCATTACGTGAACCTGCGACACCAAAGAATGCATGTCATATCCACAAATCTTGAGACGCGGCCGCTTCAAGCACGATTGTTGGTGATCCATGCGCTCTTGTAAATTGGCCTTTCCAAGCAACTGAACAATTTTTCCATTCCCAATGCATGCAATCATGGCTGCTTAATATTCAGGGGAAGCCGTGCCTCTCATCATTCAATTGAAGAAGACGTTGAACATCATCAGCATTTGGTCTTCTCAAGTATTGATCTCCAAATAGTTCAACCACATAAACGCAAAACTTGAAAAGACACTGAATGACGGTTGATTCACCCATGCGTAGGGACTCGTCAAGATGGTCGGCTGGGACTCCATAAGCTAATTGGCAAATCGCAACTGTGCATTTTTGTAGTGGTGTCAAGCCTTGTCTACTGGCAGCATCATCCTTCTGCTAAAAAAATGATGAACGACTCTCAAGTGCATTAACTATGCGACAAAATAAATCTCTTCGCATGCGAAATCGTCTTTGAAATATTTGATCTGGATACACTGGATTTGTGGAGAAATAATCATTGAAGAGTCTCACATGCTCGGCTTCACGATTTCTTTGAATAAATCTTCTTCTTCGCCGCATCTCGTTATTACTTTGATATGCTTCAACTATTTGTTGGCTTTGTTGAAGTATCAATGACATTAGCTCATTCCCTGGATTATAACCTTCATCAACATCTTCAACATGGACTTCATTTTCACTTGTCGAGTCGGAAGTGGTGCTACTTGAAGATTGAGGCATATTTAGAGGAAGAATGATGAATGAAGAATGAAGAGGAAATAAATTCGTCAGCTACTTAGAGAATGAAAAATTATAGAGTTGATAAGTATTTATAGATGAAAATTTATTTTTTTAATTAAAATAGTCGTTTGTGATCGTTTGGGCGTTAATTTGTGACCGTTTGGGTGACCGTTGGATGACCGTTAAAACCAATCTGATCGGTCAGTGCAACCGATCATGGCAGGGCCAGACCGATCAGGTAGGAGCCTGATCGGTCAGAACCTCCAGATCGATCAGGATGTCATGTCCTACGCGATGAACGCGTTCAAATATCTGAACGTGTTCATCGCGTCAGCATATTAACGTATTTTTCATAATGATTTTAACACGGACGACTCGTTAATCAAGTGTTATAATACTCGATTAAGTAGCTATTGCAGATGCTTTAATGCGACCAAAAGTTCTTATAATAAACCTGAGAGAGGTGACGTATGATGTCAACAAACTAAAGGTTCTATTTTGATTTTTTTAACAATTAAATTAAATGAAAAAAATAAAATATGTTAATTATTTTCCCGATAAATTCTATTAAACCGGCTCCCGCCGTAGCCGTCTTCGCCGCCGTAAGTTTCTACCCTCAAAGCACAGCGCTGCTACGTACAGTTCACCGCCTCCCCCGTTACGATCCCGTCTCCGTCTCGCGACGCGTGAAGCGTCATGATTGCTCCTGCGCATCGTATCGTGTTCATTGATGACGATCCGACCGTCAATTTGACGTTTCGTCCGAGTGGTACCATCGCGAAATAAATAGATAGCGCGCCTGATTGTTGGCACGTGAGCGGGAGCGTGTGGCGGCACGGCGTATTTAATTGGATTTGACGCGAAGGTGATTTTTAGAGGATTTGTTTCTATTTACGTAACCCGTAAAATATCTAAACAAGACAGAGACAGCCACCAGCAACGAGCGGCCAGATTCACCCGCCGTGCATGATCCATGCAGCTCGACGTCGACGTGTAGCTTTGAAGTGCACCACTTTTACAGCGAGCCACCGTTACGCATGCAGATCGATCTGTGAGTGGATAATTAATAGCCGTCTTCTTTTTCCAAGAGGTTGATATACATGATCAGTTTGGATTGCGTTGTGGAAACGGCAGAAGATAATTGGAGAGGGACTTGGGGAAGATCCATGGCCATTGTGTGTGATGAGGTCTTTATCACCTGCTTTATCAGCTTCTTTGTTTGTTTTTTCCTTCAGGTTCCTTCCCCAAATTGATCTATCATCTCGATCGTTTATTATGATTATATAGTTAATGAAGATTTAGGATTTCAGGGTGGGACTAATGCACTAGTATTTCATTTAATGCACCAGGGGCTGGCTACTTTGGATCGGTTTGGCTCACCGTGATTTGGTTGGTGGTAAGAAGTTGGTCAAGTAAATGATTCCACTTAATAGTGAGAATATATATACATGTAACACATTTACTATCCTTTGATTGAATGCAACATTCATTATGATACTTGTTTAATTTTTAAAAATCAACACTACAACTTAAATACATTAGTCACCACTAAGGTATTGATTTTTAAAGACCAGGACAAGATGATACTGTAAATATGGTGTTGATCTTTAAAAACTAAGACCAAGACCAATACCAACACTAGTGTTGATCTTTAAAGATCAACACTATGATGGTGCTAGTGTTCAAAGACTTACACTTTGCCCTTTATAGTCTCCACTAGGATTTGGACTATCAAAAGTTTAATCATCAACTGTGCATAAGAGTTATGATCTAATCAAGCCATGTGAGAAAAATATTGACTTCGAATAAAGGAAGTGGGGGTTCCCGTGTCCAGATCAAAAGAACCAAACACCAGACAAGGAAGTCATAGTAGGTCGGGTGAACTGAGGGGTAGAAAAACCTAGTGGGTTGAGGATCAAATGTCAAACGGATAGACTTTCGATTTGAGAGAGCCCTGATCCTTCATTTGAGAGGAATTGTTAGAATTGCAAGGTTATAAATAAAGTCCTACATTGGAAACAATACTAAAGACTATGAGCGTATAAAGGAAAGATATCTCCAATATTGATATGAGATCTTTTGGGTAAAACCGTGAGGGCTTAGGCCCAAAGTGAACAATAGCATGCCATTGTGGAGATATCTAAATTCCTTCGATCCTAACAGAAATTTTTCTATGGGTTATTCAAACACCTTCGAATATATTGACTTATACTCAATCATCACATACCCACACCTCCTAGGAGATTTATGCTAATATGTTAAATTATAAGTCTCCATGACCAAGATTAACTCTCAACATTCCTATATTTCCAGCTAATGAGAATCAATTATTTGGATAAATCAAAGAGTATAGCATGTGTTAGTCAAACATAAGTGAGGATAACAAGTTTCATCAATTCATCGACTAGGAAAGATTTTAATACATGCATAATTACACATGATAAGATTATCACTAATTGTGATTCAATGATAATTTTTCTCATGCTATTCATTGTATTGTAGACTATTAATTGAGTTTAAGATTAAATCATATACATATATAAGGCACACTCAAATAGTAAATTTTATTTATCAAATAAATAAGACAATGTTAAATGTGATTGTGTTTAGAACACCTCTCAAATATAACATACTTTCACTTGGCTTTAAGTCAATCGCCTTAGTATCTAATACCATAGGGCTCAACATGTCACTCAAACTTATTTGAGGTAGAAGTTTTGCCAAAGGATCTGCTAGATTTCTTTCGGCGAGAATTTTCTCAATTAGTATTTCTGTCTTACTTATGATCTCCCAGATCAAGTGATAACAATGAAGTATATGTTTAGATTGTTGATGAGACCCAAATTCTACCTTGGCCCATGCAATGACCCTATTGTTGTTATAGTAAACTGGTAATGCTTCGACGATGCTTGGAACCACTCTAAGTTTAGTGATGAACTCCTTGATCTAAACCGCTTGCTTTGCCACCTCTAAAACCGTAATGTATTATGACTCAGTGATAGAATCTGCAATGGTTTCTTGTTTGGAACTTTTCCAACTAAATGCACCTTCATTTAAGGTGAATATGTATTCATACTAGGACTTGGAGTCATCCTTATCCGTCTGAAAGTTAACATCAACATACTCACGTATAACCATATCACCTTCTCTATATACTAAGAACAAATGTTTAGTTCTTCTTAAGTATTTAAGAATTATCTTGACAACCACCTAGTGATCCAAGCATGGATCCGATTGATACCCCCTAGAGACACTCAAAGCACACAATACATCAATACATAACATACATGATTGATCTTATTGTTGATGCGTATGAGATTTGACTCATGCGCATCTTCTCGTCTTGTGTACTCGAATACATAGACTTCGAAAGGTAAATCTCATATATCATGGGAAGAAAATCATTCATGGATTCATCCATGCTAAACCTGTTTATCACTTTATCTATGTTTGTAGATTGTGAAAGACCAAACAATTTTATCAATCTATCGCTATAAATCTAATACCTAAAATATAAGTTGTTTCTGTTGGTGCGGAAAGCACCCAAGTCGAACCTGAGTTTTGATAATGGCAAAAGAGTTCAAAAGTTAAGTCTTACTTGTTATCTAACATGCTACTCAAGTGTGCAGGAAAAGTCCTAGCGAAGGACTGCTAGGCACTGGCGAAGGAATGCCAGAGGAAAAGTCCTAGCGAAGGACTGCTAGGCACTGACGAAGGAATGCCAGAGTAAAAAGTCCTAGCAAAAGACTGCTAGGCACTGGCAAAGGAATGCCAGGGTACTGAAGCCCTAGCGAAGGACTGCTAGGCACCAGGCGAAGGACAGCTTGGGACTGAAGACCCGGCGAAGGAATGCTAGGCACCGGGCGAAGGACAGCTTGGTATCCAAGACCTGGCAAAGGACCGCTAGGCAAAAGTCCAACCGGAGGAGCCGGTTGGCATCAGGTACATTCTCCCGAGAGGAGTAGGTGAGGACGCGTTCCCCGTCGAGAGGGAACAGTAGGCGTCGGTTCGACCTAGGGCTCCATTTTGGAGACCCAATGTCAGAACCAAGACAGCTAAGGCTGTATAAACATAATACTCTATTGCTTCATATTATTTTGGACTAACCCTGGATGCAGGACCGAAGGAACGTATGTCTGCAACTCAAAATGCCCATAGGAGAGAGGCAAGTAGCTGAGCAGGGCACCCTCAGTGTCCCGGGCGCCCCCAAGGCCAACACAAAACAAGCGAAGCAACAAGTGCTTCGGCTGCTTACTGGTCGGGGCGCCCTCAGTACTCAGGGCGCCCCGGATGCCCAGGGTGCCCCGGATGCCCAGGGCGCCCCGCGCCTAAGCCAGCGAGGCTGATTACCCTTATCCAGCCGAGAAGCCCGCGCTGAAGGAGTCAACCAGGGCGCCCCCAGCGTCCCGGGCGCCCCCAGTGTCAAACCTCATGTAACACCCCAAAATTTCCCATATGAAATATTATGAAATATTATAAAATTCATGAAATATTAATATGGTATATTATGAAATATTATGAATTCATGAATATGAAATATTATGGAATTCATGAAATATTATCATGAAATATTATGAAATATTATGAATTCATGAATATGAAATATTATGAATTCATGAAATATTATTATTATTATGAAATTTCATGATGGGCTTGGCTTAATGGGCTTTGATATGGATTAGTGCAAAAGGTGATAAAAAAAAGAGGTAGAAAGGAGGAGGCAAGGATTGAACCTTGAACCTCCTAGTTGCACTAATTATGTCATAACCAATGAACCAAGCAATGTTTCTTGTAGAGAGAATAAGAAACATTCTTGTTAAATCTAGGGAAGCGAAGAGACATGTCTTTTCATGATAAGAGTATAAATAAGAGAGGGAAAAGAAGTCACACTTCTTCTTCTTCTTCCCCACTTCATTTTTCCGAAAACCAAGAGCCCTCTTCCCCTTTTCAAGTTCGAAATTTTACCCTAGGGTTCTAACCCTAGGGAATTTGGAAGGAAGAAAATCCCATCCAAGGATCTTGCCCTCTACAAGGGCCAAAGGCTCTAGTGAAGTGCTAGTAAGGAAACTCTCACTCTAACTTCAGCCAAGGGTGCCCTAAAGGAAATTCAAGCGAAAGGATGTAAGTATCCCCTCGCCTGCAGTGTAATAGTTATTGTATGAGTTCTTCTCCTTTGTTTGTTTCGAAAATGGGATTTTTCTTCCCTTGATGAGTTTCGGCCACCCCTTAAGGGAAGGCCTTGATCACTCCTTAATACAAGAGAAGACCCTTGAGACTTAGGGTATGTATGTATGTGGATTTTCTTCATGATGTTATGAACAAAAACTAGGGGTTTCACCCTTTGTAAGTTTCGGCCAAGGTAAGGGATTTAGGGGTTTAAGAGTTGAATTTCTCTAGGATGTATTTTATGTTTAGTGTAATATATGTGTTGGGACCGGGTGCATGTCGACAAGGATACGAGTTCGTAAAATTTTAAATTTTTACGTGCAGCGGAAGAGTTTGCATAAAATAATTTCCTAAATTATTTTAACTTCGTATCTAGCATGCAACCTTATAGTGTATCGACATAATCATAAAATAAAAGTTTGCGGAAAAGTAAACTAATTTACTTTTATACCTCGCGTAACTTGAAGAAAGGGACGAGATCCAACCGTAGCGTCCCTTGGAAGCTTCGCCTCTATTCGCGTCCACGCCGAGTTCTCTTCGGGATGACTTCGCAAAGTCACGAGTTTTGTGCCGACGAGAACTACTAGATTCTCGGAAGGCACAACTAGAAGGTTAAGAGAAAAATTAGGAAAACTAACCAACAAGAAGTGACGGAATCGAATTCCGAAAGGAGAGGAGTCGCTATCCGCTTCTTCTTCTTCTTGTTGTGGTTCTTCTTCTTCGTATAGCTCACGGCTACCCTAGGATGCGCCGGCCCTAGGGTGTGAGAGGGAGGCGCCGGCCCTAAGCAAGAGGAAGGGCGCCGGCCCTAATGGGAAGGAGAAGAGGAGGAGGAGAGAAGAGAAGAGAGAGAGGGAGAGAATAATTAATCTCTTAATTATTTTCGTTAGGAATAAGGGCTAGCCTTTGGTTCCTTTATATAGTAGCAACTCCTTTGCTAAGTCTCCCTCTAAACCGAATTAACGGAATTAGTTATAAGAATATTTATCTTATAAATTTTCTTATTGCTTATTCCTTTTAAGCCTAGTCTTATTATAAACAATTTATAATAAAACAAATTAGTTATCATAAGAGATTTATCCTATAAATTCTCTTATGAATTTTATTATAACTAACTTTATAATAAAACTAATTATTTATCATAAGAAATTTATCCTATAAATTCTTATGAATTAATTCCGTTTAAACCAAGTCTTTATTATAAACTAATTTATAATAAAAACTAATTCTTCTTCTCTTTAAATTATGGAATAAATTTTTATAAGAAATTTATAAACTTTCTTATTATGAAAAATCAATTCATAATTGATTTTATAAAATTAAAATAAACCAATTCATGGATTATTTTAATCTTCCATAAAAAGAATAAATTTCTATAAATTTATTTATATAAATTTCTTTATACAAATTTATTTATCCATAATTTATAAAATAGATCGCACTTGATTTATTTTATTAATTAAACCAAAATTAATTGGTTTTTCTCCTCTTTAATGGCCGGCCACCCAAGGAGGGTTAACACCCTCTTTGGCCGGCCAAAACCGACCCGAACCGGTCGCGAATTAAACTCATTTAATTCGCCCAAAAGCCTTCAAAAGACTTAGCCATTTTTAGCTTCCATTGCGCCTCTGATTAACTCAGATTCGACTTATTTCTCTTGATCGGAAAATCCAATTTTCAACTCGTTTTAAATCCCTCGGATTACTCGTAGTGCGTGTGACTAAATAGGCTTTCGATTTATGTTGGCCGTCTATAATTAACTAATTATAGAACGATCATGAGTGACACCTAGTAGTACATCATGATCCCCAATTAATCGAAAGATCAACGGTTTGACCCCAGAAGAAATTATTCTGAAACCTTTCAGCAGCTCTAATGAATCGTGCCCCATTCCCTTCACCACCTTATACCCACTTGGTTCAGGACACGGTCTATGGTGTCAGTCCCCACTAGGCTGACTACGTCACACCTAGCCCAAGTAATGTCTTACTCGTCCTTTGGATTTCTAATTACTCTCATGTATTTTAGAGACTCTCACTCTAAACATGATATGCTCTGGCCAGAGGCTTTGAGTAACAATCCGACGATATGCCTGGGTATACATCTCCTCGCAAGGAGTGGTGAATCCTTTGTAGGCTGTTCAAACATCTTCGGGCACTTCGGCTTATACCCGATCATCCTGGGTCCACACCTCCTTGGAGATGCTTGCTTAAGATGTCAAAGTATAAGTCTCCATGACCAAGATGACTTGAACACTGCAAGTCAAAGGAACATCGCACTTAAGCCGCAGTAAGATCTTCATTGACATATCTACATGTAGATTCCCATATGAAGTCTTACAGCTAGTCACTCCAATGAACTAGTTCCCTTAACTAGCATCCATGTTTATCTCCGGACATCCCAATGTCACCAGCCAGTGAGAATCAACTGATTAGAGAATAACCCATGCTAGTCTCAACAGAATTGATAGTGTCCGTTTTTATCAATTCATCGACTAGGGATATTTTCAATACTTCACATTTGTGCATTTAGAGATAATCACTAGTTGTGATCTCATCACAAATTCTCTTATGTGTGAGTTGTATTGCGGACATTCAGTAGATGAGTTTAAGATCCCAATCAAATACACAAGCATGTATACTCAAATAGTGAATTATCATTTATTAATATAAATGTTTTACAATCATAAGGCGATTGCCTTAGGACACTTCTCTCATATCACTAACAAACTCCCACTTGGCCTAATGCCAATCGCTACGGTATCCAATACCACAGGCTCTAACATGACCCTCAAACTTGCTTTGAGGCAAGGCCTTAGTTAAAGGATCCGCTATATTCCTTTCAGTGGGAACTCTTTCAATTTGTATGTCATACTTATAATCTCTCTGATCAGATGATAGCGGCGAAGCACGTGTTTGGATCGCTGATGAGACCTTGGTTCCTTTGCTTGTGCAATAGCTCCATTGTTGTCGCAGTAAACCGGCACTGCATCATCAATGGTTGGAACCACACCAAGTTCGGAGACAAACTTCTTGATCCAGACTGCTTCCTTTGCTGCTTCCGAAGCTGCGATATATTCCGCTTCCGTGGTGGAATCCGCTACGGTGTCTTGTTTGGAACTTTTCCAACTTACTGCGCCTCCATTCAAAGTAAATACGTATCCAGACTGCGATTTGGAGTCATCCTTATCTGTCTGGAAACTGGCATCTGTATACCCACGTATCACCAAATCTCCTTCTCCATATATTAGGAACACATCCTTAGTTCTTCTTAAGTACTTAAGGATTGTCTTAACAGCCGCCCAGTGATCCATTCCTGGATCCGACTGGTATCTGCTTGTGACGCTCAAAGCATACGATACATCAGGCCTAGTACATAACATAGCATACATGATAGATCCTATCGCGGATGCATAGGGAATCTTATTCATGCAAATCCTCTCGTCTTCTGTGCGCGGACACATAGACTTCGAAAGGTTGATCCCATGCCTAATGGGAAGGTAACCTTTCTTGGATTCCGACATGCTAAACCTTTTTAGCACTCGGTCTATATATGTAGACTGCGAAAGACCGAGCAACCGTTTTGATCTATCTCTATAGATTCTAATCCCAAGGATATAGGTTGCTTCTCCCAGGTCTTTCATGGAGAAAGTTTTGGATAACCAAATTTTAACTGTCTGTAAGACTGAAATATCGTTTCCTATAAGTAAGATGTCGTCGACATATAATACTAGGAATACGACTGCACTCCCACTAACCTTCTTGTACACACAGGGTTCGTCAGGATTTTGTGAGAAATCAAACTTTTTGATTGTCTCATCAAAACGGATATTCCAGCTCCTAGATGCTTGCTTCAGTCCATATATGGATCGTCGAAGCTTGCATACCTTGGTTTTATCAACTGATGTGAAACCTTCAGGCTGTATCATGTATACGTCCTCAAGCAGGTTTCCGTTAAGGAAAGCTGTTTTCACATCCATTTGCCATATCTCATAATCATAATGAGCTGCTATGGCTAGGAGCATACGAATGGATTTAAGCATAGCTACTGGCGAATAGGTTTCGTCATAATCAATTCCTTGTTTCTGACGATATCCTTTTGCCACTAATCTAGCCTTAAAGGTAACAACATTACCTTCCATGTCGGTTTTCTTCTTGAAAACCCACTTGCACCCTATGGGTTTAATCCCTTCAGGTGGGTTAACCAAGTCCCATACTTGATTTTCGTACATGGAATCCATTTCCGACTTCATGGCTTCAAGCCATTTGTCCCTTTCTGAACTTTTCAGAACATCTTCATAACTGATAGGTTCGTCATCGCCAATGAGCAACACGTCGTTGATTCACTTACGAGAAATCCGTATCTCTCTGGAATGTTGCGTGTCCTATCAGACCTACGAAGAGGTGGTGTAGTTTTAGGTTCAACTGATAGCTCATCATTATGAATTATCGGTTGTGGGCCTAGACTCGGTGTCTCTGTAATGTCTATTGGAGTTTCTTGAACTTCATCAAGTTCAAAGCCACTCCCACTGTTTTCTTGTAAAAGAAATTCTTTTTCTAGAAATACAGCATGCCTTGAAACAAACACCTTTTGTTCCAAGGGATGATAGAATTGGTAACCCTTCGTTTCCTTAGGGTATCCAATAAATAGACATTTATCAGACTTAGCATCCAATTTGTCTGATACAACCCGCTTCACGTAAGCAGGACAACCCCATATCTTAAGGTGAGTTAAGTGAGGTTTCTTACTATTCCAAATCTCATATGGAGTAGTAGAGACTACCTTGGTCGGGACTCTGTTTAATAAATAAACAGCTGTCTTAAGTGCATAACCCCAAAAGGATTTTGGAAGAGTTGCATGATTCATCATTGACCTAACCATGTCCATCAAGGTTCGGTTGCGCCTCTCAGATACACCATTATGCTGTGGTGTATATGGCGGAGTCCATTGGGATAATATCCCATTGTCCCTTAGATAATCTTGAAACTCTTGACTTAAGTATTCACCACCCCGATCGGATCGAAGTATTTTAATACTTTTGCCAAGCTGTTTCTCTACTTCATTTCTAAACTCTTTGAATTTCTCAAAGGCTTCAGATTTGTGTTTCATCAAGAACACGTACCCGAATCGTGAGTGATCATCGATAAAGGTGATGAAGTAGCTATAGCCTCCTTGTGAAAGAGTTGACATTGGTCCACATACATCAGTATGTATTAGACCAAGCAATTCTCCCACTGGATTACCTTTTCCGGTAAAGGGTAATTTGGTCATCTTGCCTTTTAAGCACGATTCGCATGTATCAAATGAATCGGGTTCAAATGATTCCAAAATTCCACATCGGTGCAATTCGGTCATGCGTTTCTTACTTACATGGCCAAGACGACAATGCCAAGTGTAGGAGTCTATTCGATTATCTATTCGAGCACGTTTGTTGCTAGCTTCGATATTGAAAACGTCACTGGATAAATCTAACGTGTAGATGCCATTGCACAAAGTTCCATTCCCATAAAGAACGTCATTTAAAGTTATGTAACAACAATTGTTACTAAAAGTTAAATGATAACCTTTTTCATTCAAACATGAAATAGATACAATGTTCTTTATTAACGAAGGAATGAAATAACAATTATCCAGTTCTAAGATACGTCCAGTCGGGAGCTTTAGCAAGTATGTTCTGATGGCAACAGCAGCAATCTTTGCTCCATTTCCAACTCGCAAATCTGCTTCTCCCTTGACGAGTCTTCTTCTATTCCTTAGCCCTTGTATGTCATTACATATATGTGAGCTACACCCAGTATCAAGTACCCATGTGTTTGAGGAAATAGAGTGACATTCAATAACGAAGATACTTGAAGAGGATGGGGCATCGGATGCCTTCTCTTTCAAGGACTCAAGATAAATCTTGCAGTTTCTTCGCCAGTGACTCTCCTTGCCACAATGATGGCAAGTGCCTTTTGGTTTCTTTTCAGTCTTTTTAGCCTTTTTCTTCTTTCCCTTATTCTGTTCTTTGGCCTTCCTCTTAGAACCTTTCTTTGAGGAACCAACTAACAGTATCGTCTTCTGATCCTGCTTTACAGAAGGCTCTATAGTCTTCAGCAGGTTGAGCAACTCAGGAAACTGGTCTGGAGTTGCA